>NGKF01000002.1:1506251-1536562 GCA_002162555.1 Monilinia aucupariae
GGGAGATGCACCTGCTGTGTTGGCAAAACCGATACATAACATACATCATTCCTTACATCTCTGCTGGTGAGTTCCTTTGCGTCGTTCTTGTAAGAAAAAGAAAAAAGGTGCACTTGCACTCGGGGCTCTCGTATGATAGATTTCGTGCAGAGATTTCCCGTGCGCCTTTGCCCAACCGCTGTTACATTTCAATATGAGCCTGAAATACTCGAGTATATGATAAAATCCATTAGCGGTAACTTGTAAGTCTATGTGGAGTACATGAGCTCTTTTCGCGTTACTGAAACCCGAAAGAAGAAGGCCAGACCGTAATACTTGTAGCAAGTAAGAGAATTGTCGTGTGCTGAGTACACTGTATTCCTTCTAACGTCATAATCGAGGGATGTTCTGAAGGTTTGTATGATCCAGTAAAGCACCGTCACGCTGTGTAGATAGTTGTTCACGGCAGCTCAGCTTTGCCTTGGCTATCGGACACCTTGTTTGATGCTGCAGTATTATCAGAAAATAGATGTTGATAAGGCTTGGTGCCACATGCATACATAGCTTGGAAATCGGACAATATGTAACCTTAAAATAGATCCGGACTGTTGAGCCAATGATCTATGCTGTCACGAATCGCTTCTGCCTGCACATGCAGCAAGATTTCCCGACATGAGTTACACTAAGATTCAAAGGTAGGGGTGCGATTTAAACAGGGCTTCATTCATGCTTATTTTTCAATATAAAATCCTGTCAGAAACCACCCCGATCAACCCCCGACTGCTGTATTTTAAAGTCAATAAGTTATTACATCGAGCCCGTGGCTGATCCTTATTGTCACTCTCGTTTTCGGAGCTAGTCATTACTTTGAAATCGTGCATAAGAGCTTGAATGAGACCACCATTTGGACGATGGTGAGCTAATGTTGTAATGAAAGATGTAAATATTCCGCTAGACTGCTGGTTAGCGGAGTCCAATAAACAGATATTCAGAATTTGTGCTTGCCGATGCCTTTCGAGCGATGTTGGTTTCTTGGATGGCACACGTCAACTAGTGACGATGCTACATTGTTGTCGGCTAAGAATTTTAAACCGTTTAGCAAGGGTGGGGACTAGCAAAGTTATTGCTGGACTCATGGTATGTGGAGAATTATACTGGATAATTGAGTTAGGTGGGCGTAAAACAATTCCTAGCGCTAGGCTAGAGTAAGAAGGTCGGTCGTCCATATTAAATCATATTATCTCATCTAAAAAACGAAGTCTTGCCATATTTCAATGAGACTTGTCACTGCTAACCAAAGATCTAGACCAAAGGTGAAATCCCGAGAGCCTCACAATCAGATGGGAACCACCACAATTATACTGTCTCCGAGGGAAACAGTGTACTTAACAATAGTCTTTGCTTTAAGACCTGCCGAAGCTAAAAGAGCGTGCCATTGTTCCTCAGTCCGCTCAGTTGATGCAAGGGCGGTCATCATCACGAAGTCTATCTGCGTTGCATGCCAATGTGCGCCTGTCTCAGGGATAACCATATCATCAATCAAGATAGCCGAATCTGGACCCATGGCGTCTTTCAGGTGGTTCAAGATGACGCGGCATTTATCATCGGAGTAGTCATGGAGGATATTGCGCATATAGTAGTATTTTGCGCCTAGAAGTGTTTGTCAGTATATTAACAGAGTTTCGTTATAAGGGACGTAATAAACCTTTGACTTTTTGAGGAGTAAAAAAGTCATGAACTTCGAGCTCTACATCCTTCATTGGAAGTGCATTCTCAATAGCATGATCAAGATCCTGCAAGATGACACGACCAGGTACTTCTGGCTTCTCCATTACAAACTCCAAACATTTGTGACCAAAGCCACCACCGACGTCAACAAACACAGGCTCCTTGGGATCCCAGTTCTTGGTCTCTTCCTCAACTGGGTATTTGGAAAGCCAGGAGGGCATTTCACGACGTTGACCTACCATAAAGTCGCCAAAGTAGTTAACCAATCTAGGCTGTTCTTGAATCCAGTAGAAGAAAGGGACAGTAGTATTAAAAGCGATCTGACCCGGCGCACAAGTGTTGTCGGTGATGTCTCTGTACTTTCTTTCTGCCAAATAGTCAGGTGTAGCTTGCAATGTGGGACCAAGGGAATGAAAGCTGTGAATATTATGGTTAGTGATTAACGTAGGTAAGAGCTTCCAGATCAGTGTCAAGGGATAACTGACCAGTGACCGATACCACCTATGAAACCCTTCTGAGCCAATGCCTCAGTGACTTTGTTGGCCTCGAAGGTGTTTTTTCCAGTCTCCCGGATCATTCGTACAGAGGCAAGATATCGGAGCAAGCGAACTAGAACGCATGAGAATAAAGCAAGCCTGAAGCCGAGAAATGAACTCACCTAAAAAGGCCGGATCTGAGTCAGTTTCTTTTGATAGCTGATCGACGGTCATTGGGTCCTTCTTCGCGACCATGATCTCAAAGAGCTTCATATCACAGCCGATTTGAGCGCCCGTCAATTGAAATTGCTACAGGAATTTGAATCAGTAAAAGACAAAGTTTGATCTTATGGCCTAACTGATCCATACTAGATACATGATACGCTGCATAGAGTCCCATGGGGTTTCCAATTCAATTGCAAGGTCCCTAAGGTCATCGATAAGCTTCTTTCGTCCTGCTTCATCGGCGTTTGCAGCTGCAGCCTTCACGTGAGCGACGAGTTCGTCCATCTTTATGTGAATTTTGAAGTTGCTCTATTTGATTTAGGCTGTTTGAGGTTATTTGTCAAGCAAAGTGTTGTTTTTGGGAAGAATATCAGTACATCAGGTTTCTTCATTAGGTAAGAGGTTGTATTACCAAACGGTTCTGACAGTGCAAGAGAATTTAAAGGCCACGAGTCACTGCTCCTTCCTTTTGATATAAGTGAATGTAATTGTGAAACACAATTAGTTGACACGCACATGATAAGGGACTAGTGAATGTTTGGCCGCAAGACTGCGACAGCGAGGTAAGAAGCTCATACCGTCCAATAACATACGCTTCAGGCGCATGGGGCTACCCCATCGAAACCATTTAGATCCCCCGCACTTGCCATCAGTTGGCTGGATTCTCATGCAGAGACACCTCTTATTTTAAGAAGCTTATTGTGATTTAGTAAGATGTGGCTTGAATCATTGATACCCAATCAAGGCTTTGATATAAAGAGGCACATGCGAATCGGCGGCAAGGAAAGCGTATAGTCCCGGAGAGCCAAAACTGAATAGGGAGTTAACCCATCGACAAATGAGGCTTTTCCATTGGCAACTCGTCCAAAATACGCAACGGATAAAATCTAGCACCGACCGAGTTTCGTGAAGTTAGTTAGATCTCATCGCGTCACACGACATATACGATGCCAAATTTCCACGCTTGTGAAGTCTGTTGTAACCGTTGGTGTTGGCAAAAGTAGCGAATAGCTTCAGTTGGATGAAGAAGCTGCAGGGGACTCTGGTCATATTTTCAGCCTCTTAGAGGGCTGCAAGGGATATTTGTGGCTTTCGATATTATTACTACACCAATCCTTGATAGCCCGGAGGAAAATCCCTTATGGATGATATTTGTTTTCGTTCCCGTAGCTTGAGCTTGGCATTGTGGAAGGAACCAGTACAGTCCAACCTTTTTGGAAACCAACAGATCAGAAAGATCAAACACGAGTGATGCGACAGAATGATGTAGATGGGGGATGATGATAACTACCACGAGAAAATCTCATAGAAGAGCAGCGAATTTAACTTGAAAGGAGTGACTATAATTGCGGAATCGCTGGCTCACAGACTGTGGATATCAGATTGTGCTTCATCCCATGTCCGAGTAACGACCTATGCTCAAGAATTAAGCCCAAGGATATCTTTGAGCGACCATAATCTGTACAACTATCCAAACATTTGCGACAGAGGACTTTGTATTGGGCCCATTTCTTGGAAAGACGGCTTGGGACGATCGCTTTGGGCTTCATGGCTGTAGCAGATGGGTTTTGATCCAGGTAGTTGCCGCTCTCTTCGGCCCCGGAGGAGAGATTGAATATCGAATCACCACCAAATTGTGAAAGGCAATGATGGCTCTCATTGTCTTCCATGGCTTCTTCTAAAGCATCCATTTCTCGAGAACGGGTATCTCAAATCGCAAAGCTCCCTTGTCCAAAAACGCCACGGTATGTCTCGTCTTGTAGTATCCACCTGGAGCATGGCAAGTATCGCAAGGTGACGAAACTACCCATCCACTGCTTAATACTATTTTCTTGTCCCGTCACCCCTTTTTCACCTCGCCCATCCATTTCCCCATTGCTTTAGATCCCTCGTGTGCCGCCTTAAACAATCCCCGTTCCGCCTCATCCAACCCCCTCAAGAACTCTACTCCCTCTCCCCCACCCCTGCCGTTACTTTGTCCGACACTCCCACTCCCCGCATGATCGCTAATTTCACCCGCTCTTGTCCTCCAACTCTCCATCAAAACATCGCACACCTCATCCTCTTCGAACAGCTCCAAAACCCTTACACCCAAGCCATAGAAATTCTGCGCCAAGTTGCGTAGGTCAACGCTCTTGGGATCAGCCTTCAATGCGTTGAGAACGCGCGGTGCGAGGCAAGCAGGTAGATCAAGGGTTACGAGGGACTTTTGAGAAGAGGAGGACGAAACGGCGAGGAGCTCGGCAAGCCATAGAGGAAGATCAACGCGCGTATGTTTTTTCAGGGGAGTGGTGGCATTATTATCGAGATAGCCGAGAGAAGGAACCTCGAGCTCAAACGTGCAAGGGATTTTCTAACATATATTAATAATATGAATGGAAGTAGAATGAGGGGTAAATACTTGAGCGTCGGTGAGGATTGCGTCGATATCGTAGTAGGACATTTTGAAAAGCCACAAGTCTGCAACGATATCTCAAGTTTCACCTAATCCGCATGGCATGGCAGTTCCCAAAACTCAATGACCTTTTGGTAAAGAGAATGTGCGCGACGATTATCTTGTCTGAAAGGCACCGCGCCGTTGTTTGTGCTCTCGTCGCTTACATAATCGGAAATGACATAATGCGACAGGGAGCTTCAAATATTTCCGGTAGCTTCCCCTCTCCCAAAAACGTCAATTAGTTCATATCTGAAAGCCACATCAAGGATTGAAGCAGTATCAAACTTCAAACATTAGATCAACGCTCAAAATGTCGACCACACTTCTCCGTACATCTACAGCAGCTCGCTCTGTTCTTAGAGCCTGCTCCTCCAAACGAGCTGCCTCGATGGCAAGCACAAGCTTCGTCCGCGGAAAGGCTACTCTTCCAGATCTTCCATGTCAGCTCAATTCGACTCAACATCAGAGGGTCTTGGTACATAGTTACAAATGCTAACGGGATTGATAGATGATTATGGCGCACTCGAACCCTCTATCTCTGGTAAAATCATGGAACTTCATCACAAGAACCACCATCAAACCTATGTCAACAGCTTTAACGCCGCGAGCGAGCAAATTCAAGCTGCTGAAGCCAAGGGAGATATTGCTGCTACCATTGCATTGCAACCACTCATCAACTTCCACGGAGGTGGACACTTGAATCACAGTTTGTTCTGGGAGAATTTGGCACCAAGTAAGAATGGTGGTGGTGGAGAACCTACAGGTGCTCTGAAGGTATGGACCCCTCACTGGGAAATGCATATGGGCTTAGGACTTAAACGGCAAATGCTAACTGAAACCCTTCTAAGACTGCCATTGAGGCCAGTTATGGAGAATTCTCATCCTTCAAGACTAAGTTCAACACCGCATTGGCAGGTATTCAAGGTAGTGGATGGGCATGGTTAGTCAAGGATAATGAGACTGGCCAGGTCCAAATCAGAACATATGCAAACCAAGATCCAGTAGTGGGCAAGTACACACCGCTATTGGGTGTTGATGCTTGGGAGCATGCTTATTATTTGCAATACCAGAATAGAAAGGCGGAGTACTTCAGTGCTATTTGGGATGTGATTAACTGGAAGACTGTTGAGAAGAGATTGAAGTAAAGTGGGGATGAGGGATGCCAAAACGAGATACCTGAGTAGTCATTAAGCGGTAAATGAATGTATGATGAATTGAAGCGATATATTGTGGTTTTGTATCTAGCTTCAGATATTTGTAGGGAGATACTACCTCGAAAACACAGGCCTTTTCAAGCATAAGGACAGCAAGAAGTAATTTGATATCTAAGGTATTATTGCATTGATGTTTTGAAGTAATATTCCCCTTACAAATCAAGACCCAATCCTGTCACCTATCCCTTATTCTCATTCCACTCACCACCCTGTTAGGTTGAGAATATCAAAAGAAAAAGACGCCACCCATCCCTTAACGATCTTTCATGAATAGCGCCCCAAGCCAACATACTTGAAAATCTAAAATCTTAAATCTTAAAAACACCATTCTCCAATGATCCGTTCGCCTAGCATATATATATATATACCACGCCCATCGAGAGCTCCTCAAAGGGGATAGATACCAAACGCCGATGCCAAAAACTAGGCGAAAAATAAATAAAAGACTGCAAAATGATGGCCGAAGCCATCATCCCAGCTTCTCCCGCGCGTGAGTTCTGTGGCCAATATCCTGTTTAACGAATTCAAGTTGCTAACTCAATGACCAGAGGCCACCTCATTACCAACTCCGCTAAACCAACCCATATTGGTTGAGGGTGTTTGGAGTAATTGAAATATATATGGGTGACGAGAACAGGTGAATATGGGTGAGCCAATTAACCGAAGTGCAGGATAATTCTTCGGCCGAAGGTGAGCGAGCGTCTGTAATCAATTTGACTTTGCTTCGACACTGGTTGGGATGGGGAGTTCTGGCGCGGAAGCGGTGCATAGCCGTTCCAGGTTGTTCGCAGTTGCGACGACAACGTGTTGCTGACTTCTTGACGGGCGTTTGTCTTTGGCCAACCGCATGAAGTTGAAGTAGCGATTGATAATGGATGACAGACTGAATGTTTTCCGAAGTGCTTGCTTTCCCAAAGGCGAGCGCAGAATTTCATCGCGTACTATCATATTGGGTGACATGAAGCGGACACCTTGCCTCGTCGACAAAAATGTTTCCGGACTGTCTCTATTGAATACAGCAATGATCTCCTGAGAAATGTCGGGCTTAATGATCTCCAAGGAAGCAAGTAGTACTTGAAAAGCTGCATGTTATACATCCTCTGGAAGACCCCCCTTGATACAGAACTAGAAACTTAAAAGCAGCATCGTAGAAGTTCTTTCGCATACGTCGTTTCCAATCTCGAGCAGGATGTTGTTGCAGGTCGTTCTGGAAGAGACAGCCACACAAGCTTCGTTGGAACGAGAAGTTGGTGACTCTCCACAACAGAGTCCCCTTACTTCTTCTGACGGCTCCTTCCACGTCCTCTGGGGCTCTATACGAACTTAGCCTTTGCAACAAACCCCATGGAGGAGAGGAAGCTTACATCATGTGATTTTGTTTCATGTGCGTGACTGGTCCCATGCCCTTCTGCCATGTATCGATTTTCTTCATATAGCATATTCAATGGAGTACCATCGAAGGTCAGGTCAGAGTCGTCGATGCTGTATGGGAGCCTCCATGCCTCTGCTTGAAGATCAAACTCGGTGTTTGCATTACTGGTCGCTGTAACATTTGTGATCAGGAAGTACTGCTTGCCATCGGCATTACTAGTCTGGCTTCTCGACATGATGAAGGTTATGAGAAGATGAAAGGGATTTTTCTGGGCTTGAGCTGTTGCTTGCGTTGGTAGGGTGCAGCGATAAATATGGGTTAGAGATGAGGCTGGTATTACTTATTATGTTTGATGTTTGATGTTGGATGAGGGATGAGGGATGAGCTGGCAAGGTTGAGTTGTTGATTTCGAATGTGTAACATTAGACTTCAATAAGGTTTGGCAAACTGGAACGCGGTGATACCCAACATTTATATCTTACCAAGAAGGTGATGTATGATGTATCCGATCATACCTCTCATATCGGGCAGTTCACCGGACTCGTACTCACCAGGTGAAGAAGGCCAGATGATAATTTTCAAGGATTGCATTGGCTTTTGGGTCTGACCGAATATCTAAGCAATTCTCCGGGCCCAGCTTGGAAGAATACGTCCATGCGGGTGTGACCTTAAATGGAAGGAAATAGGAGAGGCATTTCCTCACAAGCCAAACTGGTGAAAGGTGGAATAATAATCCTGAGCAGTATCACAACAATCCTGACTCGTCACGTCGCTGCTGTTGGTCAAGGCTTCGAGCGGAATCCGGATAGTCTTGTACGATGTAGAGTAGATGCGGGCAGGAAAGTAAGGGAGCAGGTGGAGGTTAAGGTTGAGGTTAAGGTTAAGGTTAAGTTTACCGTGCCGGTAGTATTGCCGTCGAGGATCGAAAGCAAGAAAAGCTTGTCAGCCAAGTCTAGGGGTAGGCGGAGGACGTACGAAGTACAAGTAATCCATTAGTCAGAGTTTAATACGAGTAGTTGGCAGTTAGCAGTTAGCAGTCAGTAGTTCCACCAGGTCTGGGGAGAACATGACTCAGCTTGGAGCTGCACGCCTTTGATGCTGGTGATGCTGGTGATACTCTACTCTACTCTTTCTTTCGGGGAAATGCTGCAATCTGACTTCCAAGTTCATACTGTCCCAGTACATACACATGAACAGCTCCGGCTCCAGCTCCAGCCCAGTCCAGTCCAGTCCACCAAGCAAAAACATCTGGTCGGGACATCAGATGCCTTTTCCCGAAACTCTATCTATCCCTTTATCCCTCCGTCCTCCCTTTCTTTACAGGAATCGTCGTTCGGCATGTGATGAGAAGAAAAAAGGGTGCGAAGATAAGGTTATCCGTTGACCTTCCTGTACCAGATTTAAGCCACCTCTAAGGCTCTACCTTCATTAACCGCCAAAGCCGCCGAAAGCAAGCATCGAGCATCAACTATTAACCATCCACCATCCACCATCCACCATCCACCATCCACCATCAACCATCAATCAATGGTCAGATAAACATTCCGGTGTAGCAATATGCACTCCGCCATTTCATCTATTTCGGGACCAGGCATATCGACCAAATCTGAATATCGTCAAATCACCTTCCATCTTACCCCTCCACCAGGCAATAATACCTCACCGCTTACCCCTCGCCCCGATATATCGATCTCTTTTCACTCTGGGGAAGTTGAGTCTCAGCTGCCAATAATACACACATAGCCTCAGTCAATATTCACTCATGGCCAGCCTCATTCTCACATACTCGTACTATTGAAAACGTATCCTGTCAGTCACGCGAAATCCGGTCAGCATCACATTCAAAGTTTGGGTCGTGAAACATATGTCCTATGAAGCGGCGACATCAATGTTCACATGCATCTCGCCGTATTAGCCTCTCGTTGCCCCAAATCATACTCTGCTATGCTTCTTCCCTCTCGAAGCTTGATGCGATCAGATTCCTGAATGGGGAACTCCCTTCGGTCCGTCTCGTCACGGCCCGATCAGGTTACGGGAAAGGAATCAAGATACGGTGTTCGTGATAGCAAGCGCCCCTTCACGTGCACTCTTTGACCTTGGGATCGATTTCGATTTCGATTATGCTTTCATCTCTTACTTGTGTGTTCGTCTTGTGTTCTTTTGTACGCGAGCATGCTTATCAGATCACTTGCATTTCCATCTCCGCATACATTTTAATTGCGTGCATGATTTTCGTGAGGAGACAATCTTCGCGATGGCAAAACTTCACAGTCATCAATCATATCACAAATGTGAATAGTCATGGCCATGGTCATGGTCATGGCCATCATTTGTCATTCTCTCTTTCGCTCTTGTTGTTAGGAATTGTCATCTCGGTAGTCATCAAGCAAGTAACATCCATGGTTATTTCTTTTCTCGTTACCGCTCCGACGACCATAATGATGATGTCCATGATGATGTTGTCGAAGAAGCAAGTTCTTGGCCTGGACTGCGTCTGGCCATGATGGTATTTATCTTTGTAATTACAAGTACGTATAGGGCTGAGAGCTAGATTTCAGGTTTAGTGACATCTAGTTCGCGGTAATCGAGTTTCCTTGTTTTCCCGTTGCACCATCTCTCGCCAATCAAATGCTAAAAGTTTACGTCCACCAGGTCCGGGATCTGACTCCGCATCGAGGACTTGGTCACGCCACAGTACATCGCTCGTCATGTAGCATTTTGTGAACTCTTACTTGAAGTTTTCAGTGCCACCTTGCCACAAAAGTTGGTGTTTACGTCACTGTCACTCTGCAGAGTTAATAGTTGTACGAAAGTTGGTGTTAGCACTTGTGATAATGATAGAAAAAATTATCATTCCTGATGCACAGTGTATGTATGTACTTACTACAGAGATGGGCATTTTAGTTCCATGGGTCACTGGACCACTCTCGGTTAGATAATGCGCAAAAAGCTGCTGTAAACAATTCTTCTCTCTTGTGGCATAGCACCACCTATTCTAATTGCCCTACGTTCCAATCAATTGCGATATTCTTGAAATCTGCCAGAGGCACTGGGAAATATATGTTAGTTGTATTTACAACGGAAAGAAATTCATTGTTTCGTCTTCGAGGCTATGTATCTGCCTTTCGTGACCTGTGTGGCTACTCCATGACCTGGTAATCAAGCCTTACAAACCCCTTTGCTCTAGATCAATCTTTTATCGTACCCAGGAAATCTACGCATTATTGGTGCACGAAGGGTATATTCTGGGGCCACCGCAGAAGTCTGAGCATCATTCTCCTATTGTGAATCTGCTCATTCTCTGCTGCTTTCTGCTGCCTCGCCACCATGCAAATACCATTGAAGGCTTTTGCACTGAAGCCTTCTTTCTTTCTCTAGTCGTTTCCAAAGGTCACACAGCTAGTCCGTACCTTATTTTCTCGGTATCACTAGATCTTTGTGTTCGACATTCTTCAGATAAATATCGCCCCTTGATATCGCCCTGGATATTTCCCCTTGATATCTCCGGTACCTGTTGTGCGAGTGAAATCTCACTCACCCAAGACATGGCCCACGGAATTCTACTATTCGCCCTGAGCCTCCTCATTTTCTTGCCCGACCTGGTCACCTTCACTTCCCCCTTCATATACATCGAGCCCATGCTAGCCCTCTGTTCCTTCTTGATATAAAAAACAAACTTTTCCTGACATTTAAAGATTTCTCTTCTTCTGAGGTTGAACATCTTGTTGGCTTTAACTGCCATTTGGGACGTTAGCATATTTCCTTATTCTTCACCGTAGCCCAGATATACTGTCATGTAACAAGTGGCTGCTTGATGTAATACTGAAACTACTATGTATGCGTGCGTGCGTATCAGGCATTCGTCATAAGTATCTCGATAATATGAGCGTCTTTGACGTTCATCACTGTACCCATTACTTCTACCACAAAGACTAGAAGAGAACCTTGCCGTGATATATATCGTATTTTATTGTCTTTGGATTCTACGTGCTGAGAATTTACTCATAAGTTATCCTCTCGGATGTTCAGTCGTAGTTGCACTGATGTGATCATTGGTCAGAGCTGTATGGTATTTTAGACAGTACTCCAACGGCAGGCCCACAAATGCAACCAAAGATGTCATTTTTTCGGCTTCATTATCTTCAAGTATATGATACATTTAATGTTCTGACGAGTAATTTTATGAGTCGAAGGATTCGAGTGCATCCATCCTGGAAATGATGCCATGGCTATTGTCGCTAAGGTAATGAATGAGCGGAACTATTCGAGTAGAGGTTCGAATGCAAATGGCGCTGTGATAAAATACTGGATGGGGTCAGAAATATTTAGAACTAAGTAGATTTTTATATACTGTGGGAAAATAGTTGGTGGTCGCAGGTTGAAGGAGAAATAATGGTGGATGTTGGTGTTAGTGCAGACATGATTGTGAGCCACAGGTGATCTTGTAGCATGATGATTCGGCTAAAAATTACAGTTTTTGCAGTGGATGATGGATCAATTACGCATTTATTTGGCTATACTTCAACTGAAATTATTATCTTGGCTTATCGAGAGATTTTATGGAGCGGCTCAACTACCATCGTATCGCAAACAATGTTCACATCCTATATCTTAATAAGATCACAGAAATCGAGAAGGGTTGTGAATCGAAAGGTAGTCATGGCAGCATAAAGCAGCCTCGAGTGTGGTAATAACGCCTGTAGATGCTACAATAGATGGTCTGCAGCCAGGATCTAAGGGTCCTCCGGACCTACGAGTGTATCCAACACCAAGAAGAGAAACCCCATTGAATACATCGAGATGTGTCCGCAAAGTTCCATCTCCATCTAAAGTCTTCTCACCTAGTGTTTTATAATTGTCAACCTGTCAACATAATAACATACCACTGAAAGATAAACTTTGCAAAGCTGTAGTGATCTGGGTGATGTTGGATAAGTCTCGCATTCCTTTAGTTAAAAAAGGCCTGTACTATGTTTGTGCATTATTGCATTGATAAATCCGTTCCTGACGTGCATACCCCGGGGTCCGTCAATGCTGCATCTCCAATTATCCTTTTTGATTTGCAAATCTCTTATTCTCTAAGTGTTCGACCACAAGGCTTTCCATTCCTTCTGAATCTTTTGCCATGAATGTCGCGCCCTCAAAACTTACAAACGTCCCTTGTACCTTAAATCCCCCCTTCCTCATAATTTCCATAGCCTTTTCCGCATCCTTTACTATCTTCGGTTTGTTATCTTGGATTGCCTTGCGTGCTGCCGCCATCGTATCCTCTGTGTACTTTTTGCGCAACATTGGGGCAAGACCGCATATCTTAACGTCGACTCCGGCATCAGGTTCGTATTCGATTGAGACCGCATTTAGGGGATAATTTGTCGCGTATTGATCTATTTTCCCCTTCTGAGCTGTGATCGCTTTCTCTCTATTCTTCCCAGATGCCTCGGCTACAAATTCTAGCTTCATATCCCAAACAAATATGCCGGCATCTCGATGAGCTGGAATCACAATGAATTTGGTTCCTCTCACGACATAGCCCAAGCCCCACCAAAACTGGAACGTCTCGTTGAAGGCCTTATAGATCTTTTTCACCTCGCAATCTAGATTCGCGGTCCTTGCTGCTAATCCTTGGCTAGTATAAGTTTCTTCATCAACAGCCTTGGGGCAAGAACCGCACTTTGATAGCGGATTCGCAGCCTGAACCCACTTCCAGGAGGAACAGCTTGTCACATCGCTACAATATTCTTGGCTGGGCGTCCCGCCGCAGCAACAGTCGAACTCTACTAGGATACACATGTGCCAAATTAAACGACGAGGATGATCGATGGCAGTAATAAAGTTGTGGAAGAGGTTGAGACGATCAGTTTTCGATTTCCTCGTATTTGAGTTACGATCTGATTCTGATGGTAAGAGCTCACGAGCCTCTGATCACGATGAACTGGTTGAAGAATGTTCTACCAGGTGGGTTGCTGATAAACTGCCGAGAAGTTAACTTTGGGGCAACTCTCACGCATGCTTTTCTTGAACTTACGGTGATATTGTATTTTTGTCAAAGGAAATTTTGGGGAGATAATAGTTAAATGTTATTGCGTTGGGTGGAAGTTTCGTATCTTCTTTTTTTTTGGAGTGGCCGTTGAGTTGTGGTGACTCTAGTCAACTTTAGTGAGTAATGACTTGTTCATTCCCTGGGGACTCGGAGTTTGAGTGAAATGCCTCGAAATCATTTTTCCAGTCATAGGTGTGGCAGAAAAGGTATCGTCCATTTTATCATCATGCCATATCCACAAGGAATTCGTCCCTTTAGTGATTCTTGTCCTTGGGGTTCACAAATATAGCATACAGAAACCTCGTCGTTACCAGCTGATGAACTCAAAGTAATCATCTCAGCACTTCCGTTATATATTTAGCTTTTGGGTATCCAGAGTGTATTCCTTGAATATTAATGAGGTGCTATGATTTAAATAAAACACTTGGAATGGGAATATGCGAGCGCTGTTTATCTGTTCTTCACATGGATGCATTGGAATGGGTTATTTTTGAAAAGCCTGGCATTTTTATGGATAGCTAATCCCGTTGAGGGTATGGGATAAGCTCTGCTAACTTAAAGAGAACATCTTGTCCACCGCAAACAGCCGCTCTCGTATCTCTCTGTCCCTTTCATGGTCTAGTTCCTTGATGATTCAGATTCCTTTGCCTTCCAAATACCATCAAGATCACAATTAACTTGTTCCCTGACTGAATCGAAAGCGCCTTCCAAGATTTCTATGACCCTCTTCTTATCATCTGGCACACTTTGGTTGTTTAAAATCTCCAACTGCTTTAGACATCTGTTTAGAAACAATTCAGGTAGCTCCCGCGAGAGAAAGTGACGGTATCTCTTAGATATACCACCATCTGGTTTGATTTCCTCCACGTCCAAGTGTGTTCGATAAGTAAATTTAAGCAAATGTTCCTCGATTTCTGGTATAAAGCGACGCCAACCTTCAGAAAGGTCGAGGATGATTTCTAGGCTAGCTGTATAATCGTATTCCCATGAAGCAGGACCAAAGATGAACTCTACTTCGGCGCGCATTTTACTCTGGCCAACGGGCAAGCTGTCAGGTATCTTTGTTGATTTGGAGGTATGGAGTGGTGCCTAGAAAAACATTAGATACATCGACCTTCACACACACTTAGTTAGGATCATCTTTGATGCAATGCATACCTTCTGAGTTGTAGAAGAATGATAGCTTGTTCGTGCGAGTGTTTGGGTAGTAGCTTGGCTGGTTGATGTGTGAGAGAGTTTCGATGTCTCGTACCTTTGGAAATGGTATGGAGGTTGGGTGTCGAGAATTTGGAGAAATGAAAAATCATTTGGGCCGTTGGGGGCTTTTATGCATGGTTTTTAGAAGAGACTGACTCGAAATTACCTCTATGCTTTTTTTTCTTTGACAGTATTTGGCACAATGATTCATATCAAGAGAACGTTCGAGTCATGCCAGGCAGAGCCTTACCTGTTCTCTCTGCACATTCATATTTGATATCGCCCCCTTTCCCTTTCTCAATCGCACTTTACGAGCAGTCCTCAAAATCTTCGCGCGCTTTTGCTTGTCCTCGCTTCACGCCTTTGATCCAAATCTCCCATTCGCACACCCACAAGAAAGATGCATTGTGCCCGAAATAATCACGCATCCATCATCGATGTCGCCTTTCGGTTTACAACCCACTCTCCCCCCCATCTCCCACAATATCCAGAGTATCTTCAAAAGCCGCGAATCAATATGCCTTTCCTCCTCTGGCTCGCAGTCCTCTACAAACCGATTTACGTATTCGATACCAGGATTATTTCCGCGATGCTTGATATATATATGTATATAAGCGAGAATCGCTTCACTCGAATATACTTGCACTTGTACACTTGGGTATATGTTGGATCGTGAACTCCTACTTGCCAGGCTCCCTGCTTGGATCTTCAATGCGATACCTGCTGTATCATTATAGAGTGAGCGATACGGATATCTTGAAATTGATATCTAAGTAGTCAATCACTAATTCATAATATGAAAGTTTAGCTTAACTCCCACGATGAGGATCTAGAAGTTCTTCGAATCGCAAATTCGAATTAGAAATCCCTCTCTATATATATGATGAGTGTAAAGCTATCTGACAAGTAAGCATCACTATAACCTTTGTATAACCCTCTTTTGTTGCCGGATCAAGACCAAAGCCACAGCTCAACGGGTTCGCTACGAGCGATGAAACGGTTCCGAAGGGGCAGAAAGGCAGATTACTTTCCCAATATACGAAGGTCACGAAGAGAACGTCTAATTCTCTGAAGATGGGGAGTTTCTCAATTATTTCGATGTCATTTGAGTGACAGCCACAGTCACAGTAGCCACCACCAAAGTGGAATGTATAAGAAGATACAACGCTCGATTTGATTCGTACATTTCCCTCCTCCGCGTATTCCATCTTCTCAGGATCACATCTTTTTTCCCCATCCAACTGTGTGTACCGTAGGTTTGCGATCGAGCGAACGGAAGAAAGACGATTGATTGGTTTTCTTTATGAAATCTTCATCTTTGTTTTCTTTTACCGTCTGACATTACAGGTGAATATTATCTCCTCTCGATGACTAGTTGGGGGCGAGAGCTTGAGACTTGGCAGAATTCTCAGCCGCGGGTAAGAATTATACACTGAGGGGCCGTTCGCCGTTGCGAATTTGTTCCTGTCTTGAAAGTTCTATAGGCTGCCCATTCTCTAGCTTCCAGAAGCAGGTAAGAGCACGTGCATCATACGATTTCCAAAAAGGGCCTCCCGGCATGGCCACGGCGTCAAGTCCCAGGCAGTTCTCGTGATCGATCGCGGGAAGTAGCTGGAGAAGCTTGCCTTCGATCTTAAATCCTTCCTTCTCCAGAGCTTCCCGAGCGTCACCAGTCGTATCCATGATTTCATCTTGCTTCTCCATGATGCTTTTCAGACACTTATCCAACATTCCATCCTTGCCAAATTCTGCTTTACTCTCGAAAATTTGTTGGCCTCCGAAAATCACATCGAATTTTGCACTATCTTCGAGCACACCCGGCCCCGCATTTAAAGGAGTAATCCCATGTAGGCTTCTCACTTCTCCTTCCAATGCGCTTATCCACCAAATGATTCCTCTGATTCGAACATGCTCGTGGCCTTTGACTTTATAGCCGCAGCGCCCCGGATTCTCGAAAACTTTAAAATAAGCACGGCAAATCTTTTGCGCCTCCTTGGAAAAGGCATGCGAAACTCTTTCTTTCTCAGTGACTTCTTGCGCGCAGCATGCAGTGCATATAAGTGCTCGGCTTTCCACCCCGATTCTTGCGGGATAACAATGAGAACTGTGCTTCTTTGTAGTCCCTGAGACTTTAGCCTCGCCGCACTTTTCAATTTCGATCTGAATCTCTGTGCTGCAGATACAAATGAAGTTTACCGAGAGGCAGTATGATCCCGAGTCCGACATGATAAGGGATCGTGGGCGACTACTTTGTTGACTGAGCTCGAAGACTTGGGTTTTAGAGTTGGTCTCGGAAGGGATCTTAGTATTCTGAAGAATCGTGACAGGAAGAAAAAGAGTGGGAGAGAGAGAGGTTGTGAATGTACCTAGTTGACTTAGACTGATGGCCACGATCTATTACTGTTTATAGGTATGCAATTATTGTAACCTGTATTTAGGTCTCTAAATCAAATCAACGACGTGCAGTAATAATTAAGGATATAACCCACAAGTAAATACCTACGGGTATGACTTCGTTATTCTATTAATATTCAGAAGCGCGCGTTATTGACGAAATCAAGCGAAGCAAAAATATTGTTAGAGTGTATCGTGAAATTCTTTGTAGATGTAGAAAGGAAAAGAAAACGAAGAAGAGAATGGAACCGAAACCTCGAGCCACTTTGTGCTTGAGGATATTCTGCTCCGTGCATATGAGCTGAACCATCGAGATTACAGTGAATGTCATTCATGATGTGTTGAGATTTGAGTCATCGCTTTGAAATGCCAGTCATAAGGAGCATTACCCCTTGAATTCGCGTAACTTTATACCTCGAATGGGAACTGGATGGCCATGAATGAGACGTATAAGAAGAGTTTGAATGTTTGAAGAATCGGAACTCGGTATTTAAGATCGACATATCGAATAGGCAAAGGCTAATATCTGAGATTAATGTATTCAAGAAGAACTGTCAAAAGTTATGCATATAATAAGAACCCAATAATTTATACAACAGAAGCTCAGGATCAAAAAAATAATGCACATCCCAATCTTCTCCCCATCTCCTTACATCACCAAGACTGTCATATTCCCATGAATTACTATACATCCATCTGACTGAAAAGACTATCCCAGATAGAATGCCAGCCAGGATGTGAACAATCGACATACAGAAACGCAAAAGATGAGGGAGATGCAGCGAATACTTATAAGGTTATTAAGACCGTGAGTTTTCACGGCTTGGTGCTGAATTTGATGACAATGTCATCACATTCTTCTCACTTGGACATCATGAACAGCTAGAACCGATGCTCTGATTGAGCTGGACTGGACTGGAATACATTCACTACAACGCTCAGATTGTACCAAAACTACTGGCTGAATAAAAACTCAATATAATGTTACGATTATAAAAACAAAACAATCTATTAGACACCAAACTCCATAATTTATCCATTACTCTTGCCTTCGGAACAAACTAATGAACCATTGTCTTTCCAATCTCACTCTTCCATCCCTTTGCCCTCTCAAAACCATTCGAATGGGTTTGAAAATCCATCATCGCTTGGTATACTTCTTCTTCTGTGTTGAGGACAAAGGGGCCATATTGAACTACTTTTTGATCGAGAGGTTGACCTGCTACTAATACTTTTGGATTCGTTAGTATATGCTTTTCTTTCTATTTGGCTAAACCAAAACAATGGAGGGGTAAATGGAATCTCGAATAGAAGCGTGATGCGGGGTTCAAAGCGGAAGATATGCCAGCGATCGAGGTAGCTACAACCAGTAATGACACAAATCCATCTAAGATCTATGCAAATTGGTATAGAAAGCAATTTACACTTGGATGGCCACAAAGCTAGCAAAACAATGAAGGCCTCTTTAATTGCTCCTATATCGAAGCGCTTTCTTCGACAATTTACCCCACTAAACATGTAGAACCATGGAGATTGTTCGAACCACCGCAAACGTATCAAGCGCTCGCTTTTTGGTTTCTTCAATCAGATAAATAGTTGTTTTTCATGAACTTTTCAAGTTGGGGCATTTAGTTGTGGTCGAGAAGGTTTGACGAGGTGGTCTGTTTTGCTCCTACCAGCTTTGGCAGTGAGGTATCTAAATCAAGCGAGAACCAAACAAATAAGGTCAAGTAAACTGACTTACTGAAATGTCCATTTTCCCTAGCAGACTCTTCCACTTCTGCGTTCACTAAATTACCCTCCTGACGGAATACCACATTGTGGAACTGCGCAACCTTGGTCTTCTCTTCTCCACTTCCAAATGCCGTCTCCCCACTCAAAGTGTAAGCAAAAGCATTCCATCCCGCAGGTAACGATTGTTCAATCTTTCCACCTGGTTTGATCTCAATATCGAAAATCCAAACCGGTGTATAAGCAAGCTCTTGTACACTATCGACACCATGGCTTTGTCCTGAAATAATCTTCACATTTACTTTTCCATCGTCGATATCAATCTGTGGAATTTCTTTTGCTCGTAGATCGCGGTATCGTGGTTCGCATTTCTTAAGTTTTTCGGGCAAGTCTACCCAGAGTTGCATTCCAACATTTGCGCTTCCATCAGAATTCTGTCGTGGCATCTCGGCGTGCATTATCCCTCTTCCTGCAGTCATGAATTGGAGATCGCCTGCTTCGATAGTACCGGCATTTCCAGCGAAATCTTCATGATCGACGGCGCCTTCAAGGAGGTAGGTTATTCTGATGAGGGGTTATGTTAGTGGCTGTAGATATTTGGGGAAAGAGATTGTAAGCCCACGTTTCCTGTCCTCTGTGTGGATGATCTGGAAATCCAGCTCCGGGCTTGATAGTAAAGTGATCAAGCATAAGGAATGGTGAGAAGTTCTTTAATTGAGGTGTACCGATTGAACGACGAACTCTTGCTCCTGCACCTTCGGCCTGTTCGCGTGCTAAAAAGGCTTTTTGAATACCTCTTGGTGTTGACATATTTGCTGCCACCGAAGTACGGAAATATGTAGTTGATGGGAATTTAGAAAGCTGTTTAAGGGAAAGTATCTTGCTTGTATCGATATGGTTGGTGAACAGGTTAGTTATGATTTCGATTCGCTGAACAATTGGATCTCTGAATATAATTGAGAAAACTGCGATAGTAATGGAAAGAAAGAGGAGAAGAAACCTCATCTGGATATCATGCAGCTTCTTATATAGAACACTTGAAAACGAATAAGAACCCAAAAGAATCTTCTTTGTATGAATACTTAAGGAGATGGAGCTGGTGGAGCTACGGGTGAGTATTGATGATGAAATGCTTATCGGATTGCTTATGCGTTGCTGACTAAGAGCCTTGCATATTGTCGAAAGAGGGCGATGATGAGGCTGACCAATGAAATACGAATGAGATTATTGGTCATCAGCATATCAATGAGCTTGCTTAGTAAGGTTGGTCATGACAGCCGGGTCAGGCCAAACTACATAAGAATCTTCAGAGCTGTTGCATACTCCCCTAATTGGCGAGCGAAGACCAAGACCAAAACAAAAACCCGAAATGAAAGGAGTTTCCAGATCCTCATACTTTGGGACATGTCAGGAAATCGTCGCTGCCGGCGAACTCCCCCGGGTTAGGCTGTGGATAGGAATGTCTGGATTTCTGGTATCTCAATGTGATGGCTTGTATCGAAGCCTGATACACCCACCGTCAACTTGACGGCCGCGAGAAAGTGACGATAAATGATAAGATCGATTCTTCCCAACATAGCAAACTTGCGCCCAGGGTTGGTTCGCTGCAGATGCGCGCTGATTGGATCTCCAAGTGAACCCCAAGACTTTTATTATGCATCAGATCCTTCACTATTCCTCTGGGTATTCGGGTATTTATGATACATACAGATACAGATCGAATTTCCGTGCCGCCAAGAAATGCATCGCAACATCTAAATCATCTCCAATGCTATATCGTGACCCATTGTCCCGAGTATAACTTGTGACTGATATACCACAATCCACCCAGCCACCCAGCCACGTGCGCAGAGATGAGATTCGAGGCCGTCCGCCCTTCGTTTCCGTTGACGCCTCATTTATGCATGAAAAATATACAATTGTCCGCTCGACCACTCCTATTCATCAGCCGTTACGAAGAACCTCCGAACCAACCACCTGTAATTCCACTCTTCATGGCCTTTAATCCCTCTTCCTTCGCCTTCTCCTCCATAGCCGCCTCTTCCTTTAACCATTTCTCTCCATTTTCCCTAATTTCTTTCTCAAAGGCTTCGTAGTTCTTCTGTCCCCTTTCTCTCGCAATATCCTGCAACATCTTTCCTTGAGCAAGCGCGTCCGCCAGACTCTGTTCATTAGGGTCTGTCACCATCATTCCACCCGGCTTGATACCCAATGCGCTTCCTAGAAATCCCACGCCACCTCTCTTTCCATGTTTCTTGCGTTCCTCTGCGAGTTGTTCTTGGAACTTCTTTCTTGCTATTGCTTCACGTTTGCCAAATTCGGTAGGGATGTGTGTGCCTTCAAAAGACTTGAGGGCTTTGCGCACATCGGCGTATTGCATTGTTGGGATATATTCAAGGAACGGGATTAAAGATACGAGTTCTTTATCTTTCACATCACCCTCCCAAGGTTTGAGGATTATTGCGTTTTCAGGTTGTTTCTTGGCGTGGTGTGCTTTGGTATCGATTAATATGACTTTTGAGAGGTCACGGTTGAGATACGAAAGATCCTAAATGCGTCAGGAAAGTCATTGATAGCAGGGTTCATAGTTCCTACCTTGATATATTCTCCATTTTCATAGAGTGTCGCCTCTCGGAAGAGTGGCCAAGTAACGATGTGATAGGGGTCGAATTTTCGGATAACTGGCTCTGCCAATGTGGATGGTTGAGTGGTGAATATAACCAACTCATAATACTGACTTAGATATCTCAAGAAATAATCCACGCCAGGCCGTTTTGCCAGTCGCCAACCATGTTCTCTATTCCACTCACTGTGAATCAAAAGATCCTCCATACTCAAAACTAATGTATAAGGGCGTTCGAACATGGGATCCGGATCGGGCAGCAACTTTGGGAAAGCTGGCTCGGTGTAATGACCCAATTGATCTCCGGTGCGGGCTCTTGCACGATTCCACATGCCAGTCAGTGACCAGCCAGAAGGAGCGGTTTCAGCGTGTTGTTTTTCTTCTTCATCGGTCTCCCAGTTTCTACCCAAGTACACGGTACCGGTGATCGCAGCTACGAAGAAGGCAAGATACAAGTAATTGGCCATTTGGTTTCTCCTCTTTTCCGAGGAAGAAATATATGCAGATTCTGGCAATTCCCCGCGGCCTTTACCCCCACCACTAGGAGCTTCTTCAGGATCTGCGGCTTCTGTGAGATTTAACGGCGAAGTTTTCGACTTTCTATTTGCCAACTCGAAATCTAAAGTCGAAGGAATGCCCTGGGTAAGATCTGGCAGAGGTTTGTTTTCGAATTCTTTTTGTGCGGGGTCGACAGCGATTGTCTCGAATTCATCTTGTTTGCCAGAGAACTCTGGGCTTTCGCCTTTCCTGGCATCTGGGGTTGGTGAAGTAAAAGCTGCTTGTGCTCCAGCTGGACCTGATGGGGTTGGCGTACCCTGAGGTCTATTATAATCTGTAGGTTTTTTAGGCTGGCGACGATCACTCGCCATCGACCGAGTCCATGATATGGATGAGGCGATCCGGAAATTTGTCGAACTATTTCTTAGAACCGGCGTCTGCAACGACCTTCCAACAGCCCTCGACAACATTATGAGAGGAAACGTTAATCCTACTACAAACAGCTAGAGGCCACTCCAATAAATCGGATATTATATATGCGAAATGGCATCCAATACCAAATTATGAAGCTCCTGTGTCGGTGAAAAGAAACTTCTTTTGAACGTCAAACCAAGAATGATTTGATTCGAACGATTCCTCCCAGTTTCCTTCCCAAGCTCACAAAAATCCGATTATGCGGGGACTATAAACGCTAGTGCCCAAACGGTACTAGCCTCAGATTCAGCATAAAAGCATCAACTCAACTTTTCGTTTCTGATTTCCTTCTTTTTTTTTTCTTCCATAAAGTTGATCACTCAGTGGACAGAAATTTATACTCATCGCAGCCTACCAAAACCGTGGACGAAGAGTTGAACAAACTGAGGAGAATGAATATGACACTTTCAAGAATTGGATGTTAAGCTGGTGCTTGAAAAAGGACCAGCTACTCAATTGCAACTTCAGTCCCGTGGTGTCCTAATATTTCCATATTCCAAATATCAAATATCAAATATCATACACATCACATCATTCAATCATTTGAGATACAACGCCATTCATCTTTCTGATCTGTGACTTTGAATCATTACTCTTCCAAGGACACAATCTCGTCCATCTACAACGTCCTACAGCGTATCGACAAGAACATCGTCTTTGCTCCCATACTCCTACAACAGTAAGAAGAACAGGTATGGCCCCGAATATGAGACACCATGCCTTAACTATACGGAATCACCGTCGGGCGAGAGCAAGTACGCCCGTATCGGGTTCCATAACCCCAAATTCATCCGCCTACCCCTCGGCATATCCTTCTGATGCTGAAGATGTCACTCCTACCACCTCTCGCAAATCCCAGCAGTCCTTTCCATTCCTTTGTTTGCCATCCGAACTTCGTACCAAGATTTATACCCTCGTATTCGCTCCTTTCCCTCCAGTCATTGACCTCGATCCTACAACCTTCTCCATCATTCATCGCCATAAGCTACTCGCCCTATTCTCTGTCTGCAAACAGCTATATAATGAAACTTCGCATCATTTTTTCTCCACCTATACTTTCCGCATTTTCCCCATCCATCCAGGTCATTATTTCAAGACAAAGAAACCCTTACTCGCGCGTCTGCCATCTCGTTATCGGAACTCCATCACAACACTCGAACTTCGTCTAGGTCCGGGCTGGAATAGTCCCCCAAGAGGTTGGGTTGTAACACCTTCACTTGGACTTCTCGATTGCACATCCGTTCGCGTTTTAAACATATTTGTGGAATGTGATCCATCCGACGCTATATTCAAGGGGTTTAGAGCTGGCGATGGATTTTATGAGGGCTTTTGCCAGGAATTACTAGAAGGTATATTTAGGCATGTGGAGGGAATTCAGACTGTTAATTTTGATGCCTTTCCTGGCATCAAGAGGAGTGGAGATATGATGAGCGGATTGCGAGAGGTAGTAGAGAGGCATCAAAAGGTTGTAGGATGGGGCCCTGAGAGGGGTTGGGGAGTGGGAAAGCCTGGAGAAGGCAAAGAAATGGTCTGGCTGGATGCCGTTCTTGTCCATGGAGTTGGAAGGACGAGGGTTGTTCCGGCGGGAGTGAAGGGTATTATCACGTCAGCTTGAGTCATGTTCTTAATGAAATACGAGATTCTGTTTACGAGATTCTATTATGCGGAGGAAATCAAGATAACAACACGATTGATGAATTTAGCAGATGATTAGTTTTCAAGATGCAACAGTTCGTAGATATGGTTAGCAAGTGCACCAGGACACGGAAATTGGAATGGCACGCAGGCACGCAACTCCTCTTACCTTGTACGTAGAATTATTCAGTACCATTTCATTTATTCTCATGTCAAATTTCTTTTCCATCTCAAGATCCCAGAATCTCCGACCACTAACATCAACCACTCTGTTTGTTTTCACGTCAACCACTAACCCATTCAAACGGAATCCCCGATGTCAAACCTAATTGCATTCGAAATTTTGCTTATCTCAATTTTCTTATGTCAAAATTCCTCCACCTTTGACATACCCTGCTGTTGTACCAGTATAAACTTTTTCATTCTTGGTAAATTTTGTTATGAGTGCAAATGACAGACCGCAAGGGCATTTAGAGACTGCACATTGGCTTTTCGCTTAAGGAGCAGCCTCCTGACGATGTGTAGGCGGCCCGGTGGCCTTAGAATATGTAGACCGGATGAGTACCTTGCCACGACTTGGAGATTATTGAGCTCAGTCACCGCCGGCGCGGATACCCTTTTCCTGTCTGCATAGGTCAGGGGTTTGGGTCAGCTGTCAAATTCTACAACACCCGATTGTTGAAGTCCGTTATTGATGAGGAGTTATTCTTGAAAATTTGGACCGAGCAGTGTATCCAATAGTTATGGCTTCAAATTCTTCATGATGAGTGCGCAGCTTCTCACATTTGAGCTGAGAAACGGCAAGTTTTGATGGATGCGGTCTAATCAAATCAGAGCAGGTATTTCATTTTCTATCGAAACCACTGCATGGGATTGATAGAGAAGGATGTGTCAAGACTCGAAAATATCCGATTCTCACGTGGCAGAAGAACATGCTCACCGCCGTTCTAATGTGCTACGCCCATACTTTACACTCTAGGCTAGGCCTTATGATAGTTGTTCTTCAATATTGTGCAAGGAGAAAGAGGAAGGATAGGTTCTTGTAGATATCTGGTGAGGGCTTTCAGTACTTTAGATTTCAATGCTCTATGAAGTTACTTGAGACTAAATTTTCTTATTGACACAGACTTATAATCCCAGAGTCACGGCATTACTATGTGGTTGTAGTAGTGTTGCTTGGAAAGAGTGAGAAGTGTCATAGCAGTCATCGCAGATGAGCACGATGTGGCATTACGCGGCTGGTAGCCGCTCGCTCGCTATCCAATAGAGACGTGGTATACTTATATCGTCATTATAATTGCTAATTCTTGGTCTTTTTTTTTACTTTGAAATTAAGCTTTGATTTGATTAGGAGGTGATATAGAAATGGCGACAAATTGATAGAGTGGCAAACTAACTAGTTCAGATCACAGAACATGGCCCCGAACACCCAGAACTCTCATTCTTTGATAAAGCATTTTGGGGTCGTGAGCTGAACCATTCCGAAAATCAAACATGCCACGACTACTTTCGACATTCTATCCAAATCCCTCAAGTTCGAGCCCTCGCCCATCACACTTCCTTCACTCAAGTCTTTCATTGTCGATGAGACTTGCGAGATCTACGGGAAGAAAGGTGTAGTTAGTATTATCAGAAGTGCAGCTTTTAGGAGTATCAAAACGGGCAAGAGATGGGGATGAGCAGTTCATATATCGATTTAGTGAATTCGAGTGAGATGGAAAAGATCGGACACTGACACATCTGGGCGGATACTCTTTCCAGCTGGGACGTCGTTCATGCTCGAAGTCGGGATAATACTTTAGGGAAATAAATGGTCAATACTGCTTGATGATTTTTCGCGTCTTGGCATCTACACTAGTAGACAGATTCTATCCTCTGTTCCTTCTATTTGTGTTAACATGTGAGATAATGGGAGTCGGCAACCTTGACGAGATGAGCAGTTTTATTTCGTGAGTGCAGATGGCGCTACTATCAAATGTCGCTTTCTAGACTACATTACCAGCAGTCAACCAATACCAGTGTAGTGGTTATTCAAGTTTTTGATACAAGCCTCTTACCAATGATTATCCGCTTTTAATGCATAGACTTACATAAGTGTTTAGAAAGAACTAAACGAGTGAAGACAGCTTTATCAAGAGATGTAGATATATATTGATGCTTCAACAATAATTTTATTTCCTGTATCGATCATTTTTAGATTACTGCTCGAGTAAAAGTTTGGTTATGATTATTATTATAGCTACAACTCCCCAATCCAAAGTTTAGCTCTATCATCATAGATGAGAAAGAAACACTCGAGTAACTGCTGATCTTAAATCCAAAAGTAGATACGCCTCGAGAATGGATCGAAATCAAATAATGTCATTTAAGATTCGAAACTACTCAGTAGATTTGTCGATAAGTCCAATGATTTCATTAACTCTTTCATCAAAGATAATTTAGATCATGTTAATGATCACTACATCTATAGAGCGATATCTTTTTTCATTTCAAATCATAATTAAATGATTGCAAAAAGCTTCATGTAATTAGCAGATTGTTTAAAAATCGGTAAATTGAATAGGGGTAGTCGATCATTCAACGAAGAGTCGAGTCGAGAGATGAAGATAATCAAATGAATGTCTCTATTCAAGTATCAAGTTTTACTACAGTTTTATTTTCATCTCGAACGGAACCAATATTGATGAAACGAGATATAACTATTAATATTTTCACATCCTCATCTCATATCTCACAATCCCATCCGAAGTTATCATTGTACAGTATCAACGGTAGATAAACTCAAAGATAAAATAATCTCCTGCATCTAAGAAATTTAGCATCTGTCCTCATTAATATACCATACAATCCTCAACAAAAACCTTCTCTCTCTCTATAACCTCCGACAAATACATATAGATATATACGAGCAGAGCTCACCATCCAACCCGTCGTCCAATAATCCCCCCTCCGCCCCCCCCTCTATATCCCTCCGTGATTGAATTACTCCACCAATATCCACCCATCACACTATATAACACCCATCACAGCACCCATTCCAACCCCCACACTCCAGCTTTTCAACATGCGACCCCGTCGCGAACGACCGGTTGAAATCTTAGGTTCGGTCGAGAGCATCGGGAGCGGGTGTTAGTGTTTGGCTGGGCGTTGGGTACAATAGGGACTGTTAGATGATGTTTCGAGTTGCTAATATATGGATTAGTATCGTGGGGTGAAGAAAGGATGTGCTATTTGTATTGAATAAATTCATCGCTACTATTTGTGTCACTCAAGAGAACATAGAGGGTTAAGCGAGGAAAGCTATTTGCAGGGACTTAATCTGTTATGGTATAATTCTATGAGGAGCCCTAACCTAATACCCGCTGGGATCTAGTCTAATGCATCTATCCAATCAACTAGCCATCTCACCTCGGCCCGCACCGTGACCCCATCACTTCTTCCGGCTAAACAGCCGAGTAAAGTATTGAGCCACCCTTTCAAATACCTTCACACCCCTCTTCCTCCTGCTCCTCCTCTCGCCCTCGTCCTCGACCCCACCGACTCCATCTCCACCCACCCTCGTCTCAGCCGCAACACCAGATTTCGATCCAGGCACAGCTCCAGATATCAACGGACTCCTAAGCTTCAACTCCTCTTCCCTCAAGCCAGCACCAGCACCAGCACCAGCAGCCCCACTCAACCCCAAAGAATCCGCCTGAGCCCCACTCCCATTCCTAGCCTCCCGCTCCTCCTCCTCGCTAGGTCGACAACCCACACGGCAGTAAAAAGCCGCGTCCGAACCCGAGCTATGCTCGCTCTCTGCGGGCGAGGTGCTGCGTACGAGGTCGCTGTAGGTGGAGATAGGGGTGGAAGGGGTAGGTTGGGTGGAGTTTAGAGTGGTGAGGTGAGAGGAGGGGGTTGGGGGGTTTGTGATTTGGTCTGTCATGTTGAGTTGAGTTGAGTTGAATTGGGTTGATTCAAGTGGGAGTTGAGTCAAGTGGTGGGGAAAGGAGGGTTTAGAGAAGAATTGGTGGATGGAATTTGAATTGGATCGTGGTCGTGAGGGATTCCAATCCAGCTAGAGGGAGCGTGTGTATTCGGCTACCTCCCCGTTTAAGATCTGCGAGTTAGATTCGCTGATGAAGGGTGTAGTTTATCGTTGTTGCTATTCAAGTTGGTCTCGTTTCCGACACGATGACAATGCAATATCGATCAATCCGCTTGACATATGGGCGTTGTGTTTTTGCTCGACTCTGTTGAGGATATAAAGAGTAAGTCTATTAACCACCTGTTGCTCTAGGTGTAGTAGATTCTATTGTTACATCTTATTTTCTATTGTCTTGTTTTTGTATTGGATAGTATGCAGGTTGAGCCAAGAGGTAACCGAACCCAGGACGGTGAATCTACATCTAAATGGTTCGTTGCTTCATCGCTCTTGTTCTATTGATTGTCCTAAACGAACCATGGTAGTGAAGTATTCTTCTGGGAGACGCTATATGTTATATGCTTAAATAGAAACTTAAGATGTGATAGCTAGCGAGGCATTATAAAGGGAAGGAAGTTTAGATACTGAAGAAATGCTTCCATCAGAAAGAACATTCTTCACATCAACAATCAAGCGTCCAAAATTCGTACAGAGAGTATAAATCAAGATCTGAATATCATGTTCATCTATCAAAATCAAACAATAACATTGCAAAGAATAATTACTGCTAGAATTTGTAAAACCAATGGATTTCATACGTCATGTACTCGAGCATATAGCTACATACAAGGACATTACGCCACCTAGACCTTTCTATGTTTCATATCCAATTCCCAGCTCCAAATAGTTCTTCCTGAACACATAACCTAATTCAGCATCAAGGAGTCAAAAAGTCCTATTTCAAGTCTCGCTCAAAACCGCGAAGTCACAAAGAAAAAGATCTCATATACATACATACATACAGCCCATCATCAAACAGCCTATTGATCCTTCCAATCAAAATCAAAGCCAGAAACCAATGATAATATATCACATCTAATCAAATAATTGTAATCCATCACTCTAGTCCACACAAAGATGGCAGAAAGAAAGAGCTGTCTAATGGAAAAAAAGATGTCCTTCTGAGTTCCAAATGGTAAGGTAATAGAGTAAACAATGTATAATAGATATTTCCAGCAATGCATCCCATCTAGACGCCGCTTCTAAATTTATATCAAAACTAGTTTAAGTGAACGCAATGTTTTTGTCTTCCTCCCTTCCTCCCTTCCCTCCTTCTTCACTTGAACATACAACAAAACCTCCTTCTCGGCTTCCACAATAAGAATACTGTACTCCCTTCCTACTTTTCAAATATCCAAGTATTCACTCGCTCCTCCCATTTCGTCTCTTGACCTTCATATCCCACATCTACCTCTATATCCTCATACTCCCTCGATCAAATTCCACATCTTTCCAATTGTATTAGCCTTTCTTTTTCTTTCTCTTTCTCTCTCTCTTTCTTTCTTTCTCTTGCCAAGAGCAGAGATTGTTTCTTGCATAATCAAGTAAATCTCAATTCTACCGTCATACCAATATGTCTTGGGTTCTTCTCTTTTGTAAATCGATCCATCACCCTTTTCTACTCCCCTTCTCTTTCCTCTCCCTCATTTCCTTCCGCTTATCCCCCCTTTTATCGCCAATTTTCACCAAACTTTCTTTTCCTTCCTCTCCCTTCCTCTCCTCCTTTCCTTCCTCTCCTCCTTTCCTTCCTCTCCCTTCCTCTCCCTTCCTCTCCTCCTTTCCTTCCCCTCTTCCTTTCTTTTTCCCCATCTTTCTCCTTTCTCCCCATCTTTCTCCCCATCTTTCTCCTTTCTCCCTCCCCTCTCCTCTCCCCTCTCCTCTCCCAATCCATCCATCAATCCCCCATCAACCCCCCAATAAACCCCCCTCTCCTCCTTTCCAACCCCATCCAAACCGCCTCAAATAACCCCAAAAAACATATTTATATCAACATATCAACATACCAACTCCCCCTCATCTCAAAAAAGCTATTATAATTCAATTACCACAAATCAAATTTTTCTCCCCCTCTTTTTCTCTTTTTCTTTTCTTTTTGCTTTGGCTTTTGTTTTGGCTTTTGATATCTCATCTTATCTCATCCCATATCCCCAATCCCCAATCCCCAATCCCAATCCCAATCCCCAAACTCCAAAATCCCAACCCAAAAAAACTCACACATATATATACATCACACACACGCGCGCATATATACACACACATACACTCATACACTCATACACTCATTCATTAAATAAAATCATCAAATTCATTAAATCCATTCATCC
>NGKF01000002.1:1536662-1619261 GCA_002162555.1 Monilinia aucupariae
CCCCAACCCCATACTTCCCCCTCGAAAAATCCTATGCACATACCAAAAACCCTCAAACCCCCAAACCCTCAACCCCCCAAATCCCCAAATCCTCAACCCCCCAAATCCCCAAATCCCCAAACCCAACCAACGCCATAAAATTTTCCCATCTTCTCTCATCTTCTCAACCTAACCCAACCCAATGCAACCGACCCAACCCAGCTTCTCTCTGTGCAAGTCAATATCATAAGATCTTTTCATCTTCATCTCCATTTCATTTGCTTCATTTGCTTCATTTGCTTCAGAAAAAAAAAAGAAAAAAAAAAAAGAAAGAAAGACACCCCTTCCATCCACCTCTATCTATCCACTCCATTCCATGCAATGCTTACCATGCCGCCATGCCATGCCGCCATGCCATACCACGTCATACTTCCAAACCCAATCCCAATCCCAACCCCAATCCCAATCCCAGAGTTTTAAAAACCAAGCCCAAATCAATCCAGCTCAACTCAATAGTTTCCTCTTTTCTTTCCTCTCATATCATAAGATTACCATTGCCAAAAACCTGCCACCAAATTTTCATTTTCATTTCCATCAACATTCATTTCCCATTTCCCATAAAGGCATAAAACATTAAAATCCACCGCTCTTCCGACCCCATCTTCATCACCCAGCCCCCTCCTCCCATCGTCTAGGCCTATCACTCTACCCCCAAACACACCTAATGCATCCTCTCCTTCAAAACCACCACCGCCGCCCACCCCTCACAACACCTCGTACTCATACCATGTCCACACCAAGGACAACTAACCCTCGTGCTAATCATCCCGCTAACTCCCAAACCCTCATCCTTAACTACCGCCTCGGGCTTCGCCATACACTCATAAAGTTTACTGGGCATATCGTGAAAATACTTGCACCCGCAACAGATAACAAGCATTTTCGCTATGGGTTCGATACCGCCTTGTCCGTTGCTGTGAAGACTTTGAGCTGATGATGCGGGATTGGTGTGTGCTGAAGAGAAGCGAGCTGCTTTTTTAGGGGGAATGGCGAGACGAGCAGAGCGGAGGTATTGGCTACTGTCGTGAGGGATCTCTTTGTCTGATGAGCTAGAGTTTCCATTCGAATTGGAACTCTCACCTCCATTCGGCAGAGCAAGCGACGACGTGTTCGAGTTTTTATAATCATTAAGCTGCGCGTAAGTAGATGCAGATGCAGATTCTCTTCTTCCCTTGACTCCATTCCCATTGGCAATGCCACTCTTGCCTACGTTGTTCCCCTCACTAGTATGTTGTTTACCCTGGCCCTGTCGTGGACGCAACGGTTGATGCTTGAGCTCTGGTAGAAAGTTCAAAGGATTGTGCAATGTAGTAGTTGATGAGGACTTACTCAAACTGAGTCTCCGGTGAAGATCTGCCACGCCATTTTCTGTATTAGGATCCGCAGAAGCTAAAGATGCACGAGGATTTGGAGGCTCGGCTGTAGGAGTGGCATGACCAGCTGTATTGACATTGATGTCTTTACTTCTGAGCCTAAGAGGAATCGGGGTCCGGTTCCGATCATCTTGTATATCGTGACGTTGGTGAGTTGCGGTATCATGACTGACTGAAACAGGTCCCTTTTGCGATTGTGGTCTCGAGACGGCTGGAGTTGTGATGTTAGATTGCTCGTCGAAACTCAAGTATTCCTCACTTGATCCAGTGAAAGACCTAGAGCTAGATCTTCGATTTTTCTTTGGTTTTCGAGCCAAGGCTACGTTGGGCGTCTGTGGAGTCAAGTTTTTGTGTGGTTTCACGTGGGCTCCTGATGCTGATAATGTTTTTAGAGAAAAGTACTCGGGTTCTGATATTCTCCGACCAGATTGACTTGGTAATTCAGACCTGCTATCAAAGCCATTGGCGCGTGGCGAAAGAGTGGAATATGGACGTGGCTTTTTGAGAGGTTCATCGAGATGAGAAGTTTGTAGCAAAGGTAATTTTACTGGATTAAAAGGCGTAGGAGATGCAATCGTTGAAGCACCCTCGCCAGCTTTGGATTGGGACGATAATGGGCTCGGGCTGAAAGATGATGCTTGTAGCTCTCGCCGAGAAAACATACCCTCCTCTGGTTGTATGCTGCTTTGTGATGTTTGGGAAGTAAGTTTAAAGCTTGGGGGGGTATATTCACCATCCAGAATTGCATGAGAGCCTTCTTCATCCTCAGCTCCTTTCGTATCGACCTCGGGTGCGTTTCCTATAGCTCCATAGGCGGAATTGATACGGCCATGCCCATGATGTATGGACGGTGTTCTTCTCATAATTTCTTTTTTGGGAGCGGCGTCCAATTTTATGTCGTGTAACGAGCTGCTTAGATTTCGATCTCTACCGTATCGTTTTTGCTTGGGGAAATATCCGTGGTCTTCGGGGCTGACAGCTTCAGGGGGAGTATCAAAGTTCTGAAAATGCAATGGCTCTTGTGCTTCTTGAGCTGGCGGTTGAGGTTTGTCCCAATCAAATCTAAATCCTGGAGATGCGGGAGCAACGTGCAATTGAGTCTTGGATTTATCTTTCTTATTCACCGTCGACTCAGTGGTATGATCTAAATTCAACTTCTCGCCCGGCTTTCGGGCCCGAACGTTTCTACTCATGATTGGCTCTAGATCACTCGGCGGCTGTTTACTAGCTTCCAGTTGTGGCGATTTATGGGGACTATGAGAGCCCTCACCTTGAGATTTTGTTGGTAATTCAACAGCAGGTGTCGCGGTCCCTGGAGAACCAAACAGATCCAATGTGCGGTATCGAGAGCTGTCAAGTGAGATGGGGGGTCGACTTTGACTGAGTTTCTTATTGTGGCCAAACGCTCTACTGTTTGAGGATTTTCCGTCTCGGAATTCGTTTTGGGCTGGTCCCTCATTAGATTGCTGTAATTTTACGCCTCCTATGAACCCCGATGAAGTTGGGGAACTGGAGGTGGATTGAATTTGTGGTGTTCCAGAGACACTTGATGATCTGGATCTGGATCTGGGTTTGAAAGAAGACATGAATTTTTTGAGTCCGAGATCCAAACTCGTTCGCCGTGATCGTCTACCATCATCGGGAGTCGGACTCTGTCGTGTTATTTCTGGGGTGATTTGAGCTTGAGGCAGGGATTTGGCTCGATCCATGGGCGTTGCGGGAACCGTTTGACTTGGGCGCTTGTTGACCGGAGGCGCCTTGCTCAGTCGACCATTTTGTCTTTGTGCTGCGGCTCGGATCTCCTTTTCAGCCTTCTCTCTCTCTTTCCTTGACCGCTCCTCTTCCTTCTTGCGCAGATCCTGCGCCTCCTTCTTTGCCATTCTTCTCTGCCTGCCCACCCCACCATCCCAAGCAGGCGACCGACATATCGAGGATGCATCAGAGTCGTCAGGATGCGCGTTAACTTCCGGGGACGTCCCCTTCACCGGCTCCAACACCCCGATATTCTTAGATGCTTTGGGGTTTGTCTTGGGCCTCTTGGGACTCTGCGGTGGAGGTATCGCCACGGATAATGTTGGAGCCGTCATGGCTCGTTCTGATTGTCTGAATGAGACCGGACGTTCGGGAGGAGATGGGTGGGTATATACATTAGGGACGGTTGGACACCTTTCGCGAAAAAAGGGATTGCGCTGCGATTGACCGACCGACGCTGTCGAGGCTTGCATGCGCTGCAGCTAGTTTATGTATGTCAGTCAATATAAGATTACTTGACCATGCGAGATATTGTTGGCGCACCTTGTTCTTATTTTCTAGATCGAGCATACGCTGAAGTGTGTTTCTCCTTCCGGATTCCGAACGGCCATGTTTCTCCTTCTCCTTGGAAGGCATGGAGGTAGGCACCTGAATTAGAATGTGATAGATGTTGTGTTGTAAGACAGTGTGATTCGAGATTTATCTCGTGAGTGAATATGTAGAGCAGAAAGAGAAGCAATTGGTCTAAAGCAAAGCGATGAGATAGACTACTGAAGTATTTATCATGATCTTTCACTTCTCAACGACAACAAAAATAACCACGACAACAATATTAATTGTCAAAAAGCGAATGTGGGAAAGAGAAGCAGGAGGATATCCAAGATTAAATCGATAACCAAAAACCAAAGCCAAAAAACCAAAAACCAAAATGCAAAAACGAGAGTCTAATACCGATGCAATATTAGGGGTATAGTAGTGAGTAGAGCAAAGAAAGAAAAACGATGATACCTGGTCGTGATAGAAAAGATGTTGGTTGATTTGATGTTTGATATTTGGCGATGGCGATGGCGATGATGATGATGGTGATGATAACGAGTGAGATAAGTTGATGATATGATATGATATGATACGATACAACGATGATCAAGAACACGCAACGAATAAGAGATACTTACTTGTACCCAATGATGAGGGAAAATGAAGAAAAACTAATATATTAATGGGCACCCAAAATTAATATAAATGAAGGTAAGATGATGAATCCTTTGCAGCTTCTCTGGTTGATTCCCCTCTCTTGTCTTTTGTCTTTTGTCTCTCGTCCCTTGTCCCTTGTGCCCCTCTCTCTGCCTCTCCTCCTCTGTCCTCTCTCCTGGAGTAACAGACAAACAGCAACAGCAACAGCAACAGCAACAGCAACAGCAACAACAACAACAACAAGAAGAAGGTTGAAAGAAGCTTAAAGTTTTAAAGAAAGCTCTCCCCCGCTTCCCCTTCCCCATCCTCAACCTCATGCCCATGCTCATCCTCACCCTCACCCTCACCCTCTTCATAACAATCTCCCCGTAACCAACTAACCAGCTAACCAACTAACTACACACTCATCGCTCGTATCACATCACACCTCACATCACACCTCACATCACACCTCACATCTCACACCTCACATCTCACACCTCGCATCTTGGCACCGATTCCAAGACAAATCAATACGATACAATAATCCTTTGTGTACACTGAAACCGATTGGTAAACATCGAATGAAACGGAACCCTCTCTCCCCCCCAAAATGAACAAGTTGAAAGTTGGAAAATTAAAAACCACACCCAAAAAAAAAACAATTCATTCCTGCGCCGGCGATGTTTCCCCCCACCGGCAGATAGATGGGTAAAAAGGCAAAGGCAAAGGCGAAAGAAAAAGAAAAAGAAGGGGTCAAAACTTAAAAACGCACTTACCTGTAGACATCGGGTAATACCTATTTTCTTTTCTTTTTTTCCTTCCTTCCTTCTCTTCTTCCGATTCGATCTCCACCAAGCACCACAAATTCTATATATATATCAACATCAATATCAACACCCAAGAGTCCACTCCATCAAACAAAGATCAGAGATAAATAGCACATGCACAGAGAACTCGCACGCAAGTATCCAGTGATGAGAATCCATGGATCCATTGATCTACCAACACTCCTCGTGCGTCCGCAGGTGCGTAGGTATGGCCGAGCTTCATCCACGTGATTCCAATGCATTCACGCAACAACTTCTCTTCTTTCCTTCTCTTCTTCTTTTGATCTACCCATCCATCCACCCCGAATCCCCAAATAATCCCCAATAAACCTCAAGTAACTTAGTGCCATCCATCCATCCATCCACGCAACAGCAAACATAAAAGAAGCATCGATAACCAACCCAGAATCGTGATGTAGTAAGAATAGTACTAGTAATAAGAATAATAATAATGAAACTTGATTATACATGATTATACATGATTTTACATAATTATACATTTATCATCATTATCATTATCATCATCATTATCATCAAGTTTCACCTACTTCACCTACTTCACCCCACATCCCTCCTATACCTCAAACCTCAAACCTCAAACCTCAGAACAAAAAAACAAACAACCTCCAACCTCAAATCAAGCTACAGCCCATCCCATCCTGCCCCACCGCTTCCCGCCCAGCTCTACCCGGGACCACCTACCTCCCAAGTAGCGAGCGGTATAGCCCCAGCCAAGTCCTAACTTCTAACCCTTTGATATCACTGTAGATGGGTAGGTGAGGAGGAGGAGGATGAGCCTGAAAGGGAAAGAAGCTGTTGTTGATCGAATTCTTGGTGTGGCTTGATTCTTGATGAACAATCGTATATGAACAAGGCTCTTTTACATTCTTTTTGACAGTCTAAATGGGGGATATACACACACACACACAATACAAACACCCAATCGATAAATTACACGCCTACCCCCTATCCATCATCCTCTGTTCAATCCCCCTATGCCCCGTCGCCCCACCCCCCTCCTCCAACCTCTCCGATTCCACCATGCCATCCCGATTCCCCGCATCTCGATCCCTCTCCCTCGCCGCCCTCTGCTCGACACCTTTCCCGGGAATCCCATGATTCTGTAACTCTGCCGCCGTCGGCGCAACATGCATCCAGACCTCCTCTCCCAGCTCCAAATCCTCTAGCCCCGACAGGATCTTTCCCTGCGGATCCCGCGCGATATTCTTCCTCCGTTTCCCCCTCCAACTCCTACCCCCAGCAACCTCCTCTTCCTCTTCCCCTTCCCCCTCCTTCTCCTGACACCTCTTCGTCTTTCCCACCGTATACCCGCGCACCCACCGAGGCGTCAAGCGAATCGATAATTCATGCCGGATCCTCAGCCGACCCGCGATATATTTCTGCTTCGGCTGATGAACATCGGGTAAGGATTCCAACTGTTCGACCTCAAGCAACCTCTCATTCGTACCCCTATTCATGGCACTAATTCTCTTGGGCATCACCATCTTCAAAAATTCCAAACTGGCATTGATATTGAGATCGATGGCTCTTCGAGGGTTAATCGTCATCTTCAGAATAAGGCTGCTGACCCTTGGGTAGAGCAGCGAGAAATCCGATTGGGAAATATGGACGCTACCGCGGACCGTGAGAAGCCAGCACAGCGTGCCTTGGGATTTGGCTTCGCGACAGATCGACATGATGCTAGAGAAATTCGAAGGCCAGTACATGAAAGCTTCGCTATTGATACACAGTAACGGATTATGAATCTGATGCTCTGATTCACCTTCTGCTGGTTGGATCGCAGCGCCCCAGGGATCATAGAGAATTCCTTGCGAGATGAAAGGGAATCGCTTCGTTTGATGGCGGAGAACCTCGACCGTTGTGGCGGCACCAAAAGAATGCCCGAGCATGGTGACTTGCTGGAGGTGGAAGCGATTTTTCCAACTTCCCCAATCGATGCCTTTGAGACCTCGTGAGGAACCACCCATGCGGTCAGGAGAGCGCTGGCGAAGATTGGCTTGAGCGATCAGAGAGCCGTTGCCGTTGTGGATTTGGGTCATGATGTAGTATGCTTCTTCAATCTCAGCGAGGCGGAGTTGTATTTGGGCCGAGCGAAGTTCTCCGTCGACGCTGAAAACTTGGAGTTAGTGATTGGGGCTCTGTGTCATAAGCTGTTCAAATCTTGGGAAAGGCGTGTGGTATTGTTCATGTGATTGATTTTGGGATATTTAAACGCTCTCCACTTGGACGTATCCTCAAACTTTGAACGGAGTTTAGAGATTCAGAGTGCTTGTTACACAAGCTTCGCCTTTCATCACCGATTGGATATAAAATGATTCGCTCACCCTTGCTCATTACCAGGGAAGGTATCTCTAGCATTCCCCTTCGGAAAAACATAATCAAACCTTTCATAACCTCTTTCTCGGGCTTCATCAGAATGGTCGACATTCGGCGATCCAAATCGATTCCCCACCTTGGGTAAATTAACGAATGTACGTGGTCCTGACCCATCTCGGTGTTCTACCGCTACAACAACAAATCCGTAACTGGCAAATTCCCCACAGACAGAACTATATGTCGTTCTCGTCCCCCCCAGACCATGACTAAAAATCAACAAGGGAAAACATGGGGATTCTGGCTCCCCGGGTGGCGGCCCCCCGGCAGTATTCTTCGTCTGGTATCCAGATTCAGATTCCCGCGCATTCTCTGAGGGCCAATGTGCTGCCAGCTTGGCATTACGGAACGCAGGGAGTTTGGTGAAAGCGGTGGTCATACCGAACCATGCAATGGTCGGCCATGAAGGGAGGCCTGCGAATTTGCTATAGCCCTTTGCCATCTCAACACGAGGTCTTGGTAGCCATGTCGCTCGACTCCATTTCTTTTCTCCTTCGGGGGAAAGCCCTTCACCCGAGCCAAAGTCCGAGGGATAGAAGACACTGAAGAGAACGGTCTCGAGGTTCAAAACATGCTTATGCTGTCTCTTGATATCAGAGAACGTTCTTGGCTCTCGCACGGGTACCTCTATGTCCATTTGGCCCACGGAATACGGCCCGCTGTAATATGGTAGTGGTGTCCGCAATATCTTCTCACGCAAGCCAGCCGGTGGTCTGCTGTTAGGATGCTTCGTGGTTGGCACATCATCAGGTTTGTTGGGGGTGAGCCCTCTTACAGTCTCTCCCATAGTGAAGCAAAATTACAATGCGCGCATGTAATATTCCCAGAGTGATGGACTGGCAGCCTCGAGGAGATCATGTAGATTCCCAAACGGCCACATGAAAAGATTGATTGAAGTATTTGAATTGAGTTGAACATGACTGATAAGCAAGGCAGCTTGGATCTAAAATCCAAGCTAGATGGTAGCTGCTGGTACTGGCTAGATTTCATGGCAAAGATGGTACTTGCATCTTCACCCGGCGCTCGGGCGTGAAGAGAAGGAGAAAAAGGTGGGTGAAAAAGGGCAAATATGCACGAACAGAGTTAGAGACGGAGCTTCACGCCTTCACTTATGAGGGAGATTGACCACTAGATCATAAGAGCACAGCCTCCAGGACCAACACTAAGATGAAAATGATGAAAGGATGAAAAGGCGATGATGCACTGATGATGATGATGATGATGGATGGAACTACAGTAACAGCTCAAGGGTCCGTGTGAATTGAATGCAGAATGTAGAATGTCAAGTAGAGGGTGAAGATGAAGATGAAGATGAAGATGAAGATGAAGATGAAGATGAAGATGAAGATGAAGATGAAGATGAAGAAAGATGGGATGATTAATATGGGCACGCTTGAGATGACGGTGGAGCGCCAAGGCCTCTCTATTGAAGAATAATCCCGATTTAAACCACGTCGGGTAGTAACTATGATTGTACTGTGTACACAGAGTAAGCAACGCTACCGGGTATACGGTGGCCGGTAGATGAGTTATGATCCTCTCGGATATCGGGAATTCGGATGTTGCTTATATGCCTGGGTGTTCCACTGCCTCACAGTTAGTAAAGAATAGATTATGTCACCATCGCGGCTTCCGATGGACTGCCGTGGCCAATTCACGTGATCACCTGAGGTGTATTGAATTGATTAATCTTCAATTTACCTTTGCGTGACCCAAGGACTGATACGAGAATTCCTCACCAGCAATTGGAGTTATATCGTTGTTGATAACGCACATGCGTCACCTCATTACAATATGTAATATCTGCAAGCTTTCTGGGAATGGTTTGGATGGTGTGCAGCATCAGTCATGTGATCCTGATCATATGATGCGATCGAAAACGTGACTGCGGGTGATAGTCTTGGCCCCGTGCAACGGGGAATGGGAATGGGCCGCAGACAAAGAAAAAGGAATTTGGCCAAGCTGAGATATTGGCCAAGCAGGTTATATCAATCATACAACCCCACTAGCAGTATCATCCTTATTACTCAAGTGCAGAGTACAAGTGTACAAGTACGGGTGGTACATTAGACCACCACCACCTGTGATCGCTTCAATCCCAATTCAACTTTCCTGCCCTTGTTCCTCTGCAACCCAAACATCCAATCCGTCCAAGTTTAGATCTCGTTCCCAATCAGAGCAAAGCAAGCCCTCGCTCACTCTACTTGCGTCGCTCGCTCACTACCAGGGAGTCATCCTTTCCAACCATTGTACTCGTATTTACAGGTTGCCATACACCCCTCTCCTCCTTGGATTTGAGTCTTTGACACATCATCAGCCAGCCTTGGACCACACGAGACCAGGCCGCATTCCCCCTCCCGCTGCCTGCATTCCAGTCCCTCTTCCTCCCCAAACTTACTCTGTGGGATGCAGGAGACCGAAGACCAGACCAGATAAGACCCGAAGATAGCATTTGACATTTCTTCATCCCGTCTCGTAGACGGGCAAAAAGATAAAACCATATTCCCTTCTGACTATTAACCTTCCCAATAAACACTAATCCTCATGAAATCTGAATCACAATCTATCCTTGCTTCACAGATTCATGACAGCTACCACCGCCCTTCTCTGCTTCCTGGCCCTGGCATAGATCAGGATACCAACCAAGCCATATACCGGGACAAGTCCAACAGAATCAACCTCGAACTCGGATCCAAAATCATCCCAATTGAGAAGAATCCCATCCCCATCCCCATCCCCATCTCCACCCACATCCCAATCCCAATCCCAATCCCAATTGTCCCAGCTGTCCCGACGGTCACAAAAGTGCAAGGGCCGACGTCATGTGGGGCTACTGAGACTTACAAATCTGGGTCGGATCGGTCAAAGGCAGAAGAAGGTTTGAAAGACTCTCCACTATTGGGATCCAGAACCGATTCTCCACATCCAAAAATTAATGCATCGGCACAATTGTTCTTATCGGAACAATTTCATCCCTGGTCTATCCCTTCTGCTCAGAACTCAGAAGAAGAGTTGGGGATTCGAAGGGTATCCGTCTCACCTCCTCCTCCGTCGACAATCCCTCACTTATCACCACAGCCATCGAAGCATTCGAGGGAGAAGGAGGATAATGTATCAAAGAGGGCCTTCGATCTTGCAACCTCCGAACCACCAGTGAGCCTTCCCGCACCCTCAATTGTATACACGCATACGTACAAATTTTCTTGAAGCTAATATCATCTATCTCTATCTGTAGTTGAAGCGACATCGCACAGAGGTTAAACATCGCCGTATGCCCAAATCAGGTAATGAGGCATCAATCAGCTTTCCTGCCAATCCGCAATCTCTGAGGTCTCCCTTGTTCACAACCCACCAGCTGAAGAGGTCGCATTCTTCATCAAGATCTCCGAGTATCGAAGTAACGGTTATGTCGAAGCCAGATTTGGGAGAACATGGCATAACAACATCAAAGTCAGTTTCTCGGTGAATTCCCTTATACCTTGAATCTTGGATGATCTACATATACAAGTCGACATTATCTGCAATATCTGTGACTCTATAGCTATATCTGCCCATTTCGGGAAGCGGAAATGATACTGACTCGCCTTGATTTGAAGCCTAGCTCGAAGTAATGCCTTGGGGGAAAATTCGAACCCTCTTGGTTCATCCCTTGGACTCACGCCGAATCTAGAGCAACATAGACGCCCAGCCAGCCCTAAACCGGGGACACACCCTCGAGAAGGCTCACTGATTCATAAAGTGGGCATAGTTGAGCTCCTAGAACAAGATGAGAGACCGACTTTCATAATAGACGTTGCTAATCAGGGTAACTATATACCCGGCGGACGTTTGCAATTAGAGCATGCTAATGCATCACTCCGCTCCATCAATCCACTGCTGGAAATGGTAGCAGGTTACGCTGATCTATCTTCCCCTACCATTGTTACCCATGCATTTCCGGAGTTTAAGGCGTGGGTACTTAGTTTTGTGAGCAGACAGCGCGAATCGCTGGATGTATGCTTACCATCATTTTTGTATGGAGGTTTCACATGGAATTGTTCGACCTTGCGAAAAAGGCTCCGGGTGATAAATGGCGTTAGAACTCAACTTCCAATTGCCAATGCCTCGTCTCCAGGTGCCAATAATAATAGCCCTACGCAGAAGAGAGGTTTTGCAATAGGGCAAGACGTGGTAAGCTCAATGGAGCTATCATCCAAGCAGTCCGATTACTTCGGAGATGTACCTTCCCCACCAGATTCAATTCCAGCCGATTCACCCGTTAAACAAAACAAGGTACCAAATATTGATGGCTCCTTCTTTGATTGGACAAGACTGCCACTGTCTGCTGCGCTACCTCGTCATGTTCAATTCACCCGCAGCATTGATTGGTCAGCCACCCCTCTGGGCCCAATGAAAAGCTGGGGTTTTGACTTGAGAGCGATGTGTAATCTCATAATGGGAAGTCCTCACCCCTCAGCTATGTATTGGGGAACTGATTATACAACTATCTACAATGAAGCATATATCTTACTGGCAGGTCAGAAGCACCCCTCTTTGATGGGACAGAGCTACAAGACCGCTTGGGCTGAAATATGGGATGATATCGAAGGGGTCTTTGCGAAAGCTCGATCATCCGGCCAAGCTACCATGAAAGATGACGATAGACTTTTCATTATCCGAAATGGCTTTCTGGAAGAATGCTACTTTGCCTGGAGCATCATCCCATTGGTTGGGGAGGATGGATCCGTTGTTGGATTGTACAACCCGGCATGGGAGAAGACGAGAAGGGTTATCTCCGAGCGCCGAATGCTTACTCTGCGAGAGGTAGGAGAGAAGATAGCCACCGCTAGGAACATGAGAGGATTCTGGACCCAAGTAATCAAAGCATTGGAGTATAATCCATTCGACATTCCATTTGCTCTTCTCTATTCAGTGAATGAGGATGTCGATAGTGACATGAGCTCACATCGATCTTTGAACTCGGGAAGCATGTCACAGGCTCCTTGTTGCGTACTAGAGGCAAGCATTGGCGTGCCTAAGGGTCATCAGTCAGCCGCCACGCCATTGGATCTGAACTTCAGTGAAGGTGGATTTGCCCCATATCTGAGAGAATCTGTTAAGGCTGATCGGCCCATACTTCTTACTACCGAGGAAGGAACTCTATCAACGGAACTCATCGAAGGACTGGAATGTGTAGGATTTGGGGATCCTTGCCGAGCTGCTGTTGTTATACCACTTCACGCCACCAGTAGAGAATCTATCATGGGTTTCTTAGTCATTGGAGTCAATCCAAGGAGACCTTACGATGACGATTACAGTTTATTTGTTGAACTCATGACTCGCCAATTAGCAACTTCAATGGCCTCTGTTGTTCTTTACGAGGAAGAAATACGCAAAGGTCAGAAAGCGGCGCGCATCGCTGCTCAAGACCGCCAAGAACTTTCGGAGCTCGTCAACCTACGCACTCAAGAAGCCGTGGAAAGTGAAAGCAGGTTTACTCGCATGGCCGAGATGGCCCCGGTTGGAATTTTCATCGCCAACTACCAAGGAGAGATTACATTTTCTAATGATGCTTGGTGGGAGATATCACGACATCCTCGATCAGACAATAGCGCAAAGTCATGGATGGATAGTATAAAAGATGAAGATCGCGCAGGAGTTCAGGCTACCTGGGACAGGTTGGTCACGCAGAAAGTCAATGTGACAAAAGAGTTTCGTTTCAAGACACCATGGCAAAGCAAGCATGCTTTGACCGATACGTGGGCTCTCATGAACTGCACTTCACTCAGGGATGGAGACAATAACTCGATGAGTATATTTGGTAGTATCACGGACATATCGCATCAAAAGTGGGCAGAAGAGTTCCAGAAAAAGAAGACGGAAGAGGCAATCGAACTCAAAAGACAGCAGGAGAACTTCATCGACATGACGTCGCATGAAATGCGCAATCCTCTCTCTGCCGTCCTACAGTGCTCTGATGAGATCACCAGTGCTCTCACTTCTCCTCCTCTCAAAGGTCTAAAATCAAGTTTGCGAGAAACGGAGACTTTCCAGGAGATATCAGAGCTTATCGAAAGTAGCATTGACGCGGCACAAACCATCGCCCTTTGTGCTCAGCATCAGAAACGCATTGTCGATGATATCCTGACGTTGTCCAAATTGGACTCGGCGCTTTTAGAGGTGGCACCAGTCTCAGCCCAACCAGTATCTGTGGCCAGGCGCGCGATCAAGATGTTTGAAGGAGACATGGAAAAACATGACATCTCGATAGAATTCCAAATCGAGGACTCATATTCTGACCTTGATATCAACTGGGTCAAACTCGATCCATCACGGCTGCTACAAGTTCTGATTAATTTGCTCACGAATTCTATCAAGTTCACCACGGCTCAGCCTCATCGTTCGATACTTGTGAGTGTTGGCGCGACCAGAGAACGTCCCGTGGGTCAAGATACTACTGTTCAGTATTTCCCATCTCGTCTGGGTATTACGGATTTGGCAACAGATGAAGCAGAATGGGGCACAGGCGAAAATCTGTATCTGAAATTTGCTGTTCGAGATACCGGCAGAGGACTTGACGAAAAAGAAGTATCGATTTTGTTCCAACGGTTTTCGCAAGCGTCCCCTCGTACTCACGTTCAATATGGCGGGTCAGGCCTTGGGTTGTTCATCTCGAGAGAATTAACCGAACTCCAAGGGGGACAAATTGGAGTGTCTTCCGAAAAGGGCGTCGGGAGTTGTTTTGCATTCTATGTGAAGGCTCGTAGAGCCGAAGGCAGTCCCCAAACATCACCCTTTTCTACCCCAATTCAAAGTGCTATGAATAGGAAACCTTCTCTGCGTACGGCAAATCACGCGACGTCAGAAAACACCAAAAGCGTCGAAGCCCTTGTACCTACTCAGTACGTATTTTATGCATCATCTTCATCTGCAACTGAGGATTTCTGGTTCCGTAAATTGCAATAGATTACTGCTAACACCTAGATAGATCCGCAGGCGAGACTTTGATAAGTATATCTAGGGCATCACCAAGTCCAAAGCTTGATTATAAAGATATTACAATCCTTATTGTTGAAGATAATCTTGTAAACCAGCGTGTTTTACAAAAACAGTTACATAGAGCCGGATTTGTAACGGAAGTCAGCAATCACGGTTTGGAGGCCTTGGATAAATTGGAAGCATCTTCTTTCTGGAAGCATGAAGAGGATCCTGGTACCGGAATCAACATCTCCTGTGTTTTAATGGACCTTGAAATGCCGATAAGTATATGCACATATCTTCTCTTGGTCTTGTGACTTCTAGAAAATATGCTGACAATTTGCCCTTTAGTGGATGGCCTCACTTGTACCAAGAAGATTCGAGCACTAGAGGCCGATGGGACAATTGTTCGCCATGTTCCAATCATCGCAGTTACGGCAAATGCAAGACTGGAGCAGATTGAAACGGCTATAGCTACTGGGATGGTAAGCACATGAAGAGTAATAATTTCTGCGAACGATACTCATTGGTTTGACTTAGGATGATGTTGTTTCGAAACCATTTCGCATGCCGGACTTGATACCAAAAGTTGAGGCCTTGGTCGCTAAAAGTCGAGGTACCCCGGCTCCAGTGTTGGGGTAGTCAAAGAAAGTCGTACGGATATCATATTGAAGAAATTTTCAACTTTTTGAAATGTCTCTTTGATGAGGGATGGGCAGCGAGCGATTTATATGTCATGCGTGATTGGTGGTTTATGCATGATAATGGCGTTGGGAATTATATTGGAATGTTGGTGGGTGGTGCGTCGGATACCCAGTTAGTATATACAGTGTGCAGTGTGCAGTGTACATTGCGCATTGTGCATTGTGCATTGTGTTTTAAGGAGTTTGAAATGGTTTGCGTTGAAGATCTTAAACGAGGGGATGGGAGTAGAATGGGAAGGGAGGAATAATGAAGGACAAGAAGTCGGCGATGGAAATTTCAATGGATGGGTGGATGTATGGATTGGGGTGGGGGTGGAAATATTGACATGGCGTAGTATATGCTATGGGTGACGCGACGTGATGTGGTGACATATACCCATCAAAGAAGGCTCTACTGACGGGATGAGTAGGATGGTATCGGATTCCTCTACTCTACGAGAGGATCGGAATATTAGACGGGTGATCAATCCCTAGATCTCCCAGTTGAACCCATCGATTCATGGATAAATAATAATATATACATACCCGTACATCAACTCGAAAGCAACCATATATATATATATATATATATAATCTGTAAAGCTCGCTCGTTCACAATAATAAGGTCGGTGGTTCGTAACGAGTAACGAGTAACGAGTAAATACATAAATACTCTACTAAAAGTTGAGCATCGCTAATCTTTCTTTATACGCGTAGATGTTTAATGATCATCATTATCATAAACATAAACATAGAAATATAATCAAAAATCAATCACGCTATAAAGATTATCATCCCAACATCCCATCCATACAAACGCGAATACTCGTATCAACAATACTCTGCACCCTCAACTCGTACTCAAGAACTCTCTCTATAAATACTCCGTGCGAATCCTCTACAATCTACTCTACAATCTACAGTCTATATTGAATTCGAGTAATATAATATAATATTAATATCGAACTCTGATTAATCTTCTTTTTTTGAACCTTGATCGAGGCGTTTGTGAAGGGGAAAGAAACTATTTATAATCTGAGATGGATGGGATGGAGATTTAGAACTTGAATAAAATAGGTTGATGATCTATTGATTTACACAAGGAGATGATGAAATCGAATAAATTAAAGATATATTGAGTTATAGATATGCGATGTTGCTATGTTGAGTTGTGAATATGCTATGCTATATTTGCAGGATTTATATCACACAGATAAAATAACATCGTGATGATTCATTCATCTATGCATCGATATAGGTATAACATGTTGATGTAATTATATACATATTTCCGCTCTTCCAAAACAAAAATCATTATCCTACCAACCACCTCTTCATTTCTTGAGCCTCAACGAAGTACATACGTACTTGTTGTTGTTGTGTTGCCAAGAAATATATACATGCATGCAACCATGCAATCATACAGCCAAAAAGAAAGAAAAGCAGAAAGGAAAAGATTAATTAATTAATTAATCATTCACCCCCCTTCAAACTCTTCCTCAAACTACCAAATCTCTTCTTGAGACCCTCGCCCATCTTGTGCGTTTTCCCTGTACTGTTACTCCGCTGATTCCTGTCGTTCATGCCCATCCCATCATCGGGTACGAAATCAACGGTTCGTAATGCTTGGGTGTTGGCTGTGTTGTTGATGATGCCAGTAGCGGTCGTGTTACCCCCGTATGCACTTCTGTGACGGTTGAGGGGAGGCGGGCGGAGATTGGTGCCGCTGGATAAGCCGGTGGACATGGAGGGACGAGTGTGCATTTCGTAGGCGGAGTTTCCGTCTGACATGATGCGGCGATGCGAGGACTTTTGGGAGGCGGCGTGCTCTTTCAGAGCCCTTTCAATGCTGAATGAGGGCTCGCCTTTGCCTTTGTAGTCTTCGGGGAGGTATTTCTGGGTTGGATGTTAGTTTGGGAGGACGAGGTGTGAGGGGTCTGACTGAGGTTTTGCTATCGTCAGAAGTTCACATGAGGTTGGAGAATGGACTCTCGTCTGAACTTGGGACGCATGATGGAGAGGTGGAAAGAAGAGAAGGGAAGTAAAACGTACCACATGATCCCATCTCTTGTATGCACCACCAGCAGCATCGGGCTCTCTCATCAAATCGGCACCCTCTTCATAATCCATAATCTTTCCATCCGGACCCGGCATCCCCGGAGGAATAATAGCCGTACCCGACAGTGGTATGTGTCGATCCAAACTATCCTGGATAAATTCCCTTGGCGTAGCTCTGATGGCCTCTTCGTTCGTTCCTGCAACGGCTGCCACGGGTGAGTTTTTGTAACTTATGTTGCGTGCCATTAGTGTGGCATCGTATGGCCCTTCGTGATGATATGCACCGCCAAATGCGGTGTGGTCGAGAGAATCGATGGTATCGGCACCGGGAATATGCTTCTTGCGGAGATGGGGAGAGCGGTATGCGGTTTTGGTTTCTTTACGGAGTTGGGCCAGGGGCCGGTGTGACATATCACCTGGGTACCGTTCACCCAGAGATGTACCTCTACGACGACCTGTTTCATCTTTACCGACGGGTTCATCGAGACTTTTGCGCAGGCTTCCCCCATGGTTCGAATGGGAGGAGCTACCAAATCCTGATTGTCGATGAGATGAATAGGGATTGTTGGAGCTGAAGGAAGATTTGGTGGGACTGGCCGAGGCGGGGGGTGTCGGGTAGGATGTCACGCTTGTCCCGGGTGTCTTCTTGGCTGAACTGTTTCTGCCAAAGCTGCTCGATTGAGCTTGTGGGGGGGGAGAAAAGAAATGGCTTCTGGGACTGGTTTGTGGGCTTGGTTCGGGACCATAGAGGTATTGTTGAGCCTGAGGAGAGGAAGAGTTGTTAGTGGTCATTGTGTTGTTTGTTTGTAGCTGAGGGTGTTGGTGATGTAGATGAAGGGCTTGAGATATTTGAGACGATTGATTACGATGTAAATTTAGACAAAGGACATACCCATTGCTTATCACTTGAACTTTCCATGTTGAAGATAGTAACTGATTACGTATGGGGTGATATGTTCGCCTGGTGATTTCCAGTGAGGCGTGGGTTGAATAGAAGCTCAATCAGCAGATCTTTCTTTGTAGTGAAGGCACAACAGGAGACCCTTTGTGTGGTTGGTTGAGGGGATAGGGTAGAGAGGTATTGGAGGTGAAAGGAGGAAAGAAGAGGAGAAAATGTTATGTTTCATGTGGAAGAGAGAGAGAGGGAGAGAGGGAGAATGAGAGAGAGAGAGAGAGAGAGAGAGAGAGAGAGAGAGAGTAGGTAGTCGAGTCAAGTAGTCGAGTGGTCAGGTAGTCAAGTAGTCGAGTCAAGTAGTCGAGTGGTCAGGTAGTCAAGTAGTCGAGGCCTCGAGTAGTCAAGTAGTACGAGTTCAGTAGGTGATTAGACTAAAGTAGTCGGAATCCAGAAACGATCCGATCTAACTATAGCTATTGCGACGCGGACCATACGATGCTGGGATATGTGTACGAGATGATATGAACGAGGGAGTCTAAGAATACTCGGACGTATATACTCTGCAAAGATCAAGAAGAAAGAAGAAAGATCTCATTTCAGGGTATCCTTGATGCCAATGATGTAATTTCTCTGTAAATTATCCGGACAAGAGAGGCGAGATAGCTAAACCAAAACCAAATGAAGCTAAATGATCGTAAATCCATCGAGTCACGTGATGTCCTACCGCATATCGATTAGTCAGTGTTTTGTGCACCGGTGGGTAAAAATATCCTACCAGTGCTACCACCACCTCACCTAGATTCCAAGACGATCATTGTTCCAACGAGTATCAAGACGCGGAAAAAATAAAGAAAGGACAATAAATCCACCAGTTCCCAGTTCCCAGTTCCCAGTTCCCACTGTGCAAATCCTCATCACGCTGACGTTTGATATTCCTCCGAAAGTCGCTCGAGACTTTGTGAGGCACCACAACTGCATTGCCACGAATACGAAGATCCTGAAGGTTCAGGTCAAGGTCAAGTTGCGAGTCGAAGTTTAAAATCTTCATGCTCTGGCGAATGGTGGGAGTTGGTTCTGTGACCTGACTTTACCCTACCCTCCCCTTCCAAGTCCTAACTCGATCTAGGCTCTAGCATCTATCCATCTAAATTGAATTTCGCACTCCAAGGCGCGTTGACGGGAAGCCCGGCCAGGAACTTCGTACAGAGATACGTATCAACAGTCGTACGAAGTGCAACCACCAACATACGAACTTATTATCAAACAAACGAACCGCGAACCCCGAACCCTAAAAGAGCTGTCACATTTTAATTGGATTACTTTCTTCCCCCTCGTCTTGTGCTTCGGGTTACAATCAATCCAACCATCCTTTGACAGGAGGACGTTGATTGTATCAACATCCCGTAATGGCGTTGGTCGATTATACTTCATCTGATGAAGAAGAGGCTGTCGAAAATATTAATCAAGACAACGAAAGGGGTGGAAATGGTTCCATCACAAGAACTTCGAATTCAAACCATTTGAAGCGAAAACGAGACTTTTCTTCTTCGTCACAATTACCTCCACTACCTTCCAAATTTCATGATCTTTATGCATCCACTGTGAGGAATAGTACAAGAGACGATCCAAGCTTACACGGCGGAAGAAAAAGAGTTACTCCACATATCGAGGGTAATTGGCCAACCCATATTTATATTGAGTGTGAGCACCCATTAATGCCTTAGTTTAACCTTCTTCTAAGCCTCTTCGCTAATTCAATCGAGGGTATCCTTCGACTATAGAATCTGATATATTATCAACCTTGATCTCGAAAGTTGTGTCGTTCAAAAGATTCGAAGTTCAGACATTCTTGACAAGTGATCTTGGGGCCCCTCTTCCATTACACGTCAGTCTTTCGCGAGCAATCGGATTCTCAAAGGATGTGAAAGATACCTTCTTGACTTCATTCGAGCAAGCTATAAAAACTTCTGGAATTCGTCCGTAAGTCCATGTCCGAATTTCATGCCCGAATCTTACCATGAATTATACGTGACTGATCTTCTTTTCTAGATTTGAGATACGCTTCTCCGGTTTAGCTTGGGTTCCGAATTATGAAAAGACCCGGTGGTTTTTAGTTCTCCATCTCAATAGATCAGAAAACGATGAGTTGAACAAACTACTTCATGTCAGCAACAAGGTTGTGGAAGAATTTGGACAGCCACCACTATATGCAAATTCCAGGACAAGCGAAAACGTCACAGAAAATGCTCACCATATCCAACACGCTAAAAGGCTTAGATCCAAGCCACAACAAGAAAAGCAAAGCTTTGTCGATATGGTTGACTTGTCAGACGCATTTCACATTAGCATTGCTTGGACGCTATTGTCACCGGACCAAGAGCTTATTGATGCCACTGAACGGTTGATTAGTAATGAAATGACGAAAGTGAAGAAGATCCAAGTAAATACTCAGGAGATCAAGGTCAAAATTGGTAACGTGGTGACTAGTGTGCCTCTTCCCGTGAGTGTCATGGAAGGCAAAAGTCTATTTGGTTTTTAAGGGAAGGCTCCGATTAGAAGTGGCACCTGAGATATTTGACGATTTGTGGAAGCAATGTGTTCGGTTCATAATAGTCTACGCAGCTGGTCCTAACCAATATTCTCATTGGATCCTTCATTCATCAATATCTGTCCTCTGTGGCGAGGCGAACAGTAATCTCGAGATTATGGATGTCCCCTAGTCCCATAAGCTCTCGAAAGGTGGGCCCAAAGAAAATAAAGCATGCAGACCACTGTCCTTCGAGGGTTCGCAAGACTTTCAATGATACCTTCTGCGATACTTTGGCTTCCCACGAGAGATTCATATGTCAAATATCACTTAAATCGTGATTAGTTTCCACATCGAAGCTTTGGAATTCGCACGTGCGACAATTAGACGGATCTCGAATGTATCCGAGGATAGTGCTACTGTATGTGTCAGTCTAGCCCCATACAAGATCGTCAAGCTCGGGGTGGTGGCATGTCTGCTTTCAAAGGTTTACGCTCAAGTGCCCAAGAAGCGCCCCATGTGATTCCCATGCCACCCGGGACAACATCACGCTAATATTTTCCAACACTGTTGCTATTCACTAAAATTAATATGGATTACACCATCCTGGAATAATGAGCCGACGAGTATATTGTCATTTGGAGGCATTGAAGTCAATCGGTTTCCTTGTTCAGCATATTGAGCCTGCACGACGTCAGTAGCTATTCTTTCTGTATAACAATATGGGATCCTTCATCAAATGTAATATTCAATATACAAGTAAACAGTTTTACTGGTGTAAGCCTCGGATACTTGGATTATTACAAGTATCAATATTTCTGAAATATGTCTGATCAATTGAGCCCTTACGAGAATACTTTACTATATACACGTTAAAAGAACCACCTGGTTTTCTTACTGAATCCAAGGTCTTTTTGATATGGCAGTAAAACTTTTGAAATTTCAATACTCCAAAAAAGGCCATAAACCAGTATCAAAGCTTGCAAAGCTTCAATTTCATTCTCCATACTGTTTTAATAGGGCTTGGGATATACTATAAAAGCTTGTCCTGTCAAATGTTACTTCAGATGCCGTAAATCTGTGATGGCAGATCATTGGATCAAAGCCCAAACCTCTAATTGCAGCTATTTCTACCTACGACGGGTTATATGATTGACTCCCTTCTTCATAAGCTAAACGATACCCGGCGCTTAGAATTACAAACCGGAACTTGGTTACTTAGCAGAGAAAGCAAGCATGAGAAGCACAATGTGCAAATATTAGAATAAATTAAACATGATTATTATCGTTCTGGGTCTTTCTGCGACCACCCAATGTATACAACCACCCAATTTATAACAAGATAATACTACTGAAACAGCATCATCTCATCACAACATGAACGCTTCATGCTATGATTTCTGCGTTGGCATGATGCGAACGGCTGGTTGCCTCTCTGGATCGTCAGGTTCGGGTTCGGGTTCGGGTTCGGACCTGAGGATCTTCTGTGCATAGCTCTACTCTACTCTGCTCTACTCGTATGAATATCGTATCATGCGTTTCTTTCTGGCTCCGGCGGGGATATTATCCCTTGCTCCTTGTGGAGTAGAGTAATTCGAGGGAACATTTCGTTTTTTTCATGTCCAGTCAGTCCTATGATACTTTGCTTGATTTTTGGGGGAAGGGCAGGAGGGTGGAATGATCGGCTATGTTTGTTTTTTTATCAAATGGTTTCTTTCCTCTCCGAGTCTTTGTCAGGTTTTCCCCCCCCTCCCTCTCCCTTGAATATTAAGTTTATCTCGCGCTTGGTGGCGAAAGGATAGATAGATGTACGATATTGATTGACTGATTGACTGATTAAGTGAATAATAGAAAAATAGTTCAAGTATAAAGAAGAAGAAGAAGAAGAAATGATGCCAAAGGAAAGGAAAGAAGAGATAATTTATATGAAATAAAAATTTCATTCATTCATTCATTCATTTCATTTATCTATTCAATCTATTCAATCTATTCAATCTACTCAATACAATAACTCTCACTCTCACTCTCACTCACTCATTCACTTCAACATCACACATCACAATTTAAAGTTCATTTTTCTTTCTAACCTTGTAAATCCGTTGCTTCTTTTTTTTCTTTGGATATATGTATTTGCAGTTTATATCACCTTTAAGGTATTCGAGTATGTATTGCAGGATGCTGGTTCAATAATTTTATGGTTTTCGTTGGCCGTTTGAGACTCGCTGCCGTGAAAGACGATGTGTAAAGTAAAGTATGGGTCGACCAATACGTAATGATGTCACATTTCACAGCCACCACGCCATGGATCAAGAGAGTCCCGTGTGTTTTATATAAATCAAAGTTTGCTTTTTGCCATATTTATCTTACGCTGATAGGATTAACCTCGAGCGAATGAATGCCATGCAGATGCTATGGATATCCAAGTGTATGTACGGTGAGAGTACATACACATCGCACTCATATCCTTGAATGCCTCCCCCACCCCCTTTCATCCATCTCGCTTAACAAATCCGCTAGGACTTCACTCACGCTCATGCTCACCCTCCATACCGGTAGTCTCCACTTCACTCCACTTCACTCCTCTCACTCCTCTCACTCCTCTCTACCTCCGAGCTCTCTCCACCTTTCTTACTCCTTTGGAACCTTCCCCAGGTCGAACTCCTTCTGTCTCTAGGTGCGCCTTTTTGGCTTTTAGCATCGGCACCTTCCAGACCGCCAATCCTTGGGCTACTGGCTGCACTCTCTCCACCAGTTATCAAATATTCTTGACTGTATTCGTCTAGGCTTTCATCCCATTCATTATGGTCCGAAGCAGCGGTGCTACTACCTCCCTTCTTTCTACCGAAGATTGAGTCTTTGCCGCCTAGGCTAAATTTACTTGAGCTGCCTTTGCGTAATAGTTTGGTGAAGGGTGATTCTCCTTTAACGCTAGCGCTCCCCGCCATATCAGTTGTGTTACTCTTGGTTCTGTCTAACCCATCAGTAGATTCGGCTATGCTGTTTTGTGTATGAACAGATGGCGAGTCCCGTGACTTCCTTGATTCAGACGGAGAAGAGGTTATGGCTTGAGGGGCATCATAGATAGGATCGGATGATTCGGGAGACTGATCTACGGCCTTGCCTTTACCTTTCCAGAATCGACTAAAGACAGGCTCGTTCATTTGAGGATATTCAAATTTTGGCGCGTTAGGATTTAGTTTGGGTAGAAGTGAGTTATGGGATGAAGGAGGCCGAGTGCCAATAGCTCCCAAATTTGGTGGGGGACTTGACTGGAGATCATCCTGAAAGAAGTATTCGTCTGATCCACTCAGAATCTCGGAGGCCAGTGCAGAAGAAGAGCCATGTTGAAGACTCGGTCTTCTCGATGGATTGCTGGGCCACGTTGGTGGAGCAGAAACCGACCAATCTGTTACAAGTGGGCTGTTTTTGTTCACAGTACCATCAGCTCCTGGTCCCCAACCAAATGGTGCACTGTCCGTTGATGGGCGCGGGAGGTCTGAAGAAGCGATAGAAATTGGACGAGGGCTGCTAGTATCACGATGAGGACGCAGAGGGTTGGTGTCTTCATTTCTAGAGCCAAACATAGCAAAACCAAGCTGTCTTCGTGTACTAGTGTGACGAGCTGGAGCAGGTCCATTGCCCTCAGATGAGTCGCCAACCGTAGCACTGCGTTGAAACACGCCGCCCCAGCCGGATGAGAAACTTATACGCCGAGATTTATTGGAAGGGGTTTCCGGTTCATCAGTGGAGCGTGGAAATGAGTGACTCTGTCCAGGTTTCAGGCTACCAAGAGGAAGTCCTTCCTGAGGATTCTTATCAGATTTGCGGAGAGAAGTGAACATGCTGCCAAAGTTCCTATGAGATGTTGACTGGCTGGTTCTTCCTGGTGATCCAATGACTCCAAACTTTGATGAAGGTGAACCGATCGAATTTCGTTCATTATCGAGAGGATAATCGTGAGGTGCAACGCCATACTTTGCGAGGTTTTGGGATGATACGTGCGGACTAGAGATTAGACTAGCAGAACGACTAGACCCCGGCGATTGCGGGTCATTATATCTGTGCGGTGGGCTAAAAGCATGGCGCAATTCCGATGTGTCAGGAACTTCCTCGTCAGCGCTGAAAAGCTCATCATCGTGAAAAAGTGTTGATGGTAGTAGCGATGTTGCCGTGGGACTGAGTGGGGCTCCAGCAGTGAGAGACTGAACATCAGCTTCACTCATGCTTCCCATTTGTCCCGCGAGAGTAGCCATGGCAGTATCATTGCCCATCGCTAAATCCATATAGGGGGCTGGGGCGTAGCCGGGAGAACTCATCAAATTGAAGTTGCCGAATGCACCTGTACTTGGAAACTGTGAATCCCCAATGGGATAACCAGAAGTGGGGGATGAGACTGTATTGGTGCGACTCTTGCGGGTGCGCTGCCTTCGAGATTTGGCTTTGCCTTGCTGTCCATTGGAATCAAAGTCGACACCAGACGAATTGGCGTGATTCATTAGCTCATTTTGGTTGCTTGGGATTCGGGCATAGAGAGCCGCGAAACTGGCCTGTGCAGCATGTAATTCGTTCTCCAGTCGCTCCAGCCGTTGACTGCAATCTTGCGCGTGAGCAAGCTGCGCTCTGCTCTTTGCCTCCCACTGAGCATCATTTCTTCTTTCTGAGAGCTCCCACTCCCGGGCTTGATCATCGTCCAACCCGATCCCAAGGCTCTCCCTTTCCTCTTCCAATTTCTTAACCAACAGGCCCTTCTCCGCGATTTCCCGCGTGAAGTCCGTTATCAAATTCTGAACGTTCCGGATGTTCTCCCGAAGTTTCTCGCATCTTGCGTCTGTAGATATGCGAATCTCCTCCGTCTCGCGGCGCCAGGACTCCCGTTCCGCTTCCATCTGCGCAATCTCGCTCTTCCAGCGTGCTTGCTCATCGTGCATTTTCTTTCGCTCAACTTGTTTGGTATGTAGACTTTTTTGCAGTGCTGTCTTCCGCGATTGCGCTTGTCGATTCTTGACCTCCAGGTTTTTAACCTCCTTCCTCAATGCCTCACTCGCTTCCTCCTTGTCCTTTACAACCTCCGTCTTTCTATCCTTATCTTCCGTTAAAACAAGGATTTGATTTCGTATCTCCTCAGACTCCTTAAGGCCTTGGGCAATCACATCCTCCACTTCCTTCTGGACCGCGTCTTGCTTTCTCTGTAATTCTTGTATGGTTTCGCGACCATCGTCCAAGGATTGAGCAATCGACGTGGACCAGTTCTCGGCGGCGGCTGTTGATGGGGAGTGCTTTCTACCTCCGGTATTTCTTCTCTGAGTATGATGTGAAACGCTGGATTCTCGCACGACCACCTGAACCGCCGCTGCAGAAGCACTCGTTATTTCGGCCGAGGCTCCATGAGCTCGAACCGTTGGCAAACTCTCCCCACCCGCAACGTCATGTTGATCATCATTTGAGAGATCCGCTTCATTCCTCACCATTCCATGCCGTGGAAGTCCGTCTCTCCCTGACGTTCTCAGTCGTATCACTCGGCTCCCCGCCTGAAAATTCTGCGACCCAACCGCAATCACCCTCACATTGTAAAAGTTGCCCGGCTTCAGTCCTTCGATTATAACCGTCTCCCCTTGAGTCGATTCGCCAACTATATGGTGGAGTCTTAGCGTAAGTACTCAACGTGTGATGCATTCTTGAAATCTCACCCTCGACGCCATTCACTTGCAGGAGGTATCGAACGACGCCCTTATTCGGCGCAGACGATGACCAATATAAAGTTAAGGAATCGGATTTGATGCATGCGAGAGAAACCTCTGGCGGGTCGGGGACCTCGACGCCTAGAATGCTAATGAGTCGTGGTAGAGGGGTCCATAGAACCTCCCATGCCCTCTTTAACAACCTATGGGGGTAGAGGTTAGTACAAGCGTGCTCGTGTGCGTTGTCTGCATGATGTGCGACGAACCAGAAAAGCGCCGTACAGGTCACGATCGACTGGATTAAAAACATGTATTCGTGAAGCTCTCTGGCATGACTAAACACCCAGTCAAGCAAGCCGGTGTAATAGTCGACAGCGTTCATACAGAATCCGAACCGATCTCAAAAACACTCAGGGGAGAGGTTATTGCGATCAAATGACGGTAGAAGGAAGAGTGGGCGGTGGTCGGGGAAGAGATGAATGTGCAAGGTGTGTGTGTTGGGAGTTGGGAGTTGGGAGTTGGGAGTTGGAGGGAGAGGTGGTACAAATTCGCGATTGCTCAATTATAGCTTTCTCTCCATTTGCTTTTTTGCAACCTTATGGTCGGTCCAAGTTTCCTTGATTTTGTGACACCTCAGGCACCCATGCATTGATCTTCATCCTGACATTGTGCAACCAATGATATCGCGGGACGTGACTGGTTGATCCTCCTCTGGGCGGATGGTGAATGCTTGTTCAGGGGATCTCGCCAATCACATCCACGCCGGATCACCTGGGTCGGAGATCTCCCCAACCGCCTGGGCAGCATTGCCGCCTGGAGGATGATGTGAGGATATGAGCAGAGAAGGATGAAGGGCTTCCATGGCCTACGGTGTGTCAAGGACGCGGTCTACGAGTTAGCCATCCTCTGTACTCTATCTAGCATGCGAGGAGGGAAATCACCCATGCGGGGGGAGGGGGGCATGGACAAGATTAGACGAAGTTTGAGTAGAGGGCTCGGTAGTGAGTGAAGGATCATCTTCTGATACAGGACTCTAGCAGTAGCACTATGAACCTGCGATCTATTCCATTTCTAGATCCTCTTCACATGTGCAGAGCAAGCACATTCGATAGACCTGCCTGCCTAGGTACTTTGGATACAGCATTGGAAGAAGAAGAAGAAGAGCGTGAACGTAAAGCCATCAATACAAAGACCTTCGCGTGATAATCCAAGTCTATCTATCGTTCTCACCTTCCTCATCTTGACTAGATGTGTTGGGAAATGCTGCAGAACTGAAGCAGGGGGAAAACCTTAATCACGGGTAGGTGATGATTACGGTTGCCATTCGTTACCTCGGTGTCGTCACTAATCGATCCATTGATTTCCTGTTGCATACCGAGTATACCGATCGGTGTGGTGAACACTTCTTCTCTCTTCTCTTCTCTTCTCAACCCAACTACAAAATAGGATTCTTCATCTTCTTCATCTTCTTCATCCTCTTCATCCTCTCCATTGCGAGTACATTGCATCGCATCGCATCGCATCGCATCGTCTCGCATTTTTGCATTCCTTCCCTTGGATTCCTTTCGTTCAATCTTCATATTCATTCGCTCTCGTCCCCTTTTTCCACATGTCGGTCGCACTTCTTCTTCCTGGATGATATATAGAAAGAACTCCTCCCGCTGCAGTCATCTCACTCATCCATATACGACGATCCCTTGCCCGCTCTGCTACGTACTTTTTACATAATATATGATCATTCATTCAACAATCCTTCAAACCAGGATACCCCCCCATCTGATCAGTCGCAAGTCTCAAGGGGAATTCACACATGACCGACTTGACATACAAATCCTACAAATTGAATCCTCAACCCGTCATTTCTCATCTTCATTGGTGACATCCAGCCTTCCGTGTGACGCCACTTCTCAACAAACAACTAAAACTACAACTAAAACTACAACTACAGCACCAACAATAATAATCATAATAATATCAACATCTCCCTCCATAACGATAAATCGGAAATGCAGTACGTGCGAAGTATCAGCGGTTCCGTGTCGAAAACATGGAACTCCATCAATCCTGCAACCCTGAGCGGAGCTATCGACGTGATAGTCGTTGAACAAGAAGATGGTTCATTGGCATGTTCGCCATTCCACGTCCGTTTCGGAAAGTTCTCTCTCCTTCGGCCGTACGAGAAGAAGGTCGAGTTTCGGGTCAATGATGTAAAACAAGATTATGCGATGAAGTTGGGGGAGGGAGGAGAGGCATTTTTCGTCTTCGAGACGAGTGATAATATTCCAGAAGCGATGCAAACTTCACCCCTTGTTTCCCCAGTTTCCAGTCCGCCATTACCAGCAGCAGGTTCAGAGTCATCCAACCTGTCGGAGCCCGACTTCCTCGCCTTGGATATGGGTCATAGAAGTTCAAGATCAGACAGTTTCACAAAGTCGGTCGGAGGGCCATATCCTAGGAGGCAAAGTAATCTCAGTAAGATTCCAGCCTTCTGCTCAAATGTTCTTTACTGACGGGAATAGGTGCGTTGACACCACCATCGATATCTTCAGAGCATGCGGGTGGCAGATTTCTTTCAGAGGACTGGGCAGGGGTTACTCGCAGCAATACAGAAGGATTGTTGTCATCCTCGGCTCGAACCAATGTTAGCGATTTGACGGAACGAGACGGGCCGACACGATCCATGATACCGACCATTGCAGCTGTCGATGGACAATCGGACGTCTTCACCGAAAGGTCGCACAGTCCTCCACCTCTACCAACCCGTGAAGCGATAGAAAGGGCCATGGCATTGTCGAATCGACTTCAAGCTTCCAACATACCAAGTCAGGTTACCGAGACTGGAGATCTGATGTTGGATATGACTGGCTACAAAAGTAGTGATGATGACGCTCTTCGAGCAGAGGTTATTGCGCGAAAGATTTTGTCGGAAGAATTAGAAGGCAACTATGACATTGGTGCTCTGATTGGTGCCGATGAGAATGGCAACCTTTGGATATACAGCAGTGAGGAGGCAAAAGATGCTGCCAGTCAGAGGGCAGCAATGGCAGGCATCACGAATGCCTCTGCCTTGGCCACTGATGCTTCTTCTTCGGATCCCGGGTACAACAGCGAATCAGACAGTGATATCCTTCACCCACCCATGGCTCCAAAGCACCGACGTGCCGACTCCGACTCATTCGGCATGCAGACACCTCCCAAGACACCCACGGGGACTGCTGGGGATCCGAATCGGAACTATGCCAAAACTTTACGCTTAACTAGCGATCAATTGAAAGCTCTCGGCCTTAAGTCAGGACCAAATCCCGTAAGCTTCACTGTTAATCGAGCAACATGTCAAGCGAATATGTATCTCTGGAAATATGATGTTCCAATTGTCATTTCTGACATTGATGGTACCATCACCAAATCAGATGCTCTTGGTCATGTTCTTAACATGATTGGAAGAGATTGGACTCACATTGGAGTTGCTAAACTCTACACGGAGATTGTTAACAACGGTTACAACATCATGTATTTGACGTCTCGATCAGTAGGTCAAGCTGATAATACCAGAGCATATCTCAACGGGGTCGTGCAGGAAAATTATCGCTTGCCGAAAGGTCCAACCATATTGAGTCCCGATAGAACGCTTGCAGCTTTGAGAAGAGAGATTTACATCAGAAAGCCGGAAGTTTTTAAAATGGCCTGTCTACGAGACATCAAAAACTTATTCGGTCCAAACCGCACACCGTTTTATGCAGGTTTCGGCAACAGACTCACCGATGCGTTGTCATACCGCTCTGTCAGTATTCCTAGCAATCGTATTTTCACCATCAACAGTTACGCAGAAGTGTCGTTGGATTTACTCAGTCTCAACAAATTACGATACAGCTATGTGAATATGCGAGAGGTCGTGGATCATTACTTTCCACCGGTCAACACTCTCATCGCAGGTGGGGGTGAAGAATACACTGATTTCACATATTGGCGGGAACCTGTTCTCGACATAGATGACTTCAGTGGGTCCGAGAGCGACGAAAAGGATCTCAAAGAAAGAGAGGAGGAGGAGGAGGAGGAAGAGGAGGATGACGATGAAGATAATGAGCAGATGGGTGAAAGTTACATTTCTCGGGGGTCTATAGATGAAGACCATTACTACGAGGAAGGTCTAGATGAAAGTCTCTTGATGGAGTCAACCGAAGGTGATGACGGTTTGGCAAGGAGTGGGCTGTTAGAAGGGGGAGATCAAGGTCAGGAATACTACGACAACGCAGTTGGAGATTACGAAGATGATGAAGATTCACCACTTGAGAGGGGTGACGTCAAACGAGAGGATCAACGCACACCTCAGCCCGAGAAACGCGATGTAGATGCCGAAGCGGTTACGGGGCTGCAAGATCTCACTTTAGAGCCGGAGGATCCCGATAGTAAGAAAGTCTAGATTTGTTCGGTCTCGGTTTAAAATCTTGGTTGTGGCGTCGAGCATGAGGCACGGTATTTCAACATTCGTGTATACGCACTTGGAGATGTCAGGGAGACGAAAAATAAACGAAATTAAACGAGGGATGGAAAGGGCGTGAATAGGAGCTTATTTATGTTAGAGTGTTGCGAGACGACGAGATTTTCAGCCAAATACCTTTGACAGCGAGTGTATATTAGCATATTGTAGGAGTTAAGGTGGGGATGAGCATGAAATCGGATGGGAACATTATTATGCTCTTAGTATATTTCATGGGTTATGGTTCGGTAGGGTTTAGGTATGGGATATACAGGGGGAATGTAAGAATGGCATAGCGTGGAGTTGTTATTAAAAAACCCAGGAGAGCGTTTCTATAGTCAAGAGAATAGAGAGATTTTTATGGGGGAATTATTGGTATAGTACTCGTAGTTATTCATGATGTTGAAAGTGTTGATGTATACTTTGTTCCTTTTATGGATAATTTTTTGATGTAATTGTATGTATGTGTGTGTGTGCCTGTGTAGTACTCGAGTACAATGCGTATACTCGAGCGCATATGTACTCGAGTAGACTAGAAAAGGAAAAGGAATATAAGAAATCCTTCTCCTTTTTCTCCTTCTTCACTTCGAAGTGATCATAGTACTCGAGTATATGCGAGTATCTGCGAGTATATACAATGCTATTCTGTAACTCACAACTTTATCATCTACTTGTAAGTCGCTACGCTAGATAGTTGGTCAGTTAACCTATGCGCAGCCGAAGTGAACGCCGGATTCGAGTTTGAGCTTGGGTTTGAGCTTTTTTGGGGGTTTGGGTTTGGGTGTGGGTGGTTATGGTGGTTATGGTGGTTTGGGGCAAGGTACTTGTATCTTCGTTGACTTGGAATTTGAACTTGGAATTTGAACTTTGACTTCAACTGTCTCAAGGCTTTCTTTCGTTTGAGAAATATATATACGTATCTAAACTTATCTATCGCAGTATAATTAACGAATAATTCCCTCTCTCTACTTGTTTTCCCCCCCCCAAAAAACGAGATAAAAGGAGTTCTTTTCTTTTCTTTTCTTTTTTTCCCCTTTTACTTCTTGAATCTTTTGTTCTTTTTGATACTTCTTTTTTGTTATATGGATACCTCGAGTTCTTCTTCTTCTTCTTCTTCTTCTTCTTCCTCTTCTTCTTCTTCTTCTTCTTGTTCTTGTTCTTGTTCTTGTTCTTGTTCTCCTTGTTCTCCTTCTCCTTTTTTTCTTCCCTTTTCCCTCTTCGCTAACCCCCGCGCTTCTCTTCTCGCTTCCCTCAGATCTCTGCTACTTGCTCTTCCCATTCAGTCTCGAGAGTTATATCGCATGCCAAACTCACGACGTGCAGACTCCCTGGGATCACTCGCATCGCATGACAGCTTTCTATTCGCTGCGGGACTGCATGAGTTACATCAAAGATGCTCAATATTGGCATTATAGAGAGGAAAAGAATGTTGGAGGCTAACTCTTCGTTCTATCCTGGTGGATTATATGTTTGAGAGAAGATCATCATGAGGATGACGATGATGATGATCTCAAGAGTCGGATTTATGGTTGCAACAGCGGTGCACATCTAGCTCCTCGACCACACCCTGTCCCAATCGCACTTTTAGACGTCGTGCGAGGGAGTCGGGGAAGGCAATCTGCTTGTGCAGTGAGAGCAGTGTGTTTCGAGTGCAGCCCGAGGTGTTTATTACGTGCCATTTGTTATGATTGGGTCCGTGATATATCCAGGGGCGGTTCGGACGTGAGGCTCATCTTGCGAATCCCTTGGATTAGATCGTAGATTATTGAGTCTTCGTCTTCGCTATCGATAGTTGTGGATTGTGAGGATGAGGAATCAGTATCTCTTTCCGAATCTGAGAGCGCGTTGAGGGACGATGGGGGAGTGGGGGTTCGCGGGGCATTCGAATGTATATCTAAGAATGGTTCAGGGTGTGGTGTTGATCTGGAAGGCGGTTGAATATTCAAAGACGGTTCGGAGCTACGGATGGAAGATTTGTCTATACGATAACTCGAGGGGGGGGATGCATATGTACGCGCACTAATCTTGCTGGATGCTCGGCTAGCTATCGAATGCATCGGTAGAGGTGGTTCGGATTCGGAACTCGTTATTCGTCGGGAGGATGGCAGGGGTATGAGGCTTGTTTGGATGCCCAGGTATCGAGGGAGAATCAAGACTCGGAAGGAGGGGTCTGGATATATCGTACATATCGGTATTGAGTTTGGGCTGGGGCTTGCCTTGCGATGGCGAGTAAGTACCATGGGTTCTGGTTTGTGACTCATTGTGATGATGTGGATTCTTGTTCATTTGTCTTTGGGCCGCACTCATTCTTTGAGGTGAGGTTCCATAAGCTAAACGTCACAAGCACTTGCCGCATGTGAGGTCACTAGTTTAGCAGCGTTAATGATCTAAACCTAATTTATTGCTAGTATAGAACCCATAGGGCGGCCAATTGATAGCTCCCCCTCCCCCGCACTATCATGATGGTAAAAACGCCAACATTGCCCTCGCAGAATACGGCCCATTGGAAAAGCAAGTTCCCCTGAAAACACCAAGCTTGTCTGCGATGCAAGATACAAGTCATTAACTCCATAGTATCCCAACACCAGATCTGGGAACAAACACTCGAAATGATCAAAACCCACACTTCGTTCGAAAGTTGGCTTCATTGATGCAAAGGGGTATTCTTAGTCGAAAGAAGATACCAGCGTTGTTGAAGCTATCATTACCTCGTATTGGATGGAAGGACTGGGTGTTCCTCAGCACGCGCGCGGAGGTTCTCCGAGCCTTGACGACGTGCAAGGTAGCGATCCGCCTACATGTTTTAGTCAGCCATTAGCTCATCCCACGCATTGTGCATGACTTCAGGATAGAAATCGACATACCGTTTCTTCCAAATCATCAAGCGACGCCTGTAGATCTCCCCGGCTACCAAGCTCTGGGGATCCAGATCGCTGACCATCGGCAACGACGGGACGGATAGTGGAAGAGCTGGTGGAAGCCTGGTTGGCAGCTCTGTATGTTCTCTCGTCGTCCATCAAGAGGAGGATGACCAAGGAGTCTTTGAAGGAAGGAACGAGCCTGCGCTCGGAGAGCATAACGATGAGCTGGCGGACGGGCAGAAGATTGTAATCGATTGTTTTGCCATCAGCGAGCATGGCGTTCACGGCATTCGTGGCGTCGGAGCTCATGGTAGCGGTAGGATTGGGAGAGGGGGTGTCAAGCATGCTATCAGTGGGTGTTTCTTCTCCGTTGTTGGAGGTGGATCTGTTATTCGAGCTGTTATTGGTGTTGGAAGTCATCTTGAACGTGATGTGTGACTTCTAGTTGACGAGTTATGTTGTATTGAAGTGTTATGTTTGATAGGTGTTATGTTGCGTACGGTTGAAGTGGATCTTATTTGATGCGTAGATGGTTGATGGTTGTAGCTCAAGAGAATCAAGCATAAAGGCAAGGTATTTATTTGTGGAAATGACGCTAATGAGGACATTGCTACTCCAAGGTTATAAGGCACCAAGTACTGGTACTGTTGGAGATTAGTTGAGAGGTTGAGAGGCTATGGTTATTGGTTGTAAGATGGCGGTTGTCAGGTCGATGTACAGAGTTAGGGCCCCTTTTAGTTCCCCTCTCTTCTTCAAGTTTTCTACCAGATTATTCCTCTTTCCATTGTTATCATATAAGAACTTCCAATCACATTCGTTCTAGTTAGGAATATAAGCAATTTGGCTATTAGCCTGCCTATGAAGCCTTTCGATTGTACTTATACAGGTTGTTCTTTTATATTGTTAGGTCTGCTATCCATCTTTTGCTCATTGTATTCTTGCAACTCATCGTTATAGTCTTTTAGTTGTTTAAATTCCTCTCCATTTGTATTTGCTCTCTTCTCGTAGCCCACGAATAACATCTCTCAATTACTTAACTAACTTTTAACAATAGCTACACTTGATACTGCACAGCTTCCGATTAGTTAGCCAGTTTCTTCTTGAAGCTTATACTAAGACGAGGTGTCTTTCTACATTTTAAGACTGTAGCTCCTCAATCATTCAACTACTCTTGTAATCTCCTAATCGGTCTATTCTACAACCTATGGCTATAACCTACCAGGTGTCCAGCTGCCTATCTATCCTCCTCCTATGACATTCAACAATTGCAAGACTCCAACGTCTCACTTGTTCAGCTGTCCTTGCATCCTTATACTCATCCTATCTTGAAATCTACGATTATAACCCTTTAACCACCTAATCACCTTCTTATACTTCCACTACTCGTATATATTATTATAATTCAAATATTAACATTGAGCACTCTACCCAAGCCTTTCATACTTGTAGACGTTCTTTCCTCCAATTCTGAACCATAGCCCTCAATTATTCAATTACCTTACTATACTCATACTCGTTCCCTTGGCTATAAAGAATGACAAGCTTTGAGGCGACTTCTTATTTCAACAGATGAAGGGGTTCATTTACATTGATATAAATTTCATTATTAAATATGGTAGTGTAGATAGAGTTGTTCTCACGAATAGGTGGTGAAAAAAAAAGACAAATGGTTTATTTCTGAATCCTTTAGTCTTTTTCTCGGTTATGTTAGTCTAGTCAAAACAAAAACAAGGGGTAATTACTTCGAAGTACAGCTGGGTGAATAAAGTAGTCATGTGCACCGTGCACTCTTATCTAGATACTGAGATCACGATAATTTAAGTCAACATAATGCTTACAGGCTCTGGAAATGTAAATGTTCTTACTATCAAGTATTAGGATCCAAGCTATGTCGTCTCCCAGCACTACTTTTGGCCATTAAAAGCCTGTAAACTCCTCCCCAGAAGTTCATCTGCATCTCTCCACAAACTGAAGTCCAATAGTATTATTTAGTTATCTGTAGCAACAGCAGCAAAGCGTCCACCAATGCGCCTTTGTTTCTTCCAGGGTTTCTTTGAGCTTGCAGATTGGGCTTTTGGTGCAGGAACTAGGACTTCTTGGGGCTGGTTGATGTTCTCTTGTACTTCATCTCCCGATCCCAGTGTCTTGCGCTTGAGGGAACCCGCTTTGCTCGAACTTTTCTTCAACTTCTCCTTGGATGGCTGAGATTGGGCCATGATATCATCATCTCCCTCTTCATCACCCTCCGCTTCCTGCATTGCCACGTCTGCATTCTCCCGAGGCTCATCTTCTGGACTCTGAGAGTGCCCCTCCTGACCTTGATCTTGATCGTTGGTATCTAAAACTTCAACCCGAGCGTGCGTAACCTGGATAAAAACCTTCATGATCACGTCAATACCCGTTGGGAGTTTTGGGAGCTGGAAATTGAAGCCTGAGAGAAGATTCTTCATGGTACGATTGAGGAGGGTTGTCTATTTTTGAGTTAAGTTGGAAAGGGTTGCTAGTGAAAAGGCTGAGATATAGTCTGCAAGAAAAAGGAAAGTATGTAAGGGATGGTAGTAATAAGGGATCCAGGTGTAGCATAAGGTGTATATGAATAAAGACAAGAGAAAACTTACTATATCAGACTTTCCCTCAATGATCTTCTGCTCGATGGCAGCTAGCTCCTCTACTTGCTTCTGATCGCGAGCATGTTGATCATGGTTCTCAAGGAGAGCAATGAGACCTTCTTTGAAGGTAGGCTTTGGGATACCACGGTCCAAAAAGCGCTGTAGAAGCTCTTTTGTAGTGAGGTCATTGTAGTCCATATTTGTAATATATTGATTATTTGGTTCAATTTGGGTATAATGAAAGATGAGAAGATGTAAAAGTTGAAAGTAGGTAGTTAATTAGTTGTAAGTATGATAGAAGTTGAAGAAATTGTATGCTGTGAATAAAGACTTGTTTACTTTATAGTAGGCAGAAGACTGGTACGACCACAACTGTCACCACAATCATCCACTTGTGATAGCCTTGTAAGCAGTCCATCTCCTGTATTGGATAAAACAAGATCAAATTCACTCATTTATTGTCATTAATAACGAATTTGAATACCAAAAAGGGCTACTTGTACATTGAGTATATAAACTTTAGGTTAACCGAATAAATATTTTAATTTCTTTCAGATCTGCAACATATTATTTTGGTACCAATGAGAACAAGATATGCAATGAAGGCTTTAGACAAGAGAAAGAATTGGACCATATGAATGGGCGTCTTTTTCTTTCCCACAGCTGCGAAGTGAATAATTGTTACATGTTTAGCTAGGTAAAATTTGAGAGAAGTGAGGTCAAATGAAGGTCAGAAAGCAGGCCAGTCACGTTCTCAATGATATTAATGAGATTAGAAATATTTCAACGGAATTTCTTTCCTTCAAGATATAGAGATTGGTTTGAACAGGTGTAACAGCGAGAGTAAATGGGATTTTCATATCTTGCCAACCGATGATCTTTATAACAATCATAAGTTGAAGTACTCAGGGGGGATACCAGGAGGTGTTTTCTAAGATAACATCTTCCAGGCACGAAAAAGAGAATGACAGCCATAGGATTTTGTAGAATTTTCGCTTACGTTGATTATCATCCACCAATGCGAATGGAGGCATACAATTACCCACTGCAGAGCTTTATAACATATCAAATTTCATGGCTCAAAATCGGGTTCACACCATAAGCGAAAGCCTCATTTTTTGAGTAAGAACGATCAGGGCTGGAACGAAGAGCTTACAGTTGAGTTTGGGAAGATGCAAACTGGGAGCATTACTCTATTCGACAGTGCTGGATGGATTTGGCCCTGGTGTCTCACTTGCCAACTCGCATCTCACTTGTGTTACACATATATAGAATTGAGCTTGAAACTCTGGTTTTTGATTGCGAATCTGAACAAGTCGACGCTATAATGCATGCGATATCTACGAAAGAAATGGGTGAGCACCGTGAGCAATATGCTTGATAATAGTAGGAGGACCCCTCGCTTAACAACATAAACATAAACAGCCGTCATCACATCACCAAAAAACAAAATCCAGATGGCTCAGTGGTAATGCGCTGGGTGTTCACATCCCCTCAGACGGGACCGCTGCTCAGCATCCGAAGACATTGTGGATTGGAGAACTCAGTTCGTCTGGTTTGGATTGGAAGCTTGGTCATTTACATTATATGATTCCGATTTTTTATGATTTTTTATCCATGAATTTCATTTCGCATACTCAATTTCTTATTCCACTCTCCGATACATCCAATGGTGATGGATCTCTTTTATTAGCGAGTTTTGGTATTCTGGTATTCTGAGATCAGGAGACACTTGCGACTTATTTGTGATTAAACTTGTCCATTCCTGAAAGCAGACTACGGAACAAGAACTACGCTTCCATGCTGTATCATTGCATTCGATCTTCCTTGTTTAGGGTTCATGCATTCCTCGGCTTTGGAAAATGGGCACTTGATTACATGCCATGCAATATGTAGCGAGGCAAACAAATCAATCACCTCCGCATAATATATGTTACTTTGGGCCGGGCTTCCGGCAATACAACAAGATGAAGAATCCCTCGCTGAATATATATCCAGAGATGTAAATTTGGGGGAACTCGAAGAAAGCCTAGCGCCTCCTGTAGAGCAATGCGGCAGAGCAGAGATTGAGAATTTGTCAATTGATTGATACTTTCTGTTTAGGGTCCTTGCTTTGACACTACTAGTTAAGCTTAAGAAACCCCACAAGAATATGTATTCTGCTGTATGCAGATCCATCCAGGGCAAATAGCACTTTCACGTATCAGGACTCGGAACAATATATGTGTTGAACAGTCTCGATAATTGTACTGTATGCGCGGCGCTTATTGTCGAATAGAAAACCCCCCTACATTCTTATGCGCGCCAAATTCTCTTGATACCCTCAGTAACTCCCACATCATTGGTTTCGAACTCATACAATCCAACTCCAACCAAAACAGTCGCTCCCCTCAAACCCCACCAAAACAAAGCTCTTGTCTTTGGCAATCTCTTCTGTGGGATATAGTCGATAACGCACGACTCGAAACCGATATGTGAGTGGATGAGAATTGTAGCACAAAGGAGAGCATCGGTAGCTGGATTCAACGATCCGGAAACAAAGGGTGCGACTGTGAGGGGAATAAGACCGACAGCAATTAGACGTTCGAATGTCCAATGGTATGAGCCGTGGGATGGGGATGGCTTAGGTACGGGTGCTGCATCGTTTGCTATATAGTCTGTTAGCTTATGATACACTAGCCCAAGGGTAGATAACATACAAGTTCCGTCAATAGATTCTGCGATATTGTTAGCAATAGAAATGGGATATAATAGATACTAGGAAACTAACGAGGTAACGGAGGCAGAATTGATTGTCTGCCACTTGCATGGAATGCCGCTACACGCATTGAACCTGGCAATGCATCTCTAACGAAGGCGCTGCGTCCAGCGGGTTTGTTGATTGCGGGGAAACTGGAAGAGACCTTTGTAGAGAAATTACGTTTCGAGGCGGCGAGGCAGGTCTGCCTAAGCATTGAAGGTTTGATAAATGAAGCCATTGTTAACTTCTATTACAATTATTGTGTGTAAAAGAGTCGACGCCCTATCACTCAGGTCCTTGAATGCTCGGTCGACGATGGATCGGAATAACTAGGTAGCTCGGCAAGAGATCACGTGCGCGGTCATCAAAGCCGGAACAATTTTGATTGGCTAAAATCTAATCGACGACTAAGCTCTTCAGGTTTACTAAATTCTATCAATTTGAACTCATCGGGTTATCTTCAATTCGTTTTATTACCACCACAACCCTCACATCACATCCCCATGGCGTCTCGGCGGTTAGCATTGAACCTTACGCAGGGACTGCGTACCCGCGCTGCTCCCAATGTCGTATCTGGACTGAGAAGAGGATTCGCGACTCCAGTGACCAAAAATGGTGTGAAGACAGAGACCACAACCCTTTCAAACGGTTTGACGGTAAGGCTTGGATATAGCTTGTGGAGGGGCAACTGCTGATACGAACAAGATCGCTACAGAACACTCACCATGGGCACAAACCTCGACAGTTGGTGTTTGGATCGACGCCGGTTCACGGGCAGAAACGGACAAGACGAATGGCACAGCTCACTTCTTAGAGCATCTTGCCTTCAAGGTACGCCTCAGTCGGGAGGAGGAAACTTGGGATGGACTTACAGTGAGACCAGGGAACCAGCAACCGAACACAACATCAATTGGAATTGGAAATTGAGAACATGGGTGGGCACTTAAATGCCTATACTTCCGTATGTTTACATGTACCCGGATAGCGCAGGAATCTTGCTAACCTTATGGGAAGCGTGAAAACACAGTCTACTACGCCAAGGCTTTCAACTCTGACGTACCGGCAACTGTCAACATCCTCTCCGATATCCTTCAAAACTCCAAACTCGAACCTTCGGCAATCAACAGAGAGCGTGATGTTATCTTGAGAGAATCTGAGGAGGTTGACAAGCAATTGGAGGAAGTCGTTTTCGATCACTTACATGCAACTGCTTTCCAAGGACAACCTTTAGGACGCACAATTTTGGGCCCCGCCAAAAATATCCAATCCATCCAAAGGGACGACTTGACCAACTATATTAAGACAAACTACACTGCCGATCGTATGGTTCTTGTTGGTGCTGGAGGTGTTCCCCATCAGCAACTTGTCGAACTCGCCGAGAAGCACTTTGCTGGCCTTGCATCCCAACCTCATAACAGTGCTGCTCTCGCCATCGCCAACGCTCAGAAGCAAAAGCCAGAATTCATTGGTTCTGAGGTCAGAGTCCGTGATGACACTATCCCAACTGCCAACATTGCTATTGCTGTTGAGGGTGTTAGCTGGAAGGATGATGATTACTTTACCGCTTTGGTTACCCAAGCTATTGTTGGTAACTGGGATAAGGCCATGGGAAATGCTCCTCACATGGGAAGCAAGCTCAGCGGTTTCGTCCACAAGAATGACTTGGCCAACAGCTTTATGAGTTTTTCAACAAGTTATAGCGATACTGGACTTTGGGGTATCTACCTCGTTACTGACAAGACCACCCGTATTGATGATTTAGTTCACTTCACTCTCCGAGAATGGTCCCGTCTATCATACAACGTTACTGAGGCCGAAGTCGAGCGCGCCAAGGCTCAACTCAAGGCATCAATCCTTCTCTCCTTGGACGGAACCACCGCTGTAGCCGAAGATATTGGAAGACAAATCATCACCACTGGCCGTCGTATGGGACCAGAGGAAATTGAGCGTGTTATTGGAGCCATTAGTGAAAAGGATGTTATGAGCTTTGCGCAAAGAAAGTTGTGGGATCAAGATATTGCAATCAGTGCTGTTGGTTCAATTGAAGGTATGTCTAGCAAACCTATTTCACCGTTTCGCCTCGGCAACTTACTGACAAACCCAGGTCTCCTCGATTACCAACGTATAAGAAACGATATGAGCAGAATGGCATCATAGATAGGGATTTAGAAGGGTTTGGGGCATGAGCGTGTATGATTCGGGGCTTGTTTGTACACATAGATCCTCGATAAAAATTTGTTCATTTTGTTCACAGCGGACCTGCGAGAGTGAAAGTGGCAAAAGTTCATAATTACGAATCTCACATTTAAAATACGGGTGGCTTCGCGATAATTTGACCATTATATTCTGTCAGGTACATTTGCCCAAGGGATGTTTGCGCCAAAAAGGATCGCTAAATGTTGTATTCCAATATCCTGATATCCCAAAGCCTTTTCCCCAATGGTATACATCATCGATATGCAGTCAAAAATCATGGTATCGTGCTGGCCCTTCCCACTAACATACCAGCCAGCTTGACCCTCCCAGTTCGCCAATTCGCAATTCGCCAGTTCGCCATTTCATCATTTCATCATTCCATCATTGTATTATTCTTCCCCTTCCATCTGCGCTAGGGTGGGTTTTCTGTCTTCGTTGTTTTCTGAAACGACAGTCCTCTGCATGTATAGACCCCTTAAATGTAGCCAGATACTACAGTTGGGCATGCCTTCGAAGCATGTACTTCGACTCGCATCGATAAGTAACATCAAATTTCCTCCCTGTTCCCCTGTACCCATTACTGATAATGAATGACCCTCCCCGATCAAATTAACCGCATCAAGCGATTCTCCCCGCCCATCCCCGATCATGATCCTCGACGCCCCAAGCTTTACTTCAATTTCTCACTTCTCGTCGACTATGGCAACTCGACAGGTGCGGGTGGCGCTTCCATTTCGGCGATTCTGGCGGGCTTGTTTGGATAGTTGACAGGCTTGTTTGCGTAGTTTGCGTTGGGTATCGAGGCTTGTGTCTTGTCGCTAATCTCCGACCATCTTTGATCCTTTCCACCATAGCCGTTTCTATCATGGTGCATCTGATACAACTGCGGTTGATAATGATGCTGTTGCGGTTGCGGTTGCGGTTGCTGCATCTGCAAAGGCGTATATGGTCGTAGAGCCGGATGGCCCTGCACCCCCGCCTCCGCCCATTTTTCGGGATTATATGGGGTTAGCGGTGGACTCATCCGGACGCTCGCACCACTATACGCACTCCCTCTCCTCCTCATACTACTCACGGTCGACATGCCCGGGCTACGCATCGGTGGACTCACCGGTGGCGCCACCCCATCGCCTCCCTTCTCCAATCCGCCCGAACTTCCCACCGTCAATTTCATATTCCGCTCCCTCGCCTCTTGCAATTGTGCTTTCACCACCAGGCGCGCAACAAGGGCTTTCAAACACTCCTGCAGCGTCCTCCGCACAAACCGCGCCATCAAAATATTGCACTTCATCTCCACATCCTCCCTAATATAAAGGCCCTCCACCGGCGCATTAATCCCGATCTCCCTCGGAACCGCAGGCTCCCCGGGCATATTCCCGCCGATGGTCCATTTTTCTTTGATGTCCAATCCCATGGGCGCATAGCAATGTGTTTGCAAACCATTGGCTAGGTCGTGAAAGCAGGCGTTGAAGGATACGGTGCCGGTGTACAGATTAGCTGGTAGATATGACACCCTGTCGACGATTCGGTACCATTGACAGTGGTATTCTTCGGGCGTGGCCGAGGCGGGGGGTTTGGTGGGAGTGCGTTCGGAGTGCGAGGGGTTGAGATCGATCATCTCTGTATGATCATGGAGGGTTTCGAGGACGGTCTGTCGGGATATATTGGGGGGGAGTGGTGTAATGGTTGTGAAGATAGTTTTAGCCATTTTGACTTGTTGAAGACGAAATATCACTCTTTCGCCAGTAGATCCGAACTTCTTCAACGCAGAGCGAAAACTCCAAGAAATAGGAAAGCAGACCAACAAAAAAGAAGAAGAAATCTACTCATCTGGCTATTGACTTACCAAGCATAATCAACCTACTTACTACATTTGTATCACCAAAGATATAATATCATCCAGAATTGCGGTTTAAGATGCAATTGGTTAATCAGGGCCTGGTGGAGCAGAGCTGAAAGGATATCATCAATCTCGCTCGCCGCTGATCTGTGCAAGGCGTGCAAGATGATATCACCCACCAAGCGAGCCTATGAAAAGGGGTTCTGGAGTCTTGACCAGGCTAATATAGCCCATAATGGGAAGGGGATCATCAGCACAAACTGTTGGTAGGCTAAGGTAAAGGGTAAGCATTCATCATCTTTATATGATCCTTTACCTAACATCGATCTCCTTTCGAATTCTCTCTCTCCTGATTCTCATCTTTTTTTCCTTTCTCCTTCAAAAACCATATATGTGTAGGGTATATGTAGAGTAGTAGAGTAGAGTAGGGCGAAGAATGAATGGTCCTTGGGATCAAGCTGCCAATACGCATGTCTTGCGAGCGCAGCCATACACATACAAACCTGATGCACAGACTGTGTGTGATGGCGTAGTCCGTAGGTCGTACAAGTAAGGTTAATACTCCATCCAACCTTACCTTGCTTGGCGATTAGAATCTCAAATCTTTCGTGATCCAATACTGTAGTACGAGAGTATGTGTTGGTGGTACTGTACGAGTAGATAGTTAATTGCTTTTTGGTAACCATGTCGCGAATGGGTGAATATCTTGATTTGGGGAAAACGGGCTCGATGCACAAGAATGGACTCGAACCATATGATTTCCTTTTTTGAAGATGACTCTCTCTACTCGAGTAGACACAGGTAAGATCTTACATCATCATCATTGTCGCAACTTGCAACTCGCAAGCACACAGATGGGGTGGGGCTAGAAATGTTGGCCCAAGCAGACTAACAGCTGGCCCGCAAAGCTAATTTAGAGGAGGTCGTGGGGTTACGGATGGAGGTGATTCCGAATGAAGGGATCAACAACCATCAGGTGAATTCAAAGATCAAATAGGGGTCTTTTTGCTGTCCTTGCATACGAGTATTGATTAATGAGCCAAGACACACATGGTAAGAAGAAAATAGAGCAAGATATACAATTCAAAAGCTTGTGACAATTCCTGCGATCCCCAATACAATAACACACATTACCCAATGATCCTAAGCCGTGAACAAAAGAAATTCCCCAGCCTAGAGGCTTATTTTTGCTCATCATAATGCGTCATCTGTCGTGTTACCAGTGTCGGACCGAGGCCTGCCTTGTCCACGTTACTCCGATTCTCCCTATTGTTCCCAGCTGTATCCTTTGTGCCTCCAAATGTACCATCCAATCCCTAATATCCAGCCCAGTCTCCTACATCTTTCCCATTGAACCCTCCTCCACAAGACCAGAAGACCCCTCTTCCTTCTTGCCATATGAATTTTTATCAGTTACTATCATAACAATTAGTCTCCACTTTTTCCCGTACACCCTTCTCAGTATCATATCGCACATATCACCCTTTTTCCACTCTTTATACACCCCTTCAACCCCTTCATTTTTTAGTTTAACCCTAGTAAGACTCGACATCCTTCGGCAAAACCAACTTATTCTTCTTCCAAATGCAAAGGTTAATGATTCCACTGAAGAAAAATAGAACACAAAGTGCCATGCTGAATCCCCAAATGGCTTTCATTTCGTAGCACGCCGTCTTAGATGCACCGACCCAAAAATAGTAATTAGGATTAATGTTGGAGAAATTGCCGACAGCTGATGCAACAAAGGCTGATGTTACCCCAGTATTGGCGAGAGCAGGGCAGTTGAGATAGGAAAGGGGTAATCCGACTTTCACGGAGACTATGATGAGGGCGATAAGAGCCGCCGAGTCGAATCCAGTAGCAATGAGGAAGGGAAGTTGCTCTTCAAGGTAGAGGAGATACATTATGACAAGAGAAACTATCAAAATGACATCCTAAATGAAGTTAGTATGGCGTGGAAAGTAACCGGGGATGACATCCACATACAATACTGAGAGTTGCAATGAGAACTGAAGGCGGTGCCGTATCGACCGCGTTGATTTCTCCGATGAAATTTGCAGCTATGCCGAGAATGCAAATCAGGCAGGCGGCTTGTAAAGCCCGAGTAATTGTAAAGGCAAATCCGAAAGAGCCGTGGGAACTCCCGCTTGCGGCAATCATTATGAATGGGGGATTGTTGATGATAGCTTTGGTAGTGGAATAGGAATAATTAAGAAAACTTTTAATAGTCTAAACCTTGAGGAGCAGAAAATATAATCTACTTATTTAATAAAGATCGGTAGAAAAAATGTATTCCCCTTTCAACGAGCCGGTTGAATTTGGCAAGGAAGTGAAAATTTTGGGCAGTTTTGAGCGGCAGATCTAACAGTAAAAGAATGATCTCGTTATTGTGAAAAGAATGTGTTGAGGTCTAGTTCTAGCCAAAGAAAAGGAGCAAGGGAAAGGAAGTGATTTGTAGTAGTTGAAGAGACTGATTGTTGAGATGATGATCAGAGCAAACAACGAAGGGAATCAAGATCTTAAGTATTCATCCTTACGCATCCTGACTCACTCTGACTCTCAATTCCAAAAGCCCAGAACCCTTCAATCAACGATCTAGATTTCCAGTTCATGCCTTGTAGATCATTTTCTGACTCTATAAATTCATGAGACGGCCAAGTGTAGTGGCATGCGCTGAGTTTGCCAATGGGAAACGGGCGGCTTGACATGACCGTTTGTGAGGTCGGCGGCCACTGGAGTGGCCATATCTCATATTGAATTATCGAAAACCAGTCATTAAAGTCTCGGTATAGAAGCCGCGAAGAAGAAACGCGCCATCGAGCTAAAAATCAAGATGTTGTAGAGAACAATAGCATGATTGGATACAAGACACTTGTCTGGTCAAAATAAGCGCTTTGCTTTGATTTGGCGTTGGCAAGCATTTTGAAACACAGGATTGAACGCGGAAGTTGAACCTATGAGATGGTAAATAAATGGCAAGCACTTTTATGCGTAGGTTCTATCCGTCGGACAATATCTTCCATTTGATATGCTCTGTTGACATAGCCACAAAATACTGTTTCTTGCGCGACCTGCAATTCGGGAAGTACATGGCATTGATTGTTCAGAATATATTTGCGGCACCCCCAAGTTGGCGAGGTTGCTTTATCACGTGCGCTCAGCCAAATGGGTGATTGACCATTCGCTGTAGCTGACGAAGGACGTTCTGAATATACAGATTGATAGGGATAATATCGTTCAAGTAAGTGATGGTTGAGTTCATGTCAGATCTCTATTTGGAGACTCCAGGCGCGAGACCGTCATATCAGCACTTCAAGATCCAACCAGAATGCAAATATCTGCTTCTCCTGAGTGATATTGGAATGGTTATATATTATGAACCACCTGGTGAACTCATAGCCATTCTCGAGGATCAACTGAGGCTGTTTGAGGTTGTTGTTTTTCCGTACAAGGAGACCATGAATCATATGGAACGAAGGTTACGGCAGCCGTCGTGAGGATGTTGTGTTTTCAGCGCACAATGGATAAACTCCACGAGGAGGGAGTGGAAATGTGCTGATTTGTATTACTTGATCGAACGAGATTTAATATCACGGACATCGTGACCGTGTTAGGGTGCACGCTTTTCTCTTGCATCACCGAGGAACAAGAGGAATCTGCTTCGCTCTTCTGCTCTGATTTTTCGGAGGCATCGGCATGGAGTATTCATACTCACAATGCTTCTCATCAGGAGGATCTCACCTGGCTCAATATTCAAGTGGAGCAAATAGCACAGAAGGAGCCTCACCGTAAAATTGTAATCTTCACGCACTTCAGCCCGACGATGCTCGATGCAGCCCATGATCCTAAGAATCTAGAAGTTGTCAATCAAGTCCGGTCTGCATTTGACACAGATCTCCTCAATTCGACATGCTGGACCAGCGCTAGTGTCAGGATCTGGGCGATTGGTCATACATATTACAACTGTGATATCAAGGAAGAAGGAACGGGAAAAAGGATTCTGGCAAGCCAGAAAGGCTATAAGAGTTAAGTGAATACTTTTGATGTGTCGAAAGTGGTTGAGATTTAGAGTATAGAGGGCATATTCTCAAAGTATACAGTATACTAGAAAATGCGACAAAATTCGATCCGTGTGGGAAGGTCTCTGAGTCTCTCAAGAATTTGCAGGTTGTGCAAGTGTCAGCTATTGCGGCAATGCGTGCCCAAGGATGAGTTGACCTAATTGCGCGCTCGCTAAACCCAGTTCGCATCTTTGCCAAAGCTTGTCCCATGGCGGCGTTTACAGAAACTCCGCAATAGTAACGGCAAGAGTATCGGCAAGAATACACTCAAATTCATAACTAGCTTCCAACCCCTTATTTTTTGACCTCGTGGGGTCAGTTCGTACCTCGCAGCGAGAAGAATGGGCTGAGAAGAAGACGTATCAAGCTGATAGAAGTCTTGACATAATGTCAAATTTCATGTATCGCCCAACGCGAATATTTAGATCAACCATGACTTTATGAGAATATTCAACTGATTGGAGAAACTTATGAATCGTAATAGACGGTATAATGCCTTCCAATCGCTCTATTCTATCCTGTGATTCCAGCAGCGATAGTCATAATACAAGTGTATAACTAAACATCTAACTATACATTATCTAAACCCTTTCTCTCCCTAAAGACTTGACGGCCGTGCTGATCCCCATAACAATGCTTATCTTTCAGATTCCCTTCCTCCAAATCGCGATATTCTTCCTCTAATTCAACAGGCTTCCCTATAATCCCCGTACCTCCCTTTATAGGAGCCAATTTCTGTAGCTCAAAAGATTCAAAATTCTCAGTATCACATAAAACATCTCTGGAACCATCTTCACTAACGCCAATCTTGTCATCAAAATCTCGATTCTTCTGACCCTCAAGAATATTTTGAGTCTGGCGAATTTTTCTCATCTTTCTCTTTTGCCGGCAGCAGTCTATGAGGCGAAAAACGATGATGTTCAAAAGGACGAGAATCCAGAAAAAGTGGATGCAGAAGAGGTAGAGGGAATTGGGTTTCAGTGCGATATCGAGGCTGGAAGTTGCGATGTCGACTTGGTGTTTGAAGATGTAGGTGGTGCGGTAAGCGAGTAGCGTTTGAAGGAATGCGGGGATGAAGAGAGTAGCTGCGAAGAACTGGGATGGGTGTGTTAGTTATTGGTTTTGAGAGGGATGAGAAGGGGGAAGGGGTGCTGAGAAGGGGACTTGCGCAAAGAAAGGCCCTGAAAGTTCGCTTCCAAGGCTTCAGCGTATGGATGAACCACCAGATAAAAACTCCTGCAGCAGCAGGAGCTAGAATGATATCAAGAATGTATAAGCAGGAAGATGTGTATCCATAATGCTTGAACAGGGCTTGAATATCCATGCTGGGACCTGGAACATCTTTTCCAGGAAGGGGAGGCGTGAAAGTGGTGCCGAGGGCAGGAAGTATATGGTCATATAATGCTAAGGGATGAAAAATGTGTCAGATACAAGTGATCAATACGATCGGCGAAGTATATACCTTGCGTTGAGTAATGACAACCATTTTCCACCTTAAACTGTTTCTCAGCTTGCGCGGTAAGACCAGAGACACAGTAATGCAAGAGAAAGATCCTATAATCCACGCTCTCATCGCTTGAGTTCAAATTGCCTCCTCTCGTCATATCAGACGCCCTGGATTTTGTCGTTAATGTGAGGAGTTGTAAGTGCGCGTGATGCGAAAGCACAGGGATGAGGAAACTGATCAGACCGATGGCAATGATGGCGAAGATAATCAGAGAGAAAACGTATGTAATATATTTTTTAGCCTCAGCCTTGAGCAAAGCCCAGCATCCACAAAGACAAACTCGCGCATAACCCTTGGCTTCTTTCTTGAAACCGGCGGTGTTTTGCGGGGCTTGCTGCTGGGCGGCCTCCTGCAGCTTTCCCTGAACTCCCACGACTTGACCGTGAACGTCCATAACTTGCCCATGAATTTCCGAGACTTTGCCATGAAGTTCCCGGGCCTTGCCGTGAATTTCGTGGCGGTGCTTAAAGGCAGTCTTGCTTGCTTGGAGAAATTCGGTGCGGTTCTTGGGGATGTCTTTCGCCAAAGGTATGACTTCCTGTATTATCCCATGAACTTCCATGACGTTGCCATGAATTTCCTGGCCTTGCTTGAAGACTTTCTTGCCTACTTGAACGGCCTCTAACGCTTGACCGGCTGTACCCATAATGCGAACTGTTGTATTTATTGATTGTCTGAGATTTGTCGAGTGGTTGTAAAGTCAAGGAGCAGAATGATCAATGGTTACACAGTTCTTGAATTCATATAAAACTTGGAGCGTGAATCATATCACAGTAATGATCGATGTATCCGGAGTCAAACCACTGCGCATTCACCCCTTCATCCTTTCGAACACATGATCCTTAATCTCAATCTCTACCTTCACACCTGCCAATACACTCACAGGTCCAATAGGATTCTAGATATACTGATTCAGACAGTACCTCTTTGGACATCTGATCACAGACTCTCTAATACCTCGTCATCCAATAGTAATCGAGGAAACAATTGGAAGCAATGAGTCATGGCACAATTGTGAAGTTCTGAGGAATAAGGAGTAAAGAAAACCGGGGTGTTCACAATGATAATTTGCAAACTGGTGTGGCAGGCTATAAGACGTGTGCTGGAAGGATGTATTCTATGATAGGCTTTTTGGATATGCTCGTTGATATCACTTCGTTACCTTGGGTCCCAAATTATTGATAAAAACAATCATACATATCTTGCATTCATGCCAATCAACCTATATCCAAAGCCACACCAACAGAACAAATCTAGAGAAACCTATATCTCTTTTAGTCCCCGCCAAAGGTTGGTGACCCCTTTTGAGCGACTCAGCCGTTCCCCTGATAGCAAGTTCAAAAGCAGAATTCAAACCAGGTGGCTTCAATGAGACGTTTCAGTAGTTGGAAAACTCTAATGTCGATATTGAGAATAAGTTTCAGGTCGATCTGGTGGTATCACTTAATATAGTAATTGCTTGGAGACCCCGATGTGGGGGCATATGATACACCCGAAGTTGATGGCTATTCTAAGCCCATTCTGGAACGGTTGTCCTCTAAAACGGTTCTGGGCCGCTTCCTTGAAGAATCTGGAGCCGGTCCAGCAGAAACCGGACTGATGACAGAGGTTTGTGCCCCTTGAAGTGCTTCGCGACACTTAATCAGGCAGGCGATTTGATGTTTGCAGTCATCAATGGCATTGTGTTTTTTGCCTACGAACGACTTGTCCATCTCCCGTCGAATGTTTCTTCCCGTAATAGAGAAGGCTATTTCGCAGTAGGTTCGTACACAGAGGTCATTGTAGTACATCCACGGCCTTTTCGAATTACATGCTTTGTAGGCACTCTCCATCCATCGGCAATCCTGTGTGCTACCATATGCCCAAATCATTACTTGAAGGTCGGTTGAGTCGTATCTCGCGGTTGGATACTTGGTGGTGATGTTGGATTTGGTAGAGCTGTGACAGCTCGAGAGCCAGGTAGTGAACCGTTGGAGTGCAACTTCAAGAGTCACTTTGCTCTTTTTGCTGGCAGCCAATGTTTCCGGAATATTTTTACCAAGCCACTGTAGTGTGTCTGCATCGGTCACCAAGCCGGAATCAATGCAAGACTCCAAATTTATGTGCATGGAGAAATACTTCAATTCGTCACCGGTTTCGATATCGAAATGGATAGCCCCAATTTGGATGATGGCAGGATTGTGCTCTTGAGGATGGGCAGCTATCTCAAGATCGAGCATAATATGAGTTCGTACATCTTTGACCGACATGATCGCGATGTCAAATGAGATGAAGGGACTGTGTTCTAGAGATATGAACACCAAAGGTTGACAGACTCAAGCTTGCCGTACAAATGGAAAAGCGGTGAGAAGGTGGCTAGATCTACTCAAATCATCTCATTGAAATGATTGATATACGAGTAGTCTCTGAATTCAAATGCGGCGTAGTGCATGCAATATATATATATATATATATATATGTATATACTCGATTAGATGCTTCCAGAAAGAATTAAAAGTATAAAGAAAGCTAGCTGCTTCCTTTATAAAGTTAATGTCTAATCATAGGATTAAGCCAATCTCTCTCTCTTTGGCTGTGTCATTCAAGAGACTTTTCCCATATGCCATGCTCGAAGCAACGAGGACGGAAATATATATATCTGTCTAGGTATACGTCACGTGTGGTGCGGGATGCGGGACGATCCATGGTGCGATCCCGGAGGCGGTGACGGTGACAAATATGACAGGGCAGAGTTGGATGACTCAATAATGGGGCAGAAAAACTCCCCTCCTCTTTCTCAACAAACAAAACTGGAAGCGGTAAATAGATTCGAAAGACTTCAATCAAGATCCAGTTGACCAGATTCTACCTCCCAAAATGTCTGGAAATACTCTTCATCTACGATCTGAGTGTAAGCAATCAACTGCACTATGTTCCGTCAGCTACTAATGCGATCATCAGTGGGAAAAGCTCTCGAACATCGATCAGCTCTTACCCCTACTACTGCTAAAGCTCTCATCGATGCTGGATACACAATCAATGTCGAGCGCAGCCCAGAACGTATATTTGATGATGAGGAGTTCGAGAAGGTTGGAGCTACTCTTGTGCCAGAAAATACATGGAGACAAGCTCCAAAGGACCACATTATCATAGGTTTGAAGGAACTGCCCGTCGAAGAATGTGGGTCTCTGCTTGAATTTGTGCCAATTTCAATTCTAATGTATTAAAGTCCCTCTCGAGCATGTCCACATTCAATTCGCACACTGCTACAAGCAACAAGGGGGCTGGGACACCGTTCTATCACGATTCCCTCGCGGCGGCGGAACTCTCCTCGACCTCGAATTCTTGACAGATGATAAGGGAAGACGAGTCGCAGCTTTCGGGTACCATGCTGGATTTGCTGGTGCAGCATTGGCGCTCGAAAACTGGGCATGGCAACTCACCCACCCAGCATCGGAGCCATTCCCGAGCGTATCGAGCTACCCCAATGAAGACGAGTTGATTGCCGATGTGAAGAAGGCAATCGCAGCCGGACAAGAGAAGACCGGCAAGGCACCACGAATTTTGGTGATCGGCGCATTGGGTAGATGTGGAAGTGGAGCAGTTGATCTCTGCTTGAGAGCTGGTGTGCCAACTGAGAATGTGTTGAAGTGGGATATGGCCGAGACTGCGAAGGGTGGGCCTTTCCCAGAGATTGTCGAGAGTGACATTTTCATCAACTGCATATACCTCATGTCCAAGATTCCAAATTTCGTCGACCTGCAAAGCCTTGATACCCCTAACCGCAAGTTGTCAGTCGTCTGTGATGTCAGCGCTGATACCACCAACCCTAACAACCCAATTCCGATTTATACCGTTGCGACCACATTCTCAGAGCCAACTGTTCCAGTTGAGGTCAAGGGAGAACCCAGATTGAGTGTTATCAGCATTGACCACTTACCAAGTTTATTACCAAGAGAGGCAAGTGAGGCATTCAGCAAGGATTTATTGCCAAGTTTGTTGTCATTGAAGGACTGGAGAAACACCCCAGTTTGGGCAAAGGCCGAAAAGTTATTCCAGGACAAGGTTGCTACATTGCCGAAGAGTGAGGCATGAGTAATAGATGTCAAGAGTTTCTTTTATGGACATGATCCGGCAAAAAATAAAATATAAATGATTATTAGCCAACAATGCTACTCAGAGACTTGCACTTCTACCTTTATGAGAAAATATAGCATGAACCAAAAAACCTGAGCTGAGTTACGTGTTGAACAGGATAACTAGCAGTAACCAAAAGAATGTAGCCTCACAGGACTGGCAATTAAAGCCAAAATTAATTGTTCCATCGGCAGTAGATCAAGAAAGAAGTGGCCAAAAGAGCCAAAAAAAGTGGCACCCTTTAGTCTCAGGTTTAAACTGAGTATGGAATGAAAGAATGTTCAGAAGAGAACCTTCTAATAGGAATCGAACCAATATCTCCGGAATCAAAATCCGACGTGCTAACCATTACACCATAGAAGGGTTACCGTGATGTTAATAACTGTGCTGCTTTGTTTCAATTTATCAAAGAGGTAAAGACAATGGCCAAGTGGAAGCCCTTATCGGAGTTCGGCTAAAGGAGGGGATGTCATGTGATATAGTAGTGGGGGTTGATAGATTAGCTACCAGGAGAAATCAGAGGGGGTTAGGTTATTAGCTTATGTTCATGTTCAGTTTATATACGAGTAATTGTCTATTCTCTTGAGATTCAAAATGTAAGTCGGCTCGATATGTTTCAGCAAGGAATAAGTCCAAGTACAGTCGAATAGGTTGTACCATACTCAGCAGCCATCTATTCTGAGACCTCGCTTGCAGAAGGATCGATCGTGCCAACCTCAACTAAGTTTACCCCTCCAACCTCCAACCTCCGTGCCATATCGTCAACATCATTCTCACCTCGACCTCCAAGGAAAAATATGGCGAACTCAAAGTAATTACATCTTGTATCAATGCATATTACGTGTCGATCTTGGCTCACTAATAGTATCTCAGATATGAATACGTTAAAGCCTTTGAGCAACCTGATCTGCTCATCCCAAATACATGGATCGTAGTTCGTATTGACGGTCGGGGATTCCATAAGTATGTCCTGGCTCCCCCACGAGCCGTCGGGCTACTTGAGCATGCACAGGAAACTGAGATTTATAGGTTCTCGGATAGATATGCATTTGAGAAGCCGAATGATAGGAGGGCGCTGGATCTGATGAATGCGGCTGCTAAGGCGGTCATGATGGAACTGCCGGATATCGTGATTGCTTATGGAATTAGTGATGAGTACAGGTTCGTATCGATTCCCAATACTGGCTTTCGATTAATTGCATCTGATAACCGGGTCATGATAGTTTCGTCTTTCATAAATCATGTGTGCTGTTTGAGAGGCGCGCGAGGTATGACTCTATACCCTCGACTCTTTGTCCGGAGAAGCTCTTGACCAAAAACCAAAACTCATGCAGCATGTTAGTAAACTCGTCACAACAATAGTATCAACCTTTACAGCATACTATGTCCACTTGTGGTCTACTTTTTTCCCAGAACCGGAGATGCAACTTACGGCACCTTTGCCTAGTTTTGATGGTAGAGCTGTGCAGTATCCCAGCGTGCAGAATTTAAGAGATTACATGAGCTGGAGACAGGTGGATTGTATGCTTTCCTCCCCCGTGTCACTTTTGCCCATGTGCCTATCCCGAGTCGTTACTGATGGGTGAAGGCCATATAAACAATCTTTACAATACCACGTTTTGGGCTTTAATTCAGAAAGGAGGATTCGATGCAAAGGGTGCAGAGAAAGAGCTTGCTGTAGGTTTTGCGGTTCTCCAATGATGAATCTTTGACACTGGCTCTAATGTGATTTCCAGGGATCATTGGCCGCAGACAAGAATGAGATTTTGTTCTCGAGATTCGGTATCAATTATAACAACGAACCAGAAATCTACAAAAAGGGGAGTGTGGTTTTCCGTGATGTAAGTCGTTGACAGTCTCTTGCCCCCATCTTCTTCAATGGAAAATTGACATGAGCATAGTACGAGCTAGTAGAACCAGGAGTGCCAGAAACATCTGATGAAGATTCAGCAAAGACAGTCGAGGAGAAAGAACTCTCAAAGGCTCAATTGGAGAAAGATAAAAAGAGGAGAGCAAAGGCAAGAATCACGGTGCAACATGTAGATGTCATTAAAGATGAATTCTGGCAGAGAAGGCCATGGCTTTTATCAAACAAGCCTGGAAAGATACCCAAAGAAACATAGTTCGAGGATTAGAATTTGACAAATTTAAGTAGGAGGATGCCATACATTATCTGCAACGCCAGGATCACTGTCGTGACCACAAAACCCCGTGCCCAAAAACGCCTTTTGCTATGCCGACACGTAGAATGTATAGGGCGCGACCTTCTATTTATCCTTCCGCGACTTCTTCTTCTTGTCTTTGGTAACTTCTGGCGTTGATGATGTATCTGAAGACTCCTTCTGTGATTGTCGCAGTAATTTCTTTTGACGCTTTCGTTCCCTTCGTTCCCGTCTCTCTTCCTTCGTTTCCACCTTTTCTGAATCCGCCGATTTGGCACTTTGTGCCTTGGCTTCCTCGACTGACTTGATTTTCTCTGCCTCTTTGGCGGCAGATTTTCCCGCCCTACCCGCTCTTTTCTTCTCCTTCCTTGCCCTCCTCTCCTCCTTACTCTCTTTCCTTTCCTCCCCCTTCCTCTTCTTATCCTTCCCCTTCCCCTTCCTATCCTCATCCTTCCCCTTCTCTCTCTTCTCGTCCTTAACAATTATATCCACCACCTCCTTCTCCTTCTCCTCCATTGTTCCCCCAACCGTCTCACCCCTCACAAAGAAACTATACAATCCTCCCTTTCCCCCAACCCACTTACTCCCACCCTTGACCACCATTTCCAATCCGCCTCCCTCCTGCACCTTGATTTGTCCCTCCTCACTCGTGTCCAATCCCTTTAACGAAGCATCGAAAGCATTCATCCACCACATATCAGAAGTCTTGTGCTGTTTTTTCCCCACTCCCAATACATTATCTTTTTTGGAGACGAGTAGCGGTCGCGACAGTCCAATAGTGTCGGAGCTGTGATGGAGGGAGTGCCCAGTTCCGCGCCAACCTTGGGAGGTGAGAAGCGCGTGAGCGTTCATTTTGAGGTGAGGTGGCCGTAAACGGGGATTTGAAGGGCGGTGGAGGATGATGGGAGGGATTGATGGAGGAATGAAGAGATAGATTTTGCTACATTTTCTTATCGCAATTCAAAAATTTCCACAAGGTCTGGTGGTCCTAATCTTAGCGCCATCGCTTGTATTTTTTTATGGAGATGATGTGGCTGATGGCAGATGGATATGTGGCTAGAGAGATGTTGGAGAAATGCCTCGATTTTCGCTTGCCTCTTAAGGAGTTTGTTTACTCACGAAACTCATGTCGACCTGTTAAGCATCTGAATGAAGAAGAGTGCTTTCACCCCCGATTTCTAGGAAGTGTAACAGTATTTTTGATGCCTTATCTCCCATATAAAGAGCCTGGAATCGAGGCCATTCTCTCCTTGACCTCATTCCTTGTCCTGTTGAATATCACTCGATACGTCCTGGACCGGCTCTTATATTGTGGAATTGTAGGACAAATTCTCATAGGGGTAATCTGGGGCTTACCAGTCGGAGGAACATCATGGTTGGCAGACGGAAATCAAGAGACGATTCAAGCATTGGGCTACCTGGGCCTCATAGGTCTCGTTTTTGAAGGGGGACTCAGTGCAGACCTCAAACAACTTCAGAAATCTGCTTATGTTTCTGTATCAGTAGCTACTGTTGGTCTGTTGATGCCTATTGCATTGTCTTTCTTGTTACTCGTCTTGCCATTCCCCAGTTCTTCTGGAATAATATATCCCACACCTCTGGCAGCCTTTTCTGCAGGGGCATCACTGTGTTCAACGTCTTTAGGAACAACGTTTGCTATCATTTCTTCTGCAAATATGCAGAGCACGAGAGTGGGTGTGATACTTATAGGTGCTGCCATGATGGATGATATTGTGGGACTTGTCATGGTGAATATTGTTACGACTCTGGGAAGTGGTCATGTTGGTGCATGGCCAATTGCAAGACCGATAGTTGCTAGCTTTGGTTTACTTTTGATCTCACTTGCTATCGTTACATTTGTCCTTAAGCCAGTTTGCATCTACTTTGTCAAGAGTTCTCAATGCGATGTTACCGTCAATGTTACCACGGGAAACAAATTTGATATCAAGGGAACTGCTCTCAAAGCATCCCGGGAAATCCCCCATATTAGTTTCCTTCTTTCAACTTTGGTGCTGATTGCTCTCGTCACTATTGCATCTTTCATTGATGCGTCTGTTCTGTTTGTTGCATTCATTGCCGGGGGTGTTGTCAGTTATCTGTGGGATGTCGGAAAACACAATGCTGGAGAAGAATCCGAATCAAATGCAGCTTGCAGGATGTATGAGGAATACTATAAATCTGTTATGGACTGCCTTTTGGTTCCTTTTTTCTTTGTAAGTATTGATGACTTCATCTGGCTTTAAGCCATCCGATCAAAACTTGGCTTTAAAGGTCTTAACTAACATGTTTTACCCAGGCCTCCATTGGCTTCTCAATTCCGATCAGAGACATGTTTAAGATCTCTATCGTCTGGAAAGGCATCGTGTACTCTATGCTTATGATCATTGCAAAAGGACTAGTGAGCCTTGTTATATACCTCGAGTACATTATTGAATCCCGATATAAATCAAAAGAAACTCAAGTAAGCCCTATGGCATGTCAACCATCAAGACCTCCGGCAGCAAAACCTACACGTCCTCCACATATAGAAGCTTTCCTGATCGGGTTTGCAATGATTGCTAGAGGGGAAATCGGATTCTTGATCGCTTCTCTCTCACAAAGTTCGGGCACTCTGTCGCTAAAGAATCGGCAAAATACTGCTGTCGAATCGGGAGAAGCAGTTTTTCTGGTTGTTATTTGGGCTATAGTAATTTGCACTATAACGGGCCCCGTGGCCGTTGGCATACTGGTAAGGCGTCTAAGGAATCAAGCATTGGAACCCCACTAGGTTGTAACGAAAGAGCCGGATCTCTTGCCGCCACTAACGTACGTCACTCTCGAGGAATAGCTCTTGACAAAACACCATGTGCTTTGTGTTACTGTATGTAGTATTTGGAATACCAGAATACTATATACAGTGTTGGTGTTATATTCGTATTCGCTTTGGCGCATATACTTTCCTTGGACCCAAAAGGCTGGCTCTGGAATAGCTATATGTGGACCTAGCTAGCTTTTCTCTACTCGGCGAAATGATAAAAAATGCACCATGCAAAATTGATGTTATAATAACTTTTTCAAAAGTGAATATAATCTAATAAGATTTTGAGGTATGATTATATAAAGTTGAAAAGATTGAAAATTTGACGGTTTTTATCAAAGAAATTCGCTTATTTTCGACGTTTTGACTTTTTGTTACGGGTGAACTGTCACGGTGTTATACCGCTACGTACTGTACACTTCTATATAGAGTATATGGCTCGTCATTTGAAGATGGTTAGCGTGATATAATCGCAGGTTTATCCGTCAGCAACTCGACAAGATTAAATGTCTTTATTGAAATTTCACCTCTACCCGCAATATAGTTCTTGCTTCAACCATACTTCCAGCTTTTACGGGATCATGACTCAATCCTCGTCATGTGTTTTTCTAAAATCCTCCCAAATCAGCCTCTTTGCCAAGTTTCCTATGTTACATGAATCGCACTTTTCGAGATTGAAATATATTTCTTCAAATATTTCGTTAGGTTATGCCACCACTTACACAGAAGATGGCCCCTGTTGTACAAACTCCTGTAGAGATTGGCGGAAAATCAACAAAATAGAACATCTCGGCTGAAGAAAACTGAAGACGGCGGGAATGCGACGCTATCGCCAAACAGAAATGTTATTGATCAATGAGATTGCTAAGATTAATCAATCCTAGGGCTTGGATTGTCAATTTACAATATGTTACAGGTTGATCTATCAAGCGGTGTTGTCCCGCTGTGGTCTATATACTTGCTCTATATACCCAATTAGCCATATTGTTGATATGGCGCATCGTTTTGGCATGACACAATATTTACATTTCATCTCAGAATCCTTCGCTCTAGACTTGTTTTTTTATACTTACTCGGGCACACGTCCATCGCACGAACCACCTTGGCATCGCTTTTCCGCAGTTTAAGAGATATCAAACACGTCAGATGATTTTTAGGTTCGATCATAAAGTCCACGGGTGGTCCACTGGTGGGTGATCTCTTCGGACGGATCACCAGCAATTACGCAACAGGATAGTTTAAATTTATTCCGAGCCGAATAGCTGTCGAAATTACCCGACTACATTCGATACATAACCTACTCTATCTATACCACCAAAGTCTCACTACATGTTAAACTTGCTCTAAATAGATCTAACAGAGATAAAAAGAATCCAGAATCGGCTAAACTAGAAAAACATCGACGAGTAGGGTGGGGGCGGGGGATACTATAGAAGAGTCTTCTTTTTGACGACCACCCATCAGTGGGCCCGAGAGTGAGAACCCATAATAGACCGACCCACATGTTGACTTCTCATGCGAATAATGAATCGTGATAGGCAAAGAAACTTCTAGCCTTTGGAGGATAACGCTTGATTGACTATGGCGCTCCTGCAGGTAGACCGCAGGCGAAGTCACTAAGACGCGTTTGACGGTTTGACAACAGTTTCATGCAGCACGAAGCAGCAGTGGAGATTTTTGGGCGCATAACGCCCTTACTTGTGCTTGTGAGTGGATCTCTGCCATGTGTCCTCACTCGTCAGAGTCGGACTCGAAAATACTAAAGTCGGGCAAGGCTACCAAACTCGATAGGAATCGCCCGTATTCAACCATGATATAGACTAAGCCCCATAGAAAGTATATAGCCCTCATGATCCCTTGTCCTCGTACAGCATGCGCCATCGGGAGGTTTGGGAGAGGTCGTTGGATGAAGAGGAATTCAGAAATGGACACATAAACTTCTCTCTTTATACTGCTCATGGCAACGGCTTCTTCCTTCAATCCCATTGACTCGGGGTCTTCTCATATCATCGTATCTATCTCTTGAATGTTGCCCTAGTTAGCAGGTTTCAGTGTTTCTCAAGTTATTGATGCTCTGTACTCAAGTTACTTCAACAGTCCTTAGAGATGTTGGCGCCGCGTGTTGGGACTTTCTTGCCTCGACATTTTAAAGGATACTTATGGATCAGTTTCCTGGCAGCAACATTTGTCATTATGGGACTGACTGAAAATGGAGTGTTGTTTGCGGATAGGTCAACGACTCAGTATGCGGCAGGTAGCAACCTATTGTCTAACGATCATTCTGTAAATCTTAATATACCACTCAAACATCCCTGGGCGCCCGTTTCAGCACCTTCATCAGCATCACCACAAATTAATGTCGAAAAAGCTGACGCGAAGCCGGTAGTAGAAGAGCCAAGCAGAGCCTACAGCACCACAGGCCTCGATCCGGAGGATGTCATCATTTTGGTCAAGACTGGAGCCACATCCATTTGGAGGCGAATGCCTATGCACATGTCGACCACATTGGGAAACAAAAAGCTCACCCCAAACGTCGTCTATTACTCTGACCTTGCGGAAAATATCAATGGAAATCCAGTCATCGATACCCTTGCAAATGTTTCCGCAACTCTCAAGGAATCACCTGACTTTGCACTCTACAAAAAAACCAAAAAGTCTCTTGACGACAACTTGTATCTGGAAAACGGAAGCATGGAGGGCGATTCATACTTACCCGGGGGCTGGAGATTGGACAAATACAAGTTTTTGCCCATGTTCCAACATGCTGCTACATACCACCCAGGCAAAAAATGGTATGTGTATATGGAGGATGATAACTACTTCTTTTGGGAGACACTTTATGCATGGCTTGCGACTTTAGACCATACTTCTCCTATCTTGGTCGGGTCAGCAGCTTTTAAAATGGGCGAGGACTTCGCCCACGGGGGAGCCGGATTCGCCATATCAGGAAAAGCTATGGAGGCCTCATTTGGTGCAGACTCTTCCCTGGCTGATAGGTACGAGTCGTATGCGAAAGAACATTGCTGTGGAGATCAGGTCCTTTCACATGCTTTGAAAGAAATGGGTGTAGAGCGATTCAAGGGATTAGATGGAGGTGGATGGCGTGCTCTGCAACCCCTTCCCGTATGGCGAGTTGGCTTTGGTAGCTGGAACTGGTGTTCGCCGATCATGAACATCCACAAAGTCCATCAAGCGGATATCTCAAGGTTGTTTGTCTTTGAGAAGCAGTTCATGCAAGGAACGAAAGGGAAAGGACGGATTCGTTACCGCGATGTCTTCAAATATTTCTTCGCGCCAACACTCGTGGCTGCGCGATCAGAGTGGGATAATTTCGCTTCGTCTAGATCATTCTCTTCGACGGAAGACTCTCATTCGCATGAATTCAGAGAGACCACTGCAGCACAAAGGAACGAAAGGCCATGGGTATCCAAAGAAAAATGCCAGAAGGCTTGTGTAGAGTGGGATCAATGTTTGGCCTGGAAGTATCAAGATGACAGCTGTCACCTTGATCATATGGCGTCGATGGGGCAAAAGGCGGATGAGGGCGTGTATATGGAGAGCGGATGGATGCTGGACAGAATCAAGGAGCATCTTGAAAAGAAGGAGTGCGGTGCTTTGGATTTCTAGATGTGCAGATACCAGATACAAAGGTTCGGAGTCTCGGATTTTGATGCATATTTATACATGTATGTATACTCGAAAATAGAACCGTACTACTACTGTGAGGGTAACGCAAGCGCTATGTAAGAGCTATAGGACAGGGTCAAAAGCACCCTTAGAATTTACTACTAAAGGCGACAGAAGTAGAATGCCTCATAAATCTTATATACTGCAATACAATCATATACAGCCTAATGGCGTACGAATCGGATTGATGGAAACAGAGTCAATCGGCATACCGACTAATCACCATCGTGACAGTAAGGGTTTGAAAGATTCGCTTATCTTGTATAGAAAAGACCACCGGACGTTACGTCTATATAGTTTCGAAAGTCTTCAATTTGCAGTCACAATAATGGATCAGCAAAAATAACCAAAGATAAAATATGTTATCTTTCTTAGTTGAATAGCTTGTAATTACAAGGACTCAAGATTCTACTCAACCTTACCACCGTCGAAGAAAATCATGAGATATTCTAATTTATATGAAAAAACGTTAAGTCTTGTAGGGGGTTTGTCACGAATCCAGATGGTGCGCGATAACGTAACCTTGAGCTGTAGCCGTAATTCTTACATTGAAGTGAACGCATCCCTTCTAGATCACCTCGTTGGCCATCTTAACCATGAAGGGGATATAAATATAACAAACGAAGCCACCACCCTCTCAAGGCGGCAAAACAATCTCACATTGATCCTTCATCAACGATTCGTTAATTCTCTTCATCATCCATCCGCTACTAACTGCCTTTCTGTTCCGTGCAGGCTTTCCCTGAAGACTCATCCCCAACATGACTACTGTGTCCAAGCTACAGCTCTTTTGCTCCCGATTGTCTATTTCATGTTTCCAGATGCTACAAGTTGGTAATGCGACACACGCCGCAAGACATGCTTCGGGCGGCGTATACGCCTGCTCCAGAACGACCGTGTCCTGGACGGCGGGATCAGGAGGTGCAGCCCAGGGCGGGTTGGTAATATCGTGATTATTTGAAAAAGCATTCGATGCCATACCGTCCTTGCGCCCGTCTTAACGATCAATAAAATGTTAGATGGCAAGATTGATAGTTCTAAACTAAACGTAGCAGGGATATCCGCTCCCAAATTTGAAGTGTCCTTGAGCATAGAGCTGTACTCAACATGGGGTGATATTGATGGATGTACTGCTTTCTCTACAGACTTGCTCGGTGTTGGCTTCTCACCTGCTAGCCATGCGGGTTCAGCCATACCATCTTGCGGTGTGACAAGCCCGCTCTTGTGCAGCCCCGGACGTACTTCACGTCTCAAATAACAATAGTAAAGTGTTACAAAAACCAATACAATATAAATTAATATGCGACATTGTGTACCTCTGAGAAATAGCATTGTTCGATAACCGTAACGTCTATTATGATTCTCATAGGCAATTATACGACTGAGAACACAGCACACCCTGGATATAAGGATACTTTTTTTGGCGCCAAAAATAAGGATATTTAGAGGTATCCTCATATCGAGGTTCGGTTAATTTCGATGGAGGAGTACTCTACTTCAGATCCAAAGCTAATTATGTGATTTTATATATTAGCTAATTCTCCAACCAAAACATGTTGGGACCGAAATTAATATTCTTTCAACGAGGTTATCCTTATATAGAGCAGAGGATGCTTGTAAAGAGGTTTTGCTGTAGGCATAGATTTTGATTATTCTCATGATTTCCGGCGGAACACTAGTGGTTTACCAAGGCCTATATCGACCTTGGAGTTCCTTTCTACTCAAGTTAAAATCGCACAATGCATCTGGAATAACGTTGGACAAAGATATTGCGTAAGATAAAACGCATTCGTATTAGGTATTACTATGTTCTACGAGTAGAGTAGTAGAGTAGATTCCACTTGAGTACATTAGATTAAAGTCTGTCTATAGAGTGCGTAGACTAGAACAACTAATTTATTACTTCCTTTGATATACGAGTGCGACGAGTACTTGTACTTGAACTGCTAGAGTAGAAACTCCACAAATCGGGTATCCATCGGGTAGCTGATCATGCCATTCTGTGGTGCGTATCAGTTGACCCGGGCTGCGGATTTTCTGGCGGTAAGAGTATCGACTGATTTATTCATGCCATTCCAGTCCCACTGCACACTCATCAAGCTGGCCTTGGAGGCTTAGACCTAATTCACAAATCGGTACATCCCCACCCTCTTCTATCGAATGAAAAGGAGCTTTTGCTTTTTCAAGGGATTCTACGAGTAGTTCCAGATCACCACCGGAAGGGAATTATGGCCTTTTTCTTCAACATTATTCTGCATTATTAAGTAATACCGTATATTCGTTCCCACTTCATTACCTTATTTCCATTTCACGCATGATTAGTTCGGAGGAGATAATTCACATGCAAGGCTAGCAAATGTTCCTTTCCAGCAACGGAGAAAAAGGAAGAGTTCTCGAAGATACTCCGTATTAGAGTAACGGCCGGAGAAGATTGCCGTTGTTGACGCAGCGCAGTAAATGCTTGTTTCCCTCCTGCCTGTCGCTTCTTTTAGAGAAGCGGATGGAACGATCGCGATATATCAGAGCCCTTACTCGATGAAATACAGTAGCATCTGACTTGCCGGTATTACATCCTGGTGATCTTCTTATCTAAATCATATCTTTATTAGAAATAACCTTTTTTATCTTTATATACTCGGTGTAAACATATATACCCGAGTAGACTTTTTGGAGAATATTTCTTACAAGATCTTTATAATTTTACATGAACAAATTATTAACAACATGGAATCTAGATAATATCAACCATACTCTATTTCAATGCTACCTGAAGTGGTTTAAGTGAATGCTATATGAGGGTCTTTGCATTTCACTTCCATTTCAACTGCTTCCCTTTCAAGCCGATCTTATTCTAGAGATACTTTGGGTAGTCATTGCTGAAGTACTCGGCTCTTGACCGACTGGGAAGGACAAGGACAAGCCATGATGATAGCTCTAAGTATAAAAAGACTTATTAGCTGTGCGGCGATGCAGTAGGGGGAAAACAGTGAGTGACGCTTCTTCTGTTGACCAAAGCTACCTTTCTTATACGTTCTTGGAGGTTCATCCGTTTGAACAACTTACCTATTCATTCTTTAAGTGAGGAAGAGAAATTATGCCCGTAGTACCTGTATTGCCGTCCTTCTATAGGCAAGCTTTCAATAGCATTCTCTGCGTTGTTAGCTTCTTTTTTTTCTTTGTATATTTCAAAAGGTTTGTCACAGTGGCCCCCATCACAATCGAAAGTATATGGCAAATATCTCTGGCGGAGATCAACCGCCGGAAAAATATAGAACGAGTCAGAAAGTTGGAACAAAAACTTGGGTTCCAGGATGCGGAGAAGGGGACTCAGACAAAGGAGGATATAGCAGCGAGGTGTATTGCTTCGGTGGTAGGATATCGTGAGGAAGCAGATTTGTGGAGGAGATGTTTGCAGAGTTATCATAATTCTCCCGGCTTGGAAATTATGCTGATTGGGATTGATGGGGATCATGAAGGTGACATGGAGATGATTTCTGTGGCTCAACAAGTGCATATTTCCCCAGTCCTCTAAACAAAGATGTAGGAAATATAGAAAAGCTGACAGTGGTCCTCCTCAAGGTGTTCCCAGACCTCTTGAAAATTCACGTCGAAGAGCCTTATGGTATCCTCGCCGTTCGCATCGTTCAAAACTATATAGCCCGCGAACTCTACGACGAGAAACCTTCCTCAAAATGGGCATCTGCATCCGCATCTTTCGATGCTACAGATATCCCATCAGCTCTCCTATCCGAAGCCCACGCCTATGCCTTTCGAATCATAGTTGAAAAGGCGCGTACAACCCTCCGCGAACACAATGCTCTGACTCCGTCTCCCGACACCAAATCTAAATCACTCGACGCCATATGTCTCTACCAACCCCACAGATGCAAAAAAGATATCATGTTTACCAACATGGTTTTCTCATCGGCGTTAGGACAGGCGAATGATATTGAATACCTATGGACGAGTGATTCCGATACACTTGTATATCCGGATACTCTGTACCAAACGATAGGGTGCATGTCTGCGGATCCCTTGATTGGGGGAAGCTGTTCCGCACTGAGTATTCATAACGATAAGGATAGTGCTATTGCTTCACTGGGGAGTGCGGCTTATTGGTCTGAGTGAGTGCTTTAAATATTGAAATCCTCAAGGGGAGATTTGACACTGATTTTACAGATTGGCCATTACACGTGGACAAACCGGCGCCGTAGACTCAGTAGACTGTCAACCCGGACCCTGCGCAGCTTTCCGTCTTATAGCCCTCGAACCCATTCTCCTACGTTGGTACACACAAACCTCTCTTGGCTTCAAGACTGTTGTTAACGAAGATCGCCATCTAACAACCAATCTCCTGCTTCAAAACTGGAAAGTAACCTTCAACACCTCCGCGCTCGCCTCTACCGATACCCCTACCACTCTCCTCCGCTGGCATTTGCAACAAATGCGCTGGGCCCGCGCCACCCACATCGAATGTTTCCAGTATCCGCAAATATACTCCATCCACGGCGTTGTTCTTTTTTCCACGGCCATTCGTCGTTTCTACGGGCCTTTGATTGTCGGTGTGTTCATGCTTCGCTACGTATTCACCGGATATACAATTCACGCTTTCAAATCCTGGGACTTCCTCCTCCGTGTAGTATTATGCACATGTTACAATTTCTGGCGCAACAAATCGCACGTGTCCAGTGCCAAATATCTCATTCTATCTCAATTTTTCTATCAATTACCACTGCCGGGCATAATGTTCTGGTCTGTCCTTACGGTATTCGAGGGGGGATGGGGAACTAGCATGAGGAGTGCAAACGAACAGAAGAAATCGAGATCTGTGGGCTGGGATCATTTCTGGAGTATGACTGCAGTCGTTCTTTGGATGGGGTTTGTGGCGGCAGCGGTGGCGAGATGGGCTACTGAGTTTGCTGCGCCGAATTTTATGCTGCAAGCCATGATTTTTGCGTGGGCAACGTCGGTGGGGAGTTTGTACTGGGTTTTACTTGGGTAGATTGTGGGAGAGCCAAGTATTTGGACGGGATAGGATGGGATGAGCATGGCATTTGAAGGTTAAAGGTTAAAGGTTAAAGGGATCCGGGGTTAGGTTGGGTTTGGCCTTGGGCTAGATGATTCTAACATCATGAGATACGTTCAGATTCGGATTTAAGGCTAGGTCTGGTGATGGAGGTAATGGGAGGCAGTGTACTCATCAAGAATGAATTCTATAGATTCTCAAAGCCCGATACGAAACCGAGGAATTCAAGAAGACGAGGAGTGTATAGTTAGTAGCTTACGAATTAAATGAGAATACGGGTAAAGTATTCTCTAATAGTATATACTCGTGTAAGGCAGTTAGTTATATGATAGCTCGATCACATGACTGTAGATGAAGTATATCTACTCCATCTCTACTGTATATAAAGTAGAAAGAATCATACTATCATTCAACATTATGTGTTTGATCTACTAATCGCCTTTTTTAATCTTTCTTCTAAAGTCGGTTTCAATATAACGAAGCTAAACATCCTATAGCGATTGTCAAAAGCTATTCTCTAATTTCCTATTCATCTTTTTTCTCCTAAAATAATTGGAATAAAAGTACCTTGGTATAACTACGAGTGACAAAGTATACGTTTTATATTGATCGCGCAACTTTATATATTATAGCCTCGCTTAAAGCGTAATATTATCAGTGAGATGGTAAAGCATATATTAACTACATCGACGTGTTTAATATCTATACATGCATGTACCATAGAAGTGAACAAAGTGTTATATATATACTAGGGCTCGGCTCCGCCTATGCCCTGTTGTATACGTGAGTGTAACGTATATGCGTATACGTGATTCCAACAAATGCACTTAGTTCTTTCAGCTTCTTGTAAGCTTTGTTTTATCTAATAGTCTACTTGCATCTAGATGCCGAGAGTCTGGAAGCATACTCGTATAATAGAACTCCATGCATGCTAAAGTTCCAACTTCCCGAGCCCCACTCGCCGCCTCTTTATCGTTGGCTCAAGCCAACCCCCAAACCTCTTCCTCTCCTGCTCAATCTTCTCAATCTGCTCCCATCCCGCCTGACTTTTGTATCCTTCCAATGCCCACGCTCTTCTTGCTTCACCCGCCCTTTGTTTGAATTCAAGTAACTTCCCATTTTTCATTGCCCTCGCGTCTCTCTTGTCATTCTCAAGACCTTGCAGTAAAAGTTTCCTCTCAGCTTGTTTCCTCACATGAGGCATGTTTCCCGCATGCTCGAAGATGAATCCTTCATCTTCTGCTAGCTGCATCTTACACTCCAACTGCACCAGTTCCAATGTGGCGAATTCTCTTTTGATTCTCATTTGCACCCAGTCTGGCAGCGCCCTATACATCAATCTTTTCCTCTCCCCATTTTTCTCTTTGATACGTCTCCAGGCTTGTAACGCACTTGGTCTCTCGTGCCTATCAAGATTCAGAACCCATCTGAGCGTACGTGATAATTCCAAGGTCAAGTGATCATTAATCGGAGGGAATCTCTTGGGGTTGCTCCTCGCAGCCTGCATTATTTTTCTCGTCTCTGGTGATGCATCGCCGTATAACGGCCAATCTAATTCTTCCATGTCGCATCCTTCATTTGGATAATTCCCATCTAAAGCCATGTAATATATCTGAATGCCGATCGACCAGACGTCGTATTTGGCACTCATCTTGTCGTCGGGTGGGTCACAGACTGTATTCCCGAAGTAAAAGTTACGGGTGCCGCCAATGGGTAGATGCAAGGCTTCACCAAAATCCGCCAATTTAACGACAGGATATGCATCCTTTTCTGGGGATGATTGGAGAAAGACGTTGTTTGGCTTTATATCACGAAGAATAACGGAGCTATTATTCCCTCTAGATCTCTCGTTGGTTTTATAATCTGGGTGCTCGCCATGAAGAAAGGTAAGACCATCAAGCAATTGTTCGAACGCATGCCACTGCGACTTGAAGTTAGCCATATCCATTCAAGGCGGAGAATAGAAAAGGGGGTTAAACTTACCATGAATCCTTCGGGTATGTATTCTCCATTCCTCTTAAATGCCGCGACCATATCGGAAAGGGTCCCGAGATCGCAAAGCTCCAGGATATACATAAAATAGTGGTTTCCCAAAATGGTGAACTCTGCAAACCCCTCCATATTACATACATTTCGATGTCCTTCTTTAATGTACCGAATGCTTGTCTTCATTTCATTTGTTCTTTTGGCATAGAGACTTTTTTTGCGCATTTCTTCCGGGTCCACGATATGAGCCTCACTGCTCTGTGTGAGAGTAGGGCTATGATCCGGACCCATATCCGTTGCGAGTTCGAATTCTCGAGATTCAGTCAGCAATCGAAAATCCGTAACTTTAATAGCATATTTACGGCCAGGCTGCCCCTTTGTACGAGTGTCTCTGTTTTCCGCCCGGAAGACTATTCCAAACGACCCGCTGGCAATACACGCGTCAATTTCTATATTATCACCGGTTAGGTTGTGAGAAACTGGACGCCATTTGTTTTGACGGATCTTTACCGAACGGAATGCGCCTACGGATTACACATGGTACAATTGATTAGCATCAGCAGCTTTCCCTTCGGAAACCAACAGCATTGCAAGTAACACCCCCGGAGTTAAGCCAAGAAAAACAGGAATAAAAGAAATAGAAATAAACTCACGTATGATGCGAACCGCAATGTGCTCAGGGTGATGTCTTAGATTTAATACGACCTTAGCACCTTTCCTGTCTTCGTTTGACTCATCCTCATCCTCCTCCTCCTCTTCCTCATCCTCATCCTCCTCCTCCTCTTCCTGCTCCTCTTCCTTCTCTTCCTGCTCCTCCTCCTCCCTCAACTCTTTCTGAGTCTTCCTTTTCTCGCCCTTTTCTTCCTTGCCCTCCTCTTGATCCCTTCCATCCTCATTCTCCACAGGATCTTCCCTGATCACGAAACCACCCTCATTTCCAGAAGTCATATTTTCCAGCACCAAAAGTGCACACTATATACGAGAAATCCGTTTTTTTAATCGATATAATCGAAAGTAAAACAGTACATTATGCTAAAATCCATTGATTGAAGGAATCGATAGCACAAGGTCTCAGGAAAAGTACTGATAAGAGAAACAAAGCCATCCTGTCCAAAGAATCTGTTTCCGGTACTTTGCGACGAAGATTTGATCGCAAAGGAAAGCAAGCCAATCAAAGTAAAACGAAAATAAATGTCCGTATGGTTTAAGACAAAGAAATGGTGACTTGGTCTTGAGTGAAAGAATCAGACAACTGAAAGAAAGAAACAAACAAACAAATAATCACTCAACTTTTTTTTTTCAAACTTCGGTTGACGATGAGGATTCTATACACACAAGCAGAATTAGATTCACCATTGGAACTTATATCGTTAGGCGGGAGAAAGGAAGAGAAATCGGTGAAGGTAAAGAGGTGTACCTACCAAGAATGTAAGACTGTGAAAGAAAGGAGGCGGAACCACTTAGCGAGAAGCTACGAAAGTCGAGTGAACATGAAGAATAATCCAACGGTGCGTATAGTTTTTACGTGATTATAATTTAATTGTCACCAAAATCCTCATCCAAATCTACAAGAGTTAACATTTTGAATCTTAAAATAATTGTGTTTCAAGATATCAAAAGGATATAGAAAATAGTTGATATTTTCATATTTTGTCCTTTTGTGATCACGCAGAAAGTCTGACGGCATGCCTAGCTAGTTGGTACTCATTAGTTTACTCTAGTCGCTTCCCATTTGAAGTGCTGGTGATTGTCTACCTTACGTATCTACTGAGTAGATGATTGACAAAAGGTCGAGAGAAAAGCTCCTTATATTTCCTCTTCCCTTATCATCGTCATCCATCATTCAACCACAGGGATAAATAACACTCACAAAGACATACCATCAAAAGAGCGAATAGGAAAAAAAACATACAACAGTAGGGATTCGCTGGTGGTCACCCACCCAACTACTAATCTACCGATCTGAAGCTTGTGTATGGCAGAGCGGACGGGATGCCCAATTCTCTTCAGTCTATGGTCGTATGTATCCGATTGTAGTGAAACTGGGATCATAACCCAAGTGAAAAAGAAAAAGGATTTTATAAGAACAAGGCAAGTAGGATGGGAGGAGCGAGTGAAGATGCTAGGTGATTACATAAATGAGGAGTTTTTTGGTTCTCCGAGAAAGTTTGAATTCATCAATTGAGAAGGGTAAGTAAGTTTGCCATCTTCTTAGAATTTTGTATGAATTGTGTCATGGAATAGAATAGAAGTAGTGGTAGGATGTCAGTGTAAAATCTCCATTATGAAATATTAAACGTTTGAGAGACAAGACGACCTTAAACAATTATTTCGATTGAGACGACGTATAGACAAACTTGAGATATTGAATAAAAGCCTGTCTATGCAGGGTATTCTCTATACTATATTCATGAACATACAGCCGTGCGCTTACCAGACATGCACAAAACATATTTTATTGCATACAAAACCAAATAAGCTCTCTCGAGAATACTAGCATCGCTATTAAAATAGCCATCCTCTTCAAAAGAACCTTGTTTCCTTCAATATGATTCAAGAGAGGTGTATTGATTTAACGGTTTAATAAGCGAGACAGCGTTGAATTCATTAGCCGCAACAAGGCTGAATGAATTCTCAAGTGAATATCATGCATCGATCAAATGTAAAGTGGAAAACAATTCTCAGCAGAAATATAATTTGACTGCGAACACGATAAACTGAAAATAACCGGTACCAAAATACATCCATCAAGAATGTTGATCTCCACTCATCATCACATAACGAATTGACTCCCTAACTACAATTGCTGCGCTTCCAAAATCGATAGGTTGACAGACGAAGCATCTCAACAAAGCGTACGTCGTCAAATTAAGATAATCTGAGATCTCTGATATCAGTCGGTCGTGTTACATACTTCTGCCACGAACACAGAGATCTTTCTATATCCGCACACCGCAGCACAACTCTCTCATAATTAAACTCAACTTGAAAATAATACACTTATCATGAACCACGGCAGTTAAATCAATGAATCTAATCTGAGAGACAGCCTTCATCATGTTTAGCCCACCCACCGCCACTGATCCCATTACCTCCCCACCCACTCTCCCCAGAACCTCCTCTCCCACTCCCCCTTGGATTGGGGTTCGACCCGAAGATCTTATATCTCTTCTCCCGTCACACTCTCCAACCTACGGCTCCCCTTCGCTACCGCCAAACTCACGTACATGGGTTCCAGCCCACTTGCCAAGAGATACTAGCTGGACGCCGATTCTATGGATTCGGATCATCGGATTTGTGCAGGACATCCATTGCATGATGTTATTAGGTCAGTATTCCGGCAGCATAACTATTAAGGAAAGCACCTTCAACGTCGGATTCTTAAACTTTGCAATATCGATGCAACACGCATGTCAACTTCGGGGTGCTTTGGTGCCGGGACGACGACTAGTCGAAGCTGCATGGGTGGCCAGAATGAGCACCTACATCATCAAACAGCATTCGAAAGCGGGGATGGAGTGTCTAAATGAATGTTTGTGGCAGGTGTGTCAAATAAGAATTTATCCAATAGTAATAATACCTGCTAACTCTGTCTTTCCAAGACCCAGTGTGACGAGGTAGAGCAGTATTGGATGGGAATGAGTCATCGGTACATTGGTCTTGACATTCAAGTAAAACCTTTCACTTAAATATACCCTGGATGGTGGGCAGAGCTAACAACTCCATAGAGCCATTTCGACGGTGCTACTGGTAAACTTAGCGAGCTTTCTAAAATGATATTTGACACGTCTATGCTGAGAACATTAGACATGGACCAAACTCACAAGCCTCACTTACTTGTGAAGGCGTCTTATCTATCATTTGCATTGTCAGGAAGAACTCATGAGCTGACCTGGGATTTGAATGCAAGAGACCAAGCAAGGGTCTTGAGGCTTTTTAGGCTTGGCCTGGCAGTTAAAATGACCAGGGATAGCATTTTCTTCATAGGAACTTGAATCTTAAGTTGGGGAAGCCAGAGATAGGGAAGAACAAAAATTCAAGAAGAGACCCAGCACCCGTGTGCAGTTGATGAGGGAAGAGGATAACAGAACAGCGCGAGAGAAACGATTTCTATAATAAGAAGATAGTGCAGACGTAGAGGAGCAGACTGGATATGTTTGCGAGTCACTCCAATCGGGGAGAATAAATGGCCAGGGAAGATAGCGCAAATAATAATACACCGTCTCATTTGATCTCACAATTGATTTTCCGGTTTTCTCTGGCCATTGACTGACCAGGCTTTAGTTCAATCTATTCCAGTATGACTGGAATGAAGAGAACCATGAATTGCGCTGTACATTTCCTTGTCTGGACTGCCAAGCTGCTGCCTTTGATCCTGCATATTCATCAATACTTGCCCTGTGATGAAAACAGATCAAACGCGACTTACATGGACTGATGCCTTTACCAAATCCAAATATTCTCAATAGAACACAAATAGGCCTAAGAGGCCCAAGCATCACAGCTAGTATTGTTCAAACTATGAAAATTCTGGCATATAGGTTTTGATGAACGATAGGACGCAAGATGCCTAACAAGAATTTTGCAGAATACCTAGACTCTTCCAAAGCATTCAGGCCAGCTACCCTTACGGTATTGAAGTGTGTTAGGGCATCCTGATACAAATTTACTGCCAGAATTTTCGCAGTGCTTACATGTCTTGGAGCATTCTGAAACAAGTGCTCTGCCAGAACCTTCGCAGTGTTTAGATATCTTGGAGTATCCCAATATAGTTGTTCCGCCGCTGCCTGAGACCTTGCAATGAGAATTGGGGTTTTCTCTATGGCACAGTTGAGAGCAGGTTGGACTTTGGCAGCAGCGATTAAAGCAGCCTCTTTTCCACTTTCATATGCTCCCGGAGCGTTGTCAAATACACGTTGAATTGCCTTTTGAGCTTCTGCCATAGCTTTGGCACGGAGTGTTGATATATTATCGGCCATCATTGTTAGAAGCTCAAGGCAGATGAGAGACCATGCAGCGCTTTCAAGTATCTAGACAACGTCAGACCACAAGACAGCCACGACATCGTAATGTGACACTGCATGCTGTGTGGTAGTACAGTCTACAGGCCTGACGCTACGTGGCACGATTTTAACCACTCAGTTAAAGTGTCGGGTATTTTAGACAGATGTTATATGTAAGGTACAGAAAACAGCCGGTGAGAATTCATTGATTGGGGTCAAGTCCATCTCAAGTTCATCTCAGAGGCAGTGTGCACGGGCCTTGGCACTAAGATGCAAGGCACGGTCCAATTAAGTTTACGGTAATCTTAAGTTTGCGGTAAATACTCGTAATCACCTTAACCTTACTCGAGTACTGGTAATAAAACTTGCCTCTAACCTAACTTGTACTTCCCCAGGTGTGTCTCGCTTTTAGTCCTTCTCCTCCTCTCCCTCACCTCTACCTCCACATCCACCTCCACCTTCACCACCTTCACCACCTTCACCACCCCAATCCTTCTTCATAATTCAAGTCAATCGTCTCTATATACCTATCTACCGGCCTGCAATGCACATCCCATTCCTTCATCTTCACTAATACCATCTCTCGTGCAATACAGCAATACACCTACCTACCCGAGTACACAATTCTGTAATGCGCTTCTGGTCTTGGTCAATTGATATTCCAACAGCTAACTGTTGACCTCAATTACAAGTCAAGTCAATACAAGTGAAAATGGCAAACACGATCCATGAAACACCAGAATGGGAAACTCCAACACCAAAACAATCCTTCTTCAGCAGACACAATATATTCTCAAAGCCAGGATCAACACTTCCTACCACGAAAGAGGGATCTTCGGATTCTTCAGGCAATGCTGCCGCAACGGGAACCTTGGGGAAGCCCAGTCTGATTGAGCGATTCAACGATGCAGTGCCTAGAGATCGCAAATACTTCGGACGGAGTCGCAAAGTGTTCTTGTTAATTGCAGGAGGAGCAATTGTGTTATTACTTGTCTTAATCCTTGCATTGGGACTTGGTCTTGGATTGAAGCATTCATCGTATGTACATTTAGCAATTTATTGTCTGCTCAATGCTCATACTACTACCGTACTTGTGCCCCGTGAACTCGGCCTGCGCAACAAATTGGTTCCTACCATATTTACTGCTCAATTGATCGGGATTATGTACTAATTTACCCCTCCCCCAAAAAGGTCCAAAGCCCTGCCTCTTCCCTCGAATGGCGGTATATTCACAGGGGATCTCACGTACTATGCACCAGGTCTCGGCGCATGCGGGATAACATCCTCGTCAACTGAATCCATTTGTGCTGTATCCCACATTATCTTTGATGCGGCCTCGACCAGTTCAAACCCCAATGCCAACCCTCTCTGTGGGAAGAAGATCAGGATAACTCGGCAAAGAGAATCGGAAAGTGGAAATAATACAGTTGATGTAACGGTGGTTGATAGGTGTGTTGGATGCAAAGCGGAGGATTTGGATTTGAGTCTCACAGTTTTCGGAAAGTTGGCTCAGGAAGCAGAGGGAAGGGTTACTGGAAGTTGGGCTTGGCTACAGTGAACGGCAGGGGAAATTTCAGAGCGAAAGCATTTTATGTTAGGATACCCCGATTTTCATTTTCTCTTGGGCAGGACCTGATATATGTATAATTCATAATGAATTGCGGTTTTGGTTTGGCAGCGGAGATACCCTTGGTCATCGGTATAGACGAATCACAGCATCGTGGTGGTGTTTCAATGGACATACAGCATTATGACCATTTAAGTTTACATCAAGAAATGGGTTTTGCATCTTGTTTGCGGCCTTTCCCTCTCATCATCTTGCGGGCTCCAAGTTATCCCCTGAGATTCAGTCATTAGAATTCCGTCTACAGGCCCGGTGAGAAATCGACGCACTTCGGAAGAGAATCTTCGATCGTGTCATTGAAGACCTCAGCAGTATTTGAGTTTAGAGCAATGGTTTTGCCAGCCTCTAATTAGAAGTGAGTTCAGTGATTCACTCTAGTGTCCTCAGGCTGGCGGTCTACTTGATCAGGTCATTTGACTAATTCTTGTCAATAATCCTTCACTATTCCCATGTTGTGAATCACCAAAACCTTGCTAGGCATGTAGTTCTTATACAATATTATAGCAAGCCCCCCTTCCTCCTATTTCGCTAGAAATCCCAACAACAATAACAAAACAACCTTCAACATCACGCTTTCAACCATCGATCAAAGGATGAGAATTCATATCCAAGGGGAATTTGAGGGGAGGTACATAAATATACACGATGATTTTTCCGGGACAGGAGATTAGTTGCTTTCTCAGTTTATGGAGAGACGGATCTAGTATGCTTGAAGCTGGGCTTGGCATACCAATACTCCATTCACATTCCAACTCAATCAATATCCGCATCATATCACAATCACAACACCCACCCTTTTTCGAGTCATAGACTCCTAAAATGCAATAGATCCAGCTCGGGATATCCACCATATCACGTGATACTCCCCGTACACGTGTCTGAAAGTGGAACTCGCCTTTCAGAGTAGCTTCTCACCGATCAACATACCGTTGAGCAAACTCCACGTAGTTAAAATGGTTCGGTGGGCCGATGCAAGCACGAGCAAAGCACACGACGCCTTAAATCGTACGTCTTAAGCTTGGTGGCATATAAAAGCTTGGCGGCCCTCCTCGGTATTCACACTTTTGTATAGTCAACCTTTTCCGCTTGGAATTATATTCTACCTTGTTTAGAAAAAAAAGATTGGGCGGGGCTTTTTTTGGTGGTTCTATTGCTTTTTTGCTACTTCAGGATTCACTTGTTGTACTTAAACCTATACTTGTAGATTTCGACACCGCTGGTTTGCATCTGCTCTCTATTGCTGAGCAAGAATTTCCACTGACATGAAATAGAAAAATTCTCAACTAACTTTGAAAGATTCCAGATAGATCTTTGCATAATACTCATACAAGCAATATCCACTTACAAGTTATCAGATATGGCGTGGATAGCAAGAGGTCAATCCGGTTTCGTCCAGGATACCCCAAATGGACACACTTCCGCCGTCCCCGCCATTGCCACTCACCGTGGCTCCCTCTGGTGTCTCTGGAGCGATCCATCCGGTGACTTGTACTATGCCATAGGCGATAATGACACCTTCCAAACCCGGATTCCCTTTCCCGACCAAGGAATCCCGGTCATGGCCGATCTTCTCGGTTGTCTGCATGCTGTGATCGTAAGGGCTGATGGGGAAATCGCCCATTATGAATACAACGACGTGGATAAAGATTGGGCTGTTCCTACCATCCTTGACAAACAGTCTGGATTGTGGACGAACGCTACCCCAGCGCTGATAAGTCATCATAATAATTTGATGTTGGTGTATATCCAGGATACATATTTGTATTATTCAACATGGACATTGGGTTCTGATGATCAGCCTGTCTGGAAATATCCTCAGGAAGTTAGTGGCATTAGCAATGCATCTGGAATACCTGCCATGTTTGTGTTGAATGGGGATTTGCATGTACTTTGTGCTTCTTCAGATGAGGATCATCTGATTCTTGGCTTCAAGTATTCGTTGCCGGAAGATGTGTGGAATTCTTGTGATGATGTTAGTGAGGGAAAGGCTGCACAAGGTGTTTCGGCTACTTCATATGGTGATAGTGCGTTTTTGGCATTTCTGGAAAACGGCCCGGGCGATAATTCTCATGTCATCTATATGAGTGAGTACAAGAATGGGATGTGGCTTCCACAAGAGGCTATCGCAGGCCAGGCTGCTTTTGACCCTCCGCAGTTGGCTGTGCTCAATGGGAGGATTAATTGTATATTCAATTCAAACGATGAGAGTAGAGAGTTACTTTGGTATTCTAGGCCGTTGTTAGATTACTCGTTGAGTTCTTGGATGGCGCAAATTCCAGATGATACTTTGCTATCAGATATGACTATTCCCGGAACTCACGATAGTAAGATCTTCCCTCTAATCGACATTCAAGAACCGCAACTAACAACCATGGCGCAACAGGCTGCGCAGAATCCAACATCCCCTTCGTCCGCACCCAATATCTTTCCATAGCCTCCCAACTCAAGGCTGGCATCCGGTTCCTCGATCTCCGTGTGCGCGTCCACTCTGACGGTCAGCTCTACATGTACCACGGTGGCATTCCCATCAACATGCCCTTCTACCTCAAATTCGATTTCGTCATGCAGGAAGTCTTTGATTTCCTTTCTCAAAATAGTCAAGAAGCAGTATTGATATCCATCAACAACGACGATAAATCAGACCAAGACCCTCCATCAACCTTCTACTCTGCCGTTGCTAAGCATATAACTTCTGTTCCACCATATCCCTCGGGGCAGCCCCGCTGGATCACATCAAACGCACCCTCGACTCTGGGTGATTCGCGCGGCAAAGCAGTGCTACTTCGTCGCTACCAATGCGAGGAGGATTTGGCGCCCGGGGAGAAAATGGGGCTGGATCTTAGTAGGTGGTTGGATAATAACCCCGATTTCACACTTGAGACGGAGAGCGGCGTGACGGTACATTTGCAGGATAAATGGCAATACTCTGATATCATTCCCCTGAAAGAGTTGATCGAGAGTAAATACGAATTCGTGCTTCATGTATTAGAGAAAGCAAGGGATGGCGCGAGGGACGAGTGGTTTATTAATTTCATGAGTGCGGTTGGAGACCCGGTGAAGAAGGGCGAGATTGCGGAGAGTCATGTATGTTTGAGTCCCTTTTCCTGATCTTGTTTCCTTCCATGTTACTCCCCGTCCCTTTTCACCCTTGAATCGACCGGCTAACGTCTAAAACCTCCCTGCTAGTGGATCGCAGTAGGCGCGCACAGTAAATTCATCGGTGCATTTGTCCCAGGCATGAATTCTACCCTCCGCTCGAGATTCGATTGGGGAATCAAGAAACGATATGGAATTATCCCAATGGATTACCCGGAGTTGCCTAAGGATTCGGATTTGGTCGCGTTGATGATCGGGTGTAATATGTGATGACTGACAGAATCTCGGTTAGACCCGAAAGTGTAAATAAACACCCACCCGTGACCCATGGCCAATAAAGGAAAACCCACCAGTGCCCATCGGTGCCCCCTTGTCACATTACTCTAAACTTAGTCAGGAACGTAAACTTAACCTTAAAAGTGCACGGACAATTTTATCCTACAGGTGCGGTGAATCCATCCATCCCTCTTGAGCTTCAGATATACTCGAGTATAGAGTATGTTGTTACAATCTGTCAATTGCGATGCATATTACGAGGCATCAGAACTCTTCATCCATTTGCCGCTGACCGTTTCAAAGGCCTAATAACGAAGCTCATCCATTGAATCGAATAGGTTATCGAAACTCAAACAAAGTACGAGCAAAGGGCACCCGGGATTGAGGGGACAGTGAGGTATGCGGCTGTCACTTCTTGCGATAGCAATGGGGCTTCTATATGAAATGGTGGAAGCCTCTCCAGCCCGTCGAGCAGGTAATTGTTGCCCTTCATTATTGAGAATATTAACTCTAAGGATGTCTTATAATAACTTCTCTCGATCCAGAATCCGATATACCTAATTCCGGCGAAGACTCATCGACAAGAACCTCCTCCACTTCTGCGGTAATCGACATCACAGTCACAAGTGAGATAACTTCAGCATCAGATGTTTCAGCCTCGATTACTGATTCAAATATAATTCCATGGGTGACCGTCGATACTAGCGGACATGCTTCAACAGTCACGCCAATCCTCACAATAATTGATGGCAAAGCGACAACGATTAATGCTGCCCCGGCAACATTGACAGCTACTGTCATCTCCTCCAATTCTGGAACTTTATCGGCAACACCTACATCTGGTGAAGTAGCTCCCACCTCAACAGGTGGTGGAGCCTTTGAGATCTGCCACAATCTCAAGGGAAAGTTTGCCCCGTTTTGCAAGCCGGATAATGGGTCTAGTGTGTATGTCGATGAAACATATTATGGTGAGGAACCCTCTTATAGTGTATCGGATGATAATTGATATTATGCAGTCACCTGGGATACTCAATACTTTGCCGACTCGAATACCTCAGTCTTTATACAAGCAAACTATGTAAATGCTTCTGGCGGAGGTGTGCAAGCTTTTCAATCGATACCCACAATTAACAGCCTTGGTTTTTTTTCCTGGACGATTGACAAGAGCTGGCTAAAGGGCATGAAATTCAACAACGTGACTTTGTTCATAACTCCCACTCAAAAAACCACAGTATCTTCTGTACAAGGACCGACTCTCATGGTTATTGCTTCCCCTCCACCCGAACCATATCGACAATCGCCAAGTAAGGCACCTCACGGTGCCTCCCTCTATATAGCTCTCCCAGTGGTCCTTGCATTCATTTTCATGGTCATTGGTGGGACATACTATTGCAATCGCAAGCATCGTACTATTGGGATGGGTAGTGTGATGGGTCGACGCAAGGGATATGGAACTGGCTCAAGGAGGCAGAGAATGGGATTGGGAAAGAAAAAGGATCGAGCAATTATGTTGAGAAACCAAGAACTGATGGCTGACGGAAAGTATAGAGATGTCCCGTCATCAAGAGCCGAGGATCCCACAATGCATTATAGGGATGAGACAAGTTGGGACGACAACGAGCATTTTAAAGACGAGAGGAAGTGGCATGCTGGGGCTGGACTCTAACTCACTTCATTGGTGTCAAATTCAACTGCTATAAAGACTTTTACGGTTATGAGACTAGTGATGATGATAAGGTTTGGATGGTCAGTACATGATGGCGTGGCATTTGCATGGTAATCGGCTCTATAAAGCTTCAGCTCAAGTTGCTCAAATACTAGCACAACGTTAATAGTTATTAGATACAGCTCTAGACCCTAGGCACTCAAGTTTCTGTTCAATTATGGAGTTCTACGGCCAATGAAACGTATCTCGATGTGTAAGTTTGAGTTAGTGAACAGCGAGCAAATCCAGACCTTCAGTCTGATAACGGTGAGAAGCATTATAGCCGTTTACCCAGAGTTTCTTGGACAAAATTGTTTCTTCGGAAACCTCGTTTGAATGTTCCAATCCACACAAATATGGTAGCTAAGTAGCGGGAATTATAATTCCTTGAGGATTGCAAAAAAAAAGTTTATCTAAAATGTCCAAGACGGGCTGCTGGAGAGGACCTGAACTGCACGAGAGAGACTTTCTAAAAGATTCATAACTCACAATAATTAGTGAAGAAGATCATATGAGCTCTGAGGATCAAACGACAGTACATAAAGGAGATAGTCAAGAAGTTGTTAAGGATCTCGACGAGAGCTTGTGAGAACATTTCAGTTCATGTGTTGATAATTGGAAAGTTTATTCTCATGGATATGGGTATCAAGTTCTGTGTAGACGCAATGAATGGATTCATTTGCATGTATACTGTTTCAAGAAAATGTGAGATCTAGACTCTACTTGTTTCTCCACCACGATTGCCATCTTCCTTCCACACACGATTAGCTTTGCATCTAATTCATGGTTACGATATCATCTTTTCTGAGGGCTCAGGTGATCGTAGCTGCAGTTCAGCTAGATTCCAATCCTCTCCAGGTTCGAACCGCTCTGGGATTGTTTCATGACAACTTCTAGAATGACAAATATGTTCAATATCGAAAACAGACTCGGCACCAGGAATGCCCCCCTCATCATTGGACTATCGCTCAAGAGGTCTGAATCCGATGTTTATATGGGCTAAAGCCAGATCTCTGGAGTATCAGATGGACTCTCTGAAATATGCACGCATGGTGTTTTTGTTCCGACGCGAGCATGGAAAGAAGACGGGGAGTACAACTGACGGAATTCCAGATGGGAGAGAATCCCAGGATTTACTTTGAGCATGCTCGAGTAGATGGTATGAATGAAGGGATCTGGAAAGTTGAAATGATTCTGTATCTTAAGCTACCTAGTTCGTCTATAAACTTTCCGAACCCAGAAATGGAGGAGAGAAATTGAGCGAGGCAACTCATCCAGTTACCTCTTAACTGTCGAGTCCATATCTCTCTCTCTCGGACTATTCATTGAATCTCCTGCACAGTGTATCTTCTCGAAGCAACATGACCCGATGGTTCATGTGACACAAGATCATATTTTAAATCTTCTCAACTACTCTACTTACTTATTTCCTTGCCAGCCTCGATATCTCCTCCCGATATCAATCTTCATCCATCCACCAGGATCCCATATTCTCCACCGCTTCAACAACAACATATCCAACGATAAGAACAGGCTTACTTTACTCCTCATATAAATTACCCATCAACATTGACATCAACATCAACATCAACATCAACATCAACATCAACATCAACATCAACATCAACATCAACCGATTCAAGTCTTCCCTCCTAGAGAAAAAAAAAGGAAAAAGCTCCACCCACTCACACCCCCTCTTCCCGCACATGGCATCCGTCACTCCACTATCCACGGCTACATACATATATACATACACATATGCACATACAATATGCACGCGCGCACGCACATTCGGTATCCGAGATGCGCGTCTGCATACCTATGGGGCTAACGTCATGCGCATGCAGCAAGGCTACGGTGGTGCGGTGTTACCGTGCTAGGTGCGTATGTATGTATCGATGTACGTACCATGATTGCGTGTTGACTTTTGTGTTTGTGAGGTGGGGTGGGGTGAGGTGAGGTGAGATGGGGCGAGATGGGGCGAAGAAGGGATCCGGCGTATGTGTGTGTATGTGATTGGAATGGGAGGACGGAGGAGTGAGGGGTGAGGGGTGAGGAGTGAGGAGTGAGGAGTGAGGAGTGAGGAGTGAGGAGTGAGGAGTGAGGAGTGAAGAGTGAGGAGTGAAGAGTGAGAAGGAGGTTTTTTATTGTACCGTATATATGGAGCAAGGCTAGCATGATGGATATTTAGGGGTTGGTGAGTTTTCTGTGCTTGGAGATGAATGGATTGGATTTTGGTTGGGGGTGGTGTTATTCAACTCCATCTGTTCTTTGTGCCTTTTTGGTTTTTCGTCGTCCAGCCTTGGGATTGCTGTGTGGATATGGAAAATAAGGTGCATGTATATCTCATGCGAATGTACGAGAATATCTAGCCTCAATATCCACTCGATGCACTCCATGTGCTATTTCATTCCATTCCATTTTATCTCTTCCGTACCTAACCCCCATCCCACCCCATCGTTCCCGTCGCC
>NGKF01000002.1:1619330-1656154 GCA_002162555.1 Monilinia aucupariae
AAAGCCACCGTGCATATCCATCCACAGCCAACTTTCAACGACACGGTAAGAGAAAACAATCATCGTAAAAACTCCCCCAAACCATCATACCAAAAATCATACAACCACCGTATACCAAATCATGAAAAACATGCAAGGGATCTCGACCCCGACACAGTCCTTTCATCATCCCATGGCCCCCAAATGATCATCCCCTCCCGCCCCTAGAAAAATCCCCCATATGAAACTCACCAGAATCTCCCAAAATACTTTGATTGTGTGTGTTGGAGTTGGAATTTGGGATGTTCGTCGGTACTTCTGCGTCACGCTAATCTGATGTTATGACTTTACAATATCTTATTTCGCAGCTGAGATACTTACTTGTGTAGCACGTAGCTAAGATGCGGAGAACGCGTTGGGGAAGGAAAAAAGAAGAGATTATGAACGATGAGCGATGAGCGATGAGCGATGAATGGCTGAAGAGATACCATGTGGTGACATGTTGTAGTGGTAGTAGGAATGATCTACCGGCTGTGAGCAGTGATTGTCTGCTTGCCAGATGTGCTTGACGTGACGTGACGCAACGCCGATGTGAGCGCAACAGGGACCTTCCGCCAAGACAAGACAAGACAAGACAGCATAGCCGCTGAAGAAAGCTGACGAAGACGATGGGATTCACATGATTTGATGAGATGCACATTGAAATGTCACGCTTTTATCTGTGTTAACGACGTACCTTGAACTCATGCTTAGAAGTTTTTCGGAACCGTTCGAGGACCTGATCATCAATGTATCGAGGTTATACCTAGAAGTCTAAAGATTGTGCCAAAGCAGCTAAGTAATGTTCCCATAGGTCATCGTTGCCACCCTGCGATCCTGATTTTCTTTGGGGGTGGATTTTTTGGGGAGAATGATGAAAGGACGTCAGTCACCTAGGAAAACAGTCCAGGAAAGATAGAAAAAGATGAAATGTATGATATGTATGATGTGTATGATGGTATGGCATGTATGAAATGTATGAAAGGTTTCCAAACTCATGGCTCATGACTCATGACCGATACTCCTCCAGGACAAGGAAACACCTTCCAAAAAGCCCCTTGTGCGTGCAGATTTGCATCCCATCGCCTTAAGAGGTAGTCTCCGCGAACTTCATTACTCCTCGCCCAGCCATCAATCTATCCATGTATGTCCCGTCCCCAAACTCGCCGATCAAAATCAACTGCACGCTCGCAATGATATCACATCGAATGTGACTCCACAATACCACAGTAACTATAAACAACAAGCCATAGCCCCATTTAGATCCCTAACCACAAACGCCATCTACTCCACCACCTCCTCACTCCAATCACCCAAGGCTGCCTCACCAAAATGAACAGGCCCCAACTTCAAAAATCTCTTCGTACTCATCCCCTTCTGTGCACCTTCACTAGAAGCCGTACTATTATTACTAGCCTCACTACTCATACTCTCACTCCTAGAGGCCTTGCCCAATTCCTTCTCAGCATCAAGATCGCCTGAGCCCTTTGCATGACTATCCGCATCATCTACCCGCTTCTCACCGAGCCCATCACCCCCAACCACCGCACGTGTCTGATCAAGATCAACACGCTTACGCGGCGTCGAAGCATCAGGCAACCTGGACAACTGGGCGGCAACGGGGTAGCCCGCCGAAGTCGCCGGAGCCAGCGACAAGAAAGAATGCGGGCCCTCCTGATTCGCCTCTTCTGCGGCGGGAACAAAGTTTTCCTGTCCGCTCATGGCGAGAGCCTTGATTTCGGCCGTGACGCCGGAAGCGTCCATGGAAGATCCTACACTTGTTGGGATTTGGGACGTCATTTTCGCGGTGCGCACTGGGTAATGTGACTGAAAGAGCTTAGATGGATAGATTGAATACGAGAATGTTCACAGGCTTTGCTGCGCCGTGGAAGAGTATCGACTTAATTCGAGAGATGGATTGTGGGGGAAACGGATTGGAACGTGTGGCGGGAGGGATGCTGTACGAGCGAGATGAAGGTCGCAGAAGAGGTCTGAGGAAGCGGGCAGGATCTTTGGGGTGTGATGCTGATGCTGATGCTGATGAAATTAGACGAACTTTTTGGGGGTCTTGAAGGATTTTCAATGTGAGGAATGAACAGAGGGAGGATTTGGGAAAGAATGGCACCTTTCTTTTATGGTGCAATTGCCACTAGTTGGTTGAACTCTCAACCGCGGTTGGAACGACTTTATGGTTTTCAACATCCAATTATGCAGAATCGATGCACGTGGAGGAAGGATTGGTCGCCTGATATATGGCGTGGTAATTGCATTACAATCAAACTCTGTTTTTTGGAGCCGATAGATAACATCATTATTGGTGTAGATACATGAAGATATATATGAAGATATTTATCGACGACATATGTACGACGACGATGTAGTTAATTGCCTAACGGGGAAAAGGAGAACAAGAAGTCACTAAAACAAATAGACGCTTCACGCTTTCTCGTTGTAGCGCGTAGCTTTTACGAGCGAATGCATTCTTTAGATTCTTCTGATTGGATGGTTCACTGGTGCTTTCTTTCATCAAGAACAAATACCGGAATGATAAAAAGAGGGGACCCCACAAAAAGCAGCTGTCAGGGCTCAGGGGTTTTCTTCGAGTCTGAGACAACAACCTTACCGAGGTTATCCCAATTATACCTGTAGGTATGTATTCGTATTGACTAACTACTACTAATGACTACTGACTACTGACTACTGACTACTGACTACTGACTACTGACTACTGACTACTGACTGACCATACGAATAGCACTTCAATATGCAAAGGAATACAGAATCAGTCGTTGAATTTGATATGTGAAGGGACTGAGGCCAATCTCCCGCAACGTCAGGATATAGTCTCCTAATTTGTTAGATTAACGAGAACGCAATATCTACCCACCTAGGTAGGCAAGCAAAATTAGGCGCCGAGAAAGGATGTAAACTGAGCATCTTCCTTTGCGGATCTCAAGCCACCCGAAATCGTTACATGTCGAATCCTTAGATTCGTCAGTCCACCATTGACATGAGGTTATCATGAAGGAACCAACTGTTGAGTAAATAAGTTGAGTAAATCAAAGAGGGGTAGAAGACTTTCGAGAAGGGTGTCAGTAGCGAGCAAATCCCTCAGTGGTCGGCCGTTCGTATAATACGCTGGGTTAACGCCGTGGCTGTGGCATAGAAAGAGTCGAAAGGAATATATCGGTCGGAAAAAGAGGGTGGTTCTCTCAGATTGCCAACGCGAATACTAACTATAAGCGAGTGTGCCAATTCCAAAGTATGTAGTGGAAGCTTTCGTAAATTGAAAGAAAGGAGGGATGCGACTAGAAACTTTGCCCGAACCAATGTGACATATTATCGAATTGTTTCCGGATTTCATTCAGAACTCGAAGATCTTGTCTCCTTTCTCTAGCGAAACACCCAGCGCCAACAACAAAAGCCAACAAAGCACTTCCATTCTTCATTGCGGGCTCAGCCTCAGGGACGAGGTATCGGCAAATAGTTTATCGTGCTAAACAGACAGATATTTCTCGGAACCATGGGTTTGGAAGGTATTCCCATCACGTGACGTCGAAGCTGACCTTGGGCGGAAGGCAGACGGGCCTCGATTTGGGCCTCGAGAGTTGGAATGGTGTGTTGATTCGATGTGCTGCGAGATTAAATCTCTGCAAGGCGGATTATCTTTTATTAATGACGAAACGGCTGGATGAGCTGATGTACCAGTGCCTTGCTGTACAGTAGTCAGAAAGCTTAACATGCATGTATTCGATACGATGTCTTCTTCCATGGCGGCAACGTAGAAACTTTAGCAAAGAAAAACAATCCTTGCATGAGCATGGTAAAACTTGACATGTAGAGGAGTTCCCTACGCCTCTTGAACTATGATTGTTCTTTGTTTGACTATGCACACTGCACACTGCACCATGCTAAGATTGTGATTGTGATCGTAAAGGTAGGTTCCAGATGGCGACGTTCCGCAATGGCCTCTTTCTTCAAGTCAATGTGTTATCTCCGGAATTGCAGAGCGTCGAGCTTCATGGCCCGTTCTGTTCGGATGTATGCACTTGTGTTACGCGACATGTAGGTATGGGTATGTCCACTGGTGGTCTCTTTTTGAAGCATGACCATTGGTGGATTTCCGTAATCTAGATGAAGGAAAAATCGTTTGTTGATACACGTACTCTATTGTTATTATTATTTTCTCTCCCAATAATAAGAATGGATCTAGAATCCGAGTTCTTATTTCTACCGGGTCTACTCGAGGAGAAGGGATCAGGGTTCTCTCCTAGGGAGCAAAGAAGAGAAGGAGAAGGATGTGAAGAGCAAGCAGGTCACCTTGGTTGTTCAAGATAGATTCCGTCAATTTTTCCATGAATTCGATAATGATAGCGTTATCGAACCATATCGTGCCAGAGAGAGAGGTTGTGTTTCTGCCTAATACGATACTTTCACTTCATACAGTGATTAGCAGTGATTAGCAGCGATTAGCAGTGATTAGCAGTGGAGGTGCATTGTCTAATAACGCTTCGATTTTCTCCTATGGTTGTTTTTCGGAGCTCGGAGTAAAGTGGGACGTCTTGAGTATTTGGAAGCATTTAGCCTAGGGTGTGTTAGACAGGGGAGCCTAGTTCAAGCAAGATATCTACGAAGCCCGTTGTATCACAATAGCAATTGATCAATCGATCCATTTGATCAGTATTATCATTTTTGCATCTCCCCTTTTTGACGTCCGTTTTGACGGTTTGGACTGTCTCCATCTATGATAGTTAGCATGAGCTACGAGGGAGCTAGGCAAGTTGCAATATGGAAGAAACCCCCCCTCGCCCCCACGGTAGTATGGAATGGCTTCATATCGAAGCCCCTTAGCTCTAATTTCTTGTACTACCATCACTTGACCGGGCAGGGAGTCGTTCCCTTCTCTTCTTCAATTTCATCTTTATTATTCTTGCTGTCTTCGAACATATTGTCAAGCATTATGCCACCGGCGTCTATTAGTCGCCTCTAATTCGCTGTGCCGCTAATCCAACAGACGTCACACATAAATTCTTCGACTTTCCAAGAATTACCCGATGTGTATCACACTGCTTATCGATGATGAACACTGATTGATCAGATCAATGCAATTTCAGCCAAGTGATATACATTGTATTCTGTGTGTGTTGCAAGTCAAGGGGAATTCAAAGTTAGAGTTCGAAAGGCTCGATTGAGTCAAGATTCTGTATGTCCCTTTCGCAGAATTACTCAATCCCCTCTCCCGCATCTGACAGCGGACACGGCTGCGGATATCCGTCGTCAAAATAACATGACGTCGGAACCCTGCAGAACGACAGGTCTTGTGGCCCCTTCTGACTTGACAGACTATCGAGGGGGCTAAAGTGCTGTGATGAACCACGCATATCAAGTTTGAAGCCGTTGGGACCCTCTATACCTTCCTCTTTGAAGTCAGGAAATGCTTTGATGCAGTTCGGGAGGCCGACACGCGGGACGATACCCACTGAAGACTGCAATATGACCTGCTTCACAATATTAGAAAAACTCCTATTCCTGTAGGTTGTGGACTTACTTACATCGACCGAATCTTGGCCCGTGGTCTGATGGCCCGTACCCACATATACTCGTTACACGATAACCGTTTTCAAGAAGCCGAGATCCTTCTTGAATAGGATGAAGCACTTGAAACACGGATGATTAAAAAAAGAGGCATGTAAAACCATTATCATCTTTTAACTGCGAACGACTTCGAGACCTACTGACGACCCGTGCCTGTTCACTCTGTGCCCCCCGGCCCAGGCCGTCCAGAAGATTACCCAATCTAGTCGCAAGGTCTTCCTTCGGCGGCCACGAATGCCGTATTGTTATCATATCCAAGGATAAATCCTGAGATGAGAGAAGGTCAAGACGTTGCCGCGAAACTGCATGGCATAGTGGCGTTTCTGCCAACAATCGTAGAATTCAATCAATCACGCATGTAAAAGTCCGGCCACCTGCGGATGTGAAATGATTCAGCTGTAGGGCAGAGTCGTACTAATTGATTGAGTACAAACGGCGAGCTGATGAGGATGTTGGTGATCAGTCCTCGAGGGACCAATTGTAACCAAGGTCGCGGCAAGTCGACGTTGGTGAACGTTGGACTGACCCTAGAGGCGCATGCCAAAATAGGAATGGAAAGTATGCATAATTGCGGCTGTTGGGTAGAATGGTGGATTGAACCAAAAAGGACGTAAGAGAGGAAAGACGGATTAGATATTATCGATTAAAAAATATGATTTGAACTGTTGAAGTGACTACTCAAGTTTAAAATTCATTTGGGATTTGCCGAGTCCAAGACTCCAAGTCCATCAGCAAATGCAGTTAGTTGACCATGGGCCATGGGCGATGGAAAGGAGCAAATCAAACAAGGTTCAAAGCGCTCCCGTAATTGAGTTTTCTACAGCTTGAGGTTAAGAAGTAAGAAGTAAGAAGCAAGAAGCAAGAAGCAAGAAGCAAGAAGCAAGAAGCAAGAAGCAAGAAGTAAGAAGTAAGTAGTAAGTAGTAAATACTCGAGTAGGACGTAGTACGTTGGCTAGTTTGTTGTTAGCCTCGTTGATTGGATTCATCTGATGCAATTGCCAACCTAATCCAGCCCTATAGCGAGATGATCTTTTTGCCGATTCTCGCCGCCGCCAAAACAATCGAAGAAAAAGCTTCGAGAAGCCTTACGTACTGGGGCACGTTATGAAGGTTTTTGCTGTGCCGTTTTGATCACCCATGGGAGCCTGAGGGGTTTATGCGTAGATAATATATTCGTATTCTGGAAAAGAAGTTTGAGGTCCCATTCGAAATTCGATCTCAAAAGAGTCAAAGGCAGAGAAGCCTCTTTTCACGGTGTTCGCTTGACACCTTTACATGGCACCCCCGTAGAAAACGATTCACCAAAGGGTCGTGGCGTCTAAAAATGAAGAATCAATGTCAATATGGTAGTAAAAAGCCCAGGCTTGCCTCTTAAAATCGTAGTATATGTTCTGAGCCGCAGTCTCGAATCGGATCTAAACCAGTTGATTGGAGTATCATTGTACGAGAACCCCATGCAGGAAGTGGATGGCACTCTTATGGTGGCTTCGGCTTTCTTATAGCGGGAAATCAAACCTGGTCTATGGCGGTGGTCTAGTCTGGTTTTCGATCTGGCCTTACTCGAAAATCCTTAGCTAGGGTAAGAAGTAGAAGAAGAAGGCGAAGAATTTGTGTTAGATACCGCCCTCATAGGAACAAAATGGATGAATCGTCCAAGAGAATCAACCGCAGCCGAAAATGAAGGGGGAAAATAATGTCAGAAACCCCTCCAACAACACTATCTAAGCCCAATACATACAACGAAACACTAATTGTGAATTGAACTTGATCTACTTTATCAACCTCAAAGTCCGATTTCATATAGTAAATAATCCCCCAATTGATTTCATTTGATTTTATTCACAGGAATATGGGTTGTATTGACCTTGAAAAGCGCGGTAAGCTCCTTTTTGTTGACAAATGAACGTCTAGAATTTCAAGAGACCATTGAAAGTTATTAGGGTTTTGTTATAGAGGATTAGTAGGAAATTCTAATGATATAAGAAAAAGCAAGAGAAATCCTATTAAATATTTTAATATTCTAATTTGAAAGAATGCTGGAAAGATGTACTCGTATTAGACAGAGTATTTCAAGTTCCACGCGCAGAAAACTATTCAGTCAGGTTCTAAAATCGGCCAATTCAAAGAGCCTAGCTAGCTCAGCGTGTGTAATGTATAACAGAAGACGTACCGTACAGCACAGCACAGCACAGTGCAGTGCAGCAATCATCGCTTTTCATTCGATTCCTGTGCCCTTTGACTTTATTCTCCGAACCCTCTAGCCGCTAATCTCTCTAGCCCCTAGATCTACATTTGCTACTGAAGTTGGTTAAGGGTTATCGTTTAGTTGCAGGTCCCATTATTGGTCCCTGCAACTTTTGCCAACCTTGCAGGTCCTTGCTGCCTCGGGTGGATCATCCATTTTGTAATTTTCAATAATCAGAAAGCTTGACTTGTCCGCAACCGCATCCATCCTCCTTTTGCCGTACCTGCAATCTAGGATTGACCATGTGAGCTTGCGTTTTTAGTTATGGCGCCCTACCGATACCATGTCAGTGATGGAATCGATACCTGCCTGCCCTACCACTACTCTCACTGTGTTCCTCGATCCTCTAGCCAACGGTTTGCGCGGCGGATGACGGCTATTTTCTTGTTGGTATTCACGGAAAGCCTGGTATGATACCTCTATGGCTACAGCTCAATCTGCCAATTTCAACCCCATCAAACCTCCAACGGGAAAAACTACCAACAAGGAGGCGCACCAGCTCGTCGGCAGGCATTTCCCCCCCTCTCTTACTGGCTTCGTGTTGACATCCTGCGATGGATGGCAAAGCAAACAGCATTTCTCAATTTGAATGACAGGCAGTACCGTTCACTCGGAATGGTACAACGGTGTATAAAGCAAGCTGCCGTCGCTCATGATTTTGAATGTTCAACAGCTCAATCATCACCTTCTCATCCATCACCACACATTAGCCTCCCATCTACAATATATCTATCTGCCAGCTTCCCCCTCACATCAAACCTTCCTCAATAAACACACTTCTTCGCCACATTCGCCATTGCCTAAGTAAGTCCGAAGTTTACTTGCAAATTACATTTCCTTTAGAATCGATCTTAGCGATTATCATTGCCATTGATCTTCATTGCTAATCGCCATGCGGCTTGACAGGTCGAGTCAAAATCTCAGCTAAAAGCTCCGTACACCTTTCCGAACCATAATCGCCAAAATGTGCACTCATTACGTCATCTACTACAGTTGCGGCCAGCACGAAATCGAAACCAAAATAGTCGAGTGCGCTGAGTGTAAAGCACATGGAAAGTGTAACAAGCCAAAAAAGTCAAGCTCCAATGGCGCAGAAGCATGCCCCTATGGCTGTCCTTCGTAAGTAAGTGTGTTCCCCGAATTCCTGTCAAGTCATCTCCTGACTTTGGATCTAGACACTATGCCTCCTCACATCTTTAAACCGCAGTCGAAGGCGATCCCTCGGAATCCTCCAACTGTCTCCGACGGAACTAGTCAAGTGGAGTAGGATATTTGGTGGGCATCCGTGCAGATGAAGGGGTTTGGGGCTAAACGGGAGGTTAGGACAGGGTCAGAGATCTGTGGTGCGAAGATCGATCATGAACCGCTGCTGTAATCATACAAGCATACTTGGGAGTTCATGGGTCGATATCTCATTTTGTTGTTACTTTGGGGGGATTCTCGTTCTGCTGTGGTAGATTTTTAGTCGACACTTTTTTCTCAATTATAACCGTCTTTCATGAACCCAAATCTATCGAGTCCAGTAACATGTGAATAGTGAAGTCAAACCAGTTCATCAAAAACACAAGCCAATACGGTTTCAAATAGTTCGGTATCCTCAACTGAATCGGCATCCATAAACGAACTTTATCACGCTCCGCTATCATTTGTTCGGGGATTCCACAATTTAAACCTTGGGCAGAAGTCGTCTACAGCATGGTATAGTGTATAACTCGAGTGAGGTTGAACGATTTGCCGTGCGGCTTGCTTTGTGTAACCACAGGCCCCCCTTGAGAGAGCGCGACACCCGCCGTCTTCTGCTGATTGATAATGCTATCGGCTGTATTGCGGCTAACATGCCGCAGGCAACGGCCAATGCGACCTAAGCTATCATTGATCGAGATGGCAAGCGCGGTCCTAATTCTGCGTTCAGGGATTTGAATCCTTGCATTTCACATGCAGCTGTATTTAATCATGTGATCAGAGCTGGCCAGAATCCAGGCAATTACCAGTGAAGGCCTAATCCTAGCTTGCTCTTTGGGCCAGATATCTCCCCTTTCAGTGCTGGCAATGCGTAGAGTGCCAACACCAGCGATAAATCCATCGAGTCGCAAAATTTTGGCAGCTCTTGAACATTTTCCGTCCTCTCTCGAGTAGGAAGTGATGAGGTATATGTGTCATACCGCGTCTACCGCCTAAAATATAGCAGATTGATTATGAAGATTCCTCTGGGAATAGAAACGTTGAACCGCTCATACTGGTGCAGTAGAGGTGTGATGATCAGTGAGGAACGGGCTCAGCTATCGGCGAGGTTGTGGAATTCCGGAAGCAGGAGAGCGGCACGGACTTACGAGGAACAAAAGTAGCGAACATGGTGTGATGAGAAAACGGTATGTTCAATTTGAGGTAAGTCCCCATTTCGAATATGCATCACCGCGGCATATAGAAACGGACTTTTGATGTTAGACGAACCATGATGAGTAGAAGTATCAAGGCCAGCCAAGGGGACTAGGCGAAAAGCTTACAAGTTATGTGAAGTTGTACTCAACGGAGTTTATAATTGCAGGGTAAGGCTACCCATGTGAGAAAAGCCTCAAGGGTATACCCGCCGGTGCCGCCATTATCCCCTCCCGGGACAAAGGCGCGGGCTGATTAGACGCCACTAGCGCGCAAGAGAAAGGGCAGGACAGGGAAGCTGAGCATCACAATCTTGGGAAGCCGACTGCATGCAAACAATAAGGCAGCTATCACTCTACATGTCTTGGCCGTTCATCAGTATGCCCTCGGGATGGCTGGGACGAGACGCTCCAATTCGTTATCCTGCGTTTCATGCAACGTCATCTATATGACAATAGCTGCTGTGGTGTGATGGGTTGCAGCAGACTACATATCGATATACGAGCTGGTGAGAAGAGATCAGGGGCCATCCCAGTCGTCGCTGTATCGTTTCAATCTTCCCGCAAAATCCTTCGCACTCGCACTCGAAGTCAAATTCTGGCATCTAGATGTATACTAACCACTTCGGGACAAGGACGAAGAAAGTGGAAAGCTCAGGCTATAATTACCTAATACGGCAAGGAGCAATCTAATGCGATTGTAAACTCCAAGGGCTGCTGCTTTAACAACCTTCCATCATCATCGTCTACCAAAGGCAAAATGCTTGTGCAGATTGCAAGGAGCACTGACTGACATTGGCAAACATGTCAAGCAACCACCACCACAACAAATAATACGTGATAATACAGGACACTTCCTAACTCGACAAGAGGGCTCATAGAAAGCCGACTGCAGGCACAGCATACTTCATGATCTTCGCTTTCACTGATCATATTGAGTCTCTCACTTCTCACTTCTCACTTCTCACCCCTAAATGTCTATCGACCTCAATTGGGAGACGTTGACCACTGGACCTGATGGGATTGCCCTCGCAGAAAAGATCCGAGACTTTGTGCATGGCAAGTTCCAGACCGTGACCTTGCCCCGCTTCATCAAGGGTGTCAAAGTCCACGCTTTCGACTTCGGGTCAATTGCTCCAGACGTGGAATTAAAAGATATTTGTGATCCGTTGCCTGATTTCTACGAAGATATCGAAGATGATTATGGAGAAGACGACGATGAGGAGGAGGGCTCTGAGAGCTCTCAAACGGATGAAGAGAACGAAGTTGCAAAGACGTTGAGAGAGAGAAGGAAGATGGACCGAGTAGAGAGGACGGCAAATTGCCCATCACATGTATCGACGCCTCCTGCTTATATTGATACAAGATATCCTGGCCTACGGTCAATGCAAGGTTCTGGTGATACCGGAAGCCCCTTTTTAGGTGTTAGTACACCTGGTATTCCTGGCGGAACATCAAACTTGAGTTATTTCCATTCTCAATTAGCCAGTGGATTGTCTGGCACTCAAACCCCACTAGCCGCCGTTGCCGGTGCACATCTACCTCAAGGATGGCCTGATCGTCCGAATCCATCTCTACATCTATCCGCCCTCCGTAATCAATCTCACACATCTTTATCTCACACGGCGAGCGAAAGGTCCATGACCCCTCCACAAATTGCGGATCTAAGCCATCAATCACTCCGAGAGAAGGCCAGTGTATCCACCCTTGCTGCCTCATCTTCAACGGCCGGGCCGACAACTCGAGACGGCGCAACTGAAGAAACGATTCCAGAAGAGCAGGTTGGCGAAGGTGAAGAGTCAAGTTCACCGCCACGAAGGTTCCGGGAGCCGAAGGTGGAAGATCTCCAGACCGTCTTTCGGGTACGGTATTCTGGAAACATTAGGCTCTCGCTCACAGTCGATATATTACTAGACTATCCTATGCCAAGCTTCGTGGGCATACCAGTGAGATTGAATATCACAGGATTGTCTTTTGACGGAGTTGCTGTTCTAGCATATATACGTAAGAGAGCTCATTTCTGCTTTCTATCACCCGAGGATGCATATGATGCCATCGGTGCAGATGAAACGGACGCAGACGGTTCTGCTGGTATGAAGATGGGAGCTCTTTTGCACGAGATTAAGGTTGAGAGCGAAATTGGGCAGAGGGAGAATGGCAAGCAAGTACTCAAGAATGTGGGCAAGGTAGAAAAGTTTGTTCTCGAGCAAGTCAGACGCATCTTTGAGGATGAATTTGTATATCCTAGTTTCTGGACATTCCTGGTATGATATATCAAATGAAACTGATCTAACAATGTCGAGCTATTCTGGATATCAGCAGGTCCAAGACATGGGCACCATGGGGCGCCCGATCACCAACATGATCAGTTGAGCAGATTGAAAATGGGTCTAGCCCAATGCCACGAATTATATATATATATATATATTCGAGAGCAAAGGTAATACGTAAATCATGGTAGCCACCTAAGGATGCCTCTCGTGGTAATCCCTTACAAGCGAAATAGGAATTTATTCGCGTCCACGCCAATAACTCCAATACCAACGGACTTCTCAAGCTAAGCTAAGGTTGCCTTAAACCCTTGATACGCCGCATTCATATCCAACTCCAGCTCTCTAGCTCTGTCCTCACTGACCTCCTCTGTTGCCTTCATCTGATTCAAGGCAATGAGCCACTGAACAATCTTCCCTCTGCCCTCAAAATCCCTGTCTGTAACCTTATTAACACTTTGTATTACGTCGGACAGTAGTGGATGTAGTTGATCCTTTGCCAACAGGCCCAACTTAAGGGCATCCAAAAATGTTATGAAATCCTGCGTTGCTTCGAGAATCAATGTACCACTGGTACCATTGTTGTTGGAGGTGGATGCATTATGTGAGGGTGCAGTAACGGTGCTGGGCAATCCTATTCGAAGTCTTTCTGTGGCTCTAGGAACCTCTATCTGTAAAAGATCTCAGTCAACCATCACACACTTTGCAGCTGAGGTTCTAGGAAACACGCACATCCCATTCATTTTTGAATGTCTCCAAATCGACAAATTCCCTCGCTACACTTTCGTCTGCTAATATAGCTTTGTACTGCTTCAATAAGCGATCGCAAGTCTCAGTATAATCCGATTCAGGTATCGCATCCTTAAGATATGCTCTTTCAAGTTGGTCTAGAGTAATTATAATGCTGAACACTTCGGCAAGCGAGTCTTGGAGGTCGCGCTCCGCTCTAGACTCTGCGAGCTTCACTTCCTAGAGGTGAGAGTGAGCCAGGGTCCTGTTCTTTGTTTCTTGAGATGGAGAGATCTACCTACCTCATCCAAATTTATGGTTGCGGACAATGCGGTATTCGGTATATAACTATGAGGTGTAGGCGCATATGCGGCCTGTCTGTTTTGATACATCGTGATAATGGAGGTCGATTAATATTCCTGCGATGTGAAGTTGGAATCCGTCTTCGTCGTATTGGTGGGGGGGGCGGTTAGGTTCTTAGGCGTCGCAATGACCGTCCATAGCCTTAGATAACATCCTGCAACATTCTGCAGTGAAGAAAACACCAAGCTGATAAATTATCAACATGATATTTTTGGGTAGATCTGGGTCCCAGGGGATTGGATCTGTTTCTGCATCATGTCCAAGAATATCAAAAAGAATTCGAGAGGACCATGATGCGATGATGATCTCCTTTTTACGAAGCGCTCGAGTACTCTACTCCCAGAACCCAAGAGAGATTTGTGAAAAGTACCATAGCCCATCTGGATGCAAAGTAATTACTGTAGAGATTGGTAGGGTTGAACGCTCACCGCCTTTGATATGCTATATCGGTACTAGCTTATCGCCCGCAGTAAAGATTTCCATGTCGAAAAAATCTTAGAATTTGTTTCGTTTTGCAATCTTATCACCAAGCAAAACTTCCTTCAATTCCACAATGGCGAAAAGTACCAAAAAGTCCACTCGTAAATTCGAGAAGAATCATCTGAAGGATACATTGGAAAAGCGCAAAGATGGCGCAAAGTATAAGCAGCGACAACAAATGAAAGCAAAACGATCCGCTCGAAATGCAAAAGATGCCGAATTTTTGGGGGGGAAAGAAGACGGGGAGGGAGGGTCAAAACCCAAACCATCTGCCAAAGAGGACGCTTTTGGGAAGATGAGTGTCGATGATTTCTTCCAAGGTGGCTTTGAAGTTCCAGAAAAACTCGAGAAAAAATCCAAAGCAAAGAAGGGAGCAGAGAAGTTAGGAAAGAGGAAGAGAACTGAGCCCGAGGAGGAAGAGGAAGAGGATGAATCATCCGACGATTCAATTGGCGAGGCACCAGTAATGAGTGACAGTGAGGGTGGCGATGATGATGACGATGACGAAGGATTGACTGGTATGAGCAAAAGTGCAATGGACGCTTTAGCTGAGAAGGATCCGGAATTCTACAAATACCTCAAGGAGAATGACCCTGAAGCTTTGGATTTCGAGGACGATGCAGACTTTGCTGAAGTTGACGAATTAAGTGGTGACGAAGACGAGCAACCCCAAAAGAAGAAGCAAAAGAAATCGAAGAAGGCGAAGAAGGAGGAAGTAGTGGAGGTGGAGGAGGAGGAGGAGGAAGAAGAAGAGGAAGATGCCTCTGAAGTTACAAAAGCCATGGTGAAGAAGTGGACTAAAGCAATGACCGAACAAAAGTCCTTGCGAGCCATGCGACAAGTTGTTCTAGCATTTAGAGCAGCGGCGCACGTCAACGAAGATGAAGGAAAGGAATACAAATACTCGATATCAGATTCTAATGTTTACCACGAGCTTTTGCTTACTGCTTTGAAGCTAGTTCCTGAGGTTCTGAATCACCACCTTCCCGTCAAGGAGACTGCCGCAGGAAAAGTCCGAGTATCAACGGATTCGAAGAAGTTCAAGACGCTGTCACCCCTCTTAAGATCCCACATCACCTCAGTTCAACATCTCCTCACCTCTTTATCCGATGCCTCCACCCTTAAACTTACACTTTCTTCAGTCATTCCACTTCTTCCTTATCTTTTATCGTTCAAGAAAGTTCTCAAAACTGTCGTCAAGACTGTGGTAGACATCTGGTCCGATGCCTCGAGCACAGAAGCTACCCGAATCACTGCTTTCTTGGTCATTCGACGTTTGACAGTAATTGGTGATGCTGGTCTCAGGGAAGCCGTTATGAAGACAGTGTATCAGGGCTTGCTCAAGGGAAGCCGAAACACCACCATACACACTATCCAGGGAATAAATCTTATGAAGAATTCCGCCGCTGAACTCTGGGGAATCGATCAAGGTGTTGGATATACCACAGGTTTTACATTTATTCGACAATTGGCAATCCACTTGCGAGGCAGCATTACAAATAACCAAAAGGAATCGTATAAGCAAGTTTATAATTGGCAATACGTCCATTCTCTTGACTTCTGGTCGACCGTACTAGCTGAGCACTGCAATTCTTTGAAAGAGGCTGAAACAGGGAAAGAATCTCAACTTCGACCACTCATATACCCAACTGTTCAAGTCACCCTTGGGGCTATGCGTCTCATTCCAACTTCTACTTATTTCCCATTACGATTCCATTTAATACGTTCTTTACTTCGTCTCTCGCGAGCCACTGGAACATATATTCCTCTGGCCTCTGTTTTGCTCGAAGTGCTGAACTCCGCAGAAATGAAGAAGCCTCCGAAGCCGAGCACACAGAAATTCTTCGACTTTGCATCCAATTACAAAGCTCAAAAGTCATATCTTCGTACACGAATCTACCAGGATGGTATTGGGGAGCAGGTTGTTGAATTAATCGCCGAGTTTTTCGTGCTCTGGTCTACTAGCATTGCACTTCCAGAACTCACATTACCGGTCGTTGTGATGCTGAAGCGATGGCTCAAAGATGCTTCGAATAAAAGTTCTGGAAATAAAAACAGCAAAGTAAACTCTATGTTTGTACTCCTCATTCAAAAATTGGAGGCAAACTCGAAATGGATCGAAGGAAAGAGGGCCAAGGTTGAGTTTGCACCCAATGATCGAGCTGGTGTGGACGGCTTCTTGAAGGGATTTGAATGGGAAAAGACCCCATTAGGAGCGTTCGTTGTTGGGCAGAGAAAGCAGAGAGAGGAGAAAGCAAAGATGTTGGAAGAGGGCAGAAGAGAAGAAGATAGAAAGAGAAAATTGGAACGAGAGCAGGAAAAGAAAATTGAGGGTAGTGATGATGATTCTGAGGCGGGATCAGATGAGGAAGAAGATTCTGAGGCTGGTTTTGATGATGAAGAGTAAACTTTTGATACTTATGGTCGTCGTCTTTCCGGAAAAGTGTGGGGACTATCTATCTCGGGAGTTTGGGTGGACAAAGATTCCATTCCTCTGTGAATGGTATGCTGTATGACCAGCATTAGATGTAAAGCTATAGTCCTATTCTAAAAAAATGAATCCGTATTAATGCAGCTGGCTCCGGCCAATGATTTCATTCTGCGACCAATATCTACTATGACCAGTCTGCTGGAAGGATGCGCGGGACTGGAAGTGTTTCTCAAGCTTTTTTTTTTTTTTCAAAACACCAGTAAGTTGGACCCTTGGATCACTCATCTTGATCCGGGCAAGATTCCGGAAGCAAAATCTAATCATGAAGATTTATGCTCTTTTCCATCGCTTAAAATGGACACCCAATCAACTTTCACGTGCAAATCTCATGGCCTATGATTGGTCAACTCGAGTTCAAAGTATCAAAGGCTTCGAACGACCCTTCAATGCTTTGCATTTATGCACATGTTCTCCCGATACGAAAGTTTCTCCAATCAAGGTTTCAAGTACAGTCAGGATACTCGAGTACGTAGAAATATGGGATTCAAAGTCACCTATCTACTTACCTACTTACCTACCCTCTTTCCACCCAAAAGGTCTAATTAAACAACCATATATAATTGATCGCCTATTAAACGGCAGACTGCTGTTTGAGTGGGAGGGATATCTCCGAGGGAGCTTGTCTCTATTCGAGGGAAAGGCGCAGTCGGCTGGGCTGGCCTATGGGATGCGGAGGCGAGCTGGTATCGAGTTCATTACTACCCTGCTGCGGGGGGGGAGAGGGGCCCGTCGATATTGCACCATGAGATGCAGGAACTGCTACTTACTATCTTTGCCATGTGCTGGCTCGATAGGTTGGTTGATTTCTTGGGTTGGATTGAGTTTGATGCGGCTTTTTTGTTGCGCCCTTGGGGGAGTGAGGGGTATGCGAGTATGGGAGGGTGAGGGGTTGTGCGAGTTGATGGCTATGATCATTGATGGGCACTATTTACTCTTCCTTTTACCCCTCTCATATCTTCTTCCTCTGCGTCTGTCTTCCTGCTCTTCTTCATCTTCTTCCTCTTCTTCTTCTTCTTCTTCTTCTTCTTCTTCTTCTTCTTCTTCTTCTTCTTCTTCTTCTTCATCAGTGAAAGAAATCCCTAGACTACGGGAACGAGTACGATCCACCAGCTACGTGAAAACCCCTTTCTTTCCCAAAGCAATGAGAGAGTACCATGGCTTCTCTTACCCATAACATCCCGCAAGAACAGCATATCCCAATTTTGATCACCGCCACACTCCTGCTCAGCTTCATCGCTCTCATATCCCTCAGGGCAAAAGTGTTGTTTTCCCCATCGAAAGTGAAATCCTCGCAAGTGAAATCTTCGAAAGGAAACTCCTCGGAAGATATAGAGGAAGAGGAAGAGGAAGAGGAAGAAGAAGAAGAAGAGAATCCAAGCGCATTGAGATCCTTCCTCCGATTCTTCTACGCCTCCTTTCTCAAGCCGCACGATGGAGACGGAAGCGAAAATGGCCAGCAAGATGCGCTGGAAAGTTTCTACAAGGCACAGGCCGGTGTGTATGATGCGACGAGGAGGACATTGTTGAGGGGGAGAGAAGATATGCTTGCGTTAGCAGCGGCACAATTGCTTCATCAGACGCGTAGAGAATCTACGCACGATACGAAACGTATTTGGGTTGATGTGAGTTTTCTTTTTCCTTTTTTTTTTCTTTATTCGATGCGAGAATCTTCAGATGGCTGATATCTCTTTGGGCATAGATTGGTGGGGGCACGGGTTGGAATATCGAGGCTATGTCTGCATATGTCTCGGTTCCAGACTTCTTCTCGAGCATCTACCTCGTGGATTTCTCGCCCAGTCTCTGCGACGTGGCACGGAAGAGATTCAAGCGTCTCGGTTGGAAAAATGTCAAGGTGGTGTGTCAGGATGCTCGCACCTTTCGACTCGAAGATCACGAAGATGGCGAAGATGGGTATGATGGAGCTGTCGACTTCTCGCCATCGTCTACTGCGCATTATTTCTCCAAGTCGGTCGATGTTGGGGGTGCGGATCTCGTTACTCTATCCTATAGTCTATCGATGATTGTGAGTTGTTGTTTCTTTCGATACTCGCGTTTTATGTTGTGATGTTCTAGTTGCTAATTATGCATACAAAGCCCGACTTCTATTCCGTCATCGATTCTCTCGCCAATTTACTGGCTCCCTCGGGAACAATCGGCGTGGTAGATTTCTACGTCCAGTCCATTGTGGACCTCAGCTGTAGAAACTACACTGGAGGCGTGATCAACCGACACGTGAATTGGCTAGGAAGGCTTTTCTGGCGCGCTTGGTTCGATGTCGATCGTGTGAGTTTAGAGGCTGGCCGAAGAGATTATCTCGAGTATCGATTTGGAACCGTGCTCAGCGCGGACGCGAGGAATTCTCTCTTGGGTTCAATCCCGTACTACATGTGGCTTGGATGCCAGAAGAAACCTGCATCTTCACTTGCCGCTCCAAATTACCCCCATGAGATTGTCGAGAGACTCGATGCTGCCGCAACAGAATCTCCATACTTATCACCCATCAACCACACGAGGAAGGTATCCCGCACGGTTGAGAGATCAACACCACCGGAAATCCGATCCAAAGCATTCGAAGCGGCCATCGTAAACCTTTCGGCGAATCTACCGCTCCCGTCCTTCTTCTACCAAAATCATCACTGGCGAATCCACTACGATGATCAACTCAAGAAACTTACCCAATTCAAACAAGAATACATCTACGCCTTCACCTGGGAAGATACGCGCGTGGACGAGCGTCTCCTCAAAATCACCCACGACGACGTCATCCTAGCCATAACAAGCGCAGGCGACAACATCCTCTCCTACGCCCTCCAGTCCCCCCGCCGAATCCACGCCATCGATCTCAACCCCAACCAAAACCACCTCCTCGAACTAAAAGTCGCCTCCTTTACCGCCCTCCCCTACTCCGACTTCTGGAAGCTCTTCGGTCTGGGAAAACACGCCCAGTTCCGCGAGTTGCTCCTCACGCGTCTCTCGCCGCACCTATCCTCCAGAGCTTTCCAATACTGGCTCACCCACGCGCACATCTTCACGTCCCGCTCTCGCGGCCTCTACGAAACCGGGGGATCCCGCCACGCCATCCGCACCATGCGCCTCCTCTCGCAAACGCTCGGCTTCCGCCACGAGATCCACGCCCTCCTCACCTCCAAGACGCTCAACGAGCAACGAGAGATCTGGCAGCGAAAGATACGCCCCATCATCATGAGCAGACTCTTTGCCTACCTCGTCGTATCCCAGGAGACGTTCCTCTGGAGCGCGCTCGGGGTGCCCAAGAGCCAACTCCGCATGCTGGAGGCGGACTACATCGCTTCGGAATCCGTGGCGAGGAATGCCTCGCCGCTGGAATACGAGGAGGGGGATTTGAAGAGGTGCAAGGGGCGCGCGGTGTGGGAATACATGGTTCAGACGCTCGATCCGGTGGTTGAGACGTCGTTGATCGGGGAAGATAATCCATACTACCTTGTCTGTCTTCAAGGATCGTACACTCAGAAATGCCACCCGGATTATTTGCGACCGCGGTCTCACCAGAAACTCAGTCGGCATGATGCCTTTGATGGGTTGAGGATCCACACGGATGAGATTGACGAAGTGATACAGAGGATTACCCCTGGGACACTGACCATCGCGGTGGTGATGGATAGTATGGATTGGTTTGATCCGGGGGCCGAGGCCGCCGAGCTGCAGATTCGAAAGCTCAACCAGGCGCTGAAGAGAGGTGGAAGGGTATTATTGAGGAGCGCGGCACTAACGCCGTGGTACATTAGCACGTTCGAAAAACTAGGGTTTTCCGGGAAGAGGGTGGGGGCGAGAATCGGAGGAGCTTGTATTGATCGGTTCGTACTTCGAGTGTCTCCCATACTACCAAAGCCTTTTATTGACTGGATGAATAGTGTCAATATGTATGCATCTTGCTACCTATTAACCAAGATTGAAGATCTGGAGCCATTATTGACTCCAAGATCAAGCCCTTTCAGCGGCATCTCACGCCGACAAGGGTCTATAGATTTGGAGACGCTGGAGATCTGACCTTGCGATTTCGTCAAATCTCACGAAAGATTGATGAAAAGGGTTGGATGATGGTGGAGGTAGTTGTCGCTCGGGAGAAGAGAGAAAGGAGTAGGTAGTTTACCAGGAGTAGCCTAGCTCTGTCCAATGCATTAATGATGATTATAATTATGATTATGATCATAGTTATAATTACGCCTATAACTACAATTATGCATCCACCCTTCCATATAAATCATAAACCATCCATCCATCCATCCATCTTACATACATAAACCCCGCATAAACCCCGCACAAAACCTGCACAAAACCCACCCATATATCATCCATAATCCATCCGCATCCACCAGATCCAACAGTCAAACACTCCACTTGTATGCATCCTGATATACCCACCCATATATACATATATAATATATGCAAGTAGAAATTATAGATGGATTACAAATCATCAATTCCCCGTTCCTTTTCCTCTTAACTCCGACTTCTTACATACCCCGTCCGCACCTATATATATACATATATATACTCGAGTCTTCTGAATAATCATGGTTTAAATATCCTCTCATCGGATTTTGGTATTTTGATTGTTGTTCGTCGCTATTCATATCACACATCCATCCATTTTGACTTCAGTATCACTGTCGCTGTCTGCTTGTCAAGATAACATCTTAAATTGGACTTTTTGTCAGTTTCACCTCACGAATGTGAACAGACTCAGTAAATAGTTGGTCATATCATTAGCATTTCCCATATTTCCCCTTCATCCCATCCATCCATCCATCCATTCATTCATATCGCTCCAATACTCCAAATACAGGTTTAACCCTCGTCTATCTACGTACGATATGTATGTATGTATGTATGAACATTCTCATCCCCATACCACTCCCACAACATCAACTGCTTTCCCAACATCTATGTACAGCAAGAGAAATCAAGAATCGAGCCGACTTTTCTATCGCCCCTCCCTCTCAAAACCCAGAGCCAATCGATATTGAAGAAACGAGAAAGAGGCAATGATTCCGCTTTGAAACATATGTCATATGCAGTATGTCGCGACGGAGAGAACAAAACGCAAAAAGAAGGAAAAGAAGTGTGTGGTGCTTTATGCTTATTTCACCCTGCGCTAGGAAAGAAATAAGAAAATACGAAAACAGCTGCTCCGCGAACGCCCAAAAATCATGATGTTGTTGGGGACCAACATCGAGGGTATTGTATGTACAAGGCGATGTGATGTGAGATTCGGTGATCGATCGGCTCTCGAAAGACCAGGAAATGTGTTGAGAGGTTGGTAATGGAAGGTATGTATGTGTTGTAGGTTGAAGATGTATTGGTAAAGGATGTGTTGCAGTCCATTATCATGACTAAGTACAATTAATATCAAACATGGCATCGGCACAGTTGGAACATACCTCTTCTACCAATCCATACGTCAGATCATTCCATTCAGCTGGGAATTGCAGTATTCGTGCTCTGCGAATTCTTCCAGACACCTCCACCCACAGCTCTCGAGATACCAACTCCAACACCAACGGCGAGAGCAACGACAATCAAAGCAATCAAGACCTTAATCCAAATTCTGGTCTTTCTATCAAAGCCAGCCATGCAACCGCAGATACCTGCGCTTATCCTCTCATGTTTCATCGCCTTCTTCTTCCTCTTCATTTGTTGTTGACCTGGCCATACCGAACAATCCTGCGTGCCGCCCGTCTTCGCCTTCGTCAACAGCCCTCCACTCTTTATTGTTGGTTGTAGGGTCAGGGACGCTTCAACATCTGTGTCATATATGGCAATGTTTTGCTTCGATGAGGACTTCTGTGCTTCGAGCGAATATCGGGTTGGGTTTGGGTTGTAGAATGGGGAGAATGCCGAGGTTTCTTGGGAAAGGCCACTCTTTTCATGAGGAGTTTGAGATGGGCTCAAAGAGTGGTTGGAATCGACATCTTCAATTGTGCTGAGAACGGATTGATTTGACTGCGTGCGGGCTGGACTTGGTCGATTGATGGTAAGGACGTTTGCGTTGACAAGAGTCGACTTCTCATCAACTGGGTAGGACATGGTGAGATTGAGTTGATACCCACTCTCTTCTGTTTGAGATGGGATTATTTATTGGCGGTTAATTGTATGTTGATGCTGAAAGGGAGGAATGGTCGTCGTGATTGAGAGGAAGGATTCTCTAGATAGGCAGGATCGTAGAAGCTCTATGGCGTACTGGGGGTCCTGGCGTATCTAGGACACTTCTTGAAACTTGGTAAGAACGAATGAATCGCCGACTTTCTATGGGATTGAGTGATTGTTCGTATTAATGTTTCAAAGAAGGTTTTCGGTTCCTTTCACAGAGGATTGACAGAGTGAAGAATGAATGGTTGGTGGGTGGGTGGGTTGATTGGTTGGTTGAGTAAAACGGGGAACTTGAAGGCAGAGTAAAGTTGATTGATTCGATTGTGGGTAGAGATGAAGACGAAGATGGAGATGGAGATGGGTATGAATATGGATGTGGATGTGGATGTGGATGGATCCATATGATTCAAAAAGAAAGGTTGAGCTCAGTTGAGTTCAGGTCAGTCCTGTTACAAGATTTAGGCTTGTGATTCCCCTTCGGCTGTTTGTCGATTATGATCCAATGGATAAAAAGGATAAAAACGAATAGGAAGAGATGTTCGAGGAGATAGATAACGCCGACGAGTAGACAGATGGATAGATATACAAGATGTAAAAGACGGAGGGATTAGTTCATTATTCGGTATGAAACTGTGGAAACAAAACAACGGATTATTATAACACAGCAATAACCCTCGAGTGGTGGGCTGCAGATCGAAGAAAAGAGAGGGGACGGCACGGATGGGATAGATTCAAATAGTGTAAATTTGTGTGTTACGTTTTGTATATATACGGTAATCTCTATATTATGATTTTGTGCCCTTTTAAGGTTGATGCGAAGATACATTCATTTCGTACCTATCGGGATTATTACCTCACGAGCTAGGTTTGTGGTGGAAGAAGAGGAAAGTCTAATTCTTTCGTTGAAATACACAGATGCTACTCACTCCCTCCGTGCTTGCTAATTTGTAATTAGTTCGTAGCTCGTAGCTCGTAGCTCGTAGTTCGTAGCTCGTACTACTATATATAGTAGACTGCTCTGGATGGTCCTCTTCTTGGCATCTTCCGCCCTCAAAAACCACTATATGACACACGCACTAGCACTCAATCCTGGTTATTGATTAATTGCCACTCTTATCTCGTTACAAAGTACTACCGATACTGCTACTCGTACAGTAGTATCTATCTTCTCTTCCTCTCCATTCTTCATATCCACCTCATTTCTCCATCCCATTCATACGTAAAATCAACCTAATCCAAACCTTGAACTATATAAACTTCGACCGACAACCTACAACCTTCAACCTTTCAACCAACCTTTCAATCCTTCAAACTCACACACCAAACAAGAGATTTTTCGGGTTTTCACTTCTCTACCCGGCTCAGTCCTTACTACACCACACCATTTACTACAATCATAAGAAGCTGATCCTTTCCTGTTCCTAGGAATCTAAAAAGTCCAAGTTCTCGAAACTAGCCTCTTTCCCAAATCTCCCCCCTCGTCGAAAAAAAAATCAAACCACCACCTTTTTACCCCTGATAAAATCCTTGTAAGCGGACACTACTCGAGTAACTTACTTTCTTGGGTACCCGTATCCTTACACAGTTCTCGAGTAACAACAGAGTTAGAAAGAAAGAAAGAAGGAAGGAAAAGAGTAGAGAAAAGCTGAAATACCTTTCCAAGTATCATTACACTGTAGTAATCAATACACTACGACTTAGGTGCATACCTCCAGCTACTACTGTCCTCTACCACTCACTGACTAAACGGAGTACGTACTGTACGCTATATGCACGGCAAAAGAAAAAAAAGTCTGAGATGTCTGATCACGATGTACAGTAGTAGTGCGGTAGGACGTGTAGCGGTTGAGCTTGATGATGATCTTCAAGTACCGTAGGAACTATTGAACAATGTGCATTTTGGGGGAGGGGAGTTTTCGATGGTATCTGTGGTATAATAATACAAGTAGCAGATGATCGTTATTTAAAAGAATCCGTTTCATGTTATCGTCGTACTCTTGTACTCGAGTATTCTTTGATCGCTTAATTTGTAAAGGTTTAGGGTTAATACAGGTGTATAATGTTGATGATAATGAAGAAACCACTCCTTTCTTATATGTATGTATGTATATACTCTCTACCCCTTGTATTAGAAGAAAAACAATGGTATATTCGCACTGGTGAATACAGTGTAAGGTCATCCATCAACTACAGTATCTCATCCGCCTCAACGTTGCAAATTACAATGCATACTGTAACGTTACCAGGACCTTGGTAATTAGAGCAAAGCTTCCGGCACCGGTTTGGATTTGGGGTATCGCCCCCGAGCATGCAACCGGTGGTACGGACGGTATCAAGAACCTTGAAATTACTCTACAGATACGTATCGTAAAGATAAGAATCTGAGTGGAATTTGGAATTACTTACAAGTTATGAGTTATTACCCGTGGAAGATATATAGTACTCATACTCTACGAGTATACTCGAGTAATATAGAACTACAGTGTCAATTTCATAGTGACAGCGACCTGACGCTACACAAGTACTGTGACTAAGTATATTTTATTCCAACAGCTAATTCATTCGTAAACTTTCTCTTCGATCTTCTAAATATTGCTGGACTCACGTGTATTACAGGGCTCGGCTCTGCCCACACATTTACGTAGAACAAACACCACGAATAGATGCACTACGGTAATTAGCACACGATAATACATATATACTACTCTCTTGATCTCTGATAACTATATGTACACACTATTACACTCAGTGTATAGATATGTATTCCACAATAAATACAATACAATAATACCATTCATATATGTATATATATGTACATATATATACACCCATATACAACCTCATCCCTCAAACATTCATCCACCAGTCATCCACCAGTCATCTACTCCCTCAAAATTCCCATCCCCATTCCCATCCCCATTCCCATCCATTCCCATTCCCAATCCCAATTCAAAATCCAAAATCAAGCAAAATCCCATATTGCACCAACAATTGCATCGACCGAACCAATCGGTCATCCACCGCTTCAACCTAACCCAATCCAACCTAATCCCCTTCTTTTTTCTTTGCTCTTTTCCACGTTTTCCATTCGTTACGCTTCGAACCATTCATTCATCATTCACCAACTAAGATTAACGATAACGCTCGCACGCACGCACACATGCATATGCATACATACATACATACATGCATGCATGCATACGCTAGGGATGAGCGAATTCTATAATCTAGACCACCGGACTCTACTCGAGTAGAGGATGAGATTAGAATAGAGTACAGTACATGATGTTGTATCATTACACACATACTCACTCTATATACAAGGATTTATCTAACATGTAAAAAATGAAAGATAAGATTATTATCCGCCGGGGGGTTCATCAAGCAAAACCCAATACGATAGAGCACATAGCATAGCTTCTTTCGCCCCGGCTATACTCGAGGTATGAAAGACCACGACAGTGCTGAGTAGAGCCTTCTGGAGCGGATAACGTTAATCCCATTTTACTATTTTGCTGTATTTGAGTACGTGCTACGTTCTATGTGCTGTACTACCAAGCCATCCATCAATCAATGTTCTAGACATCGGAGCTTGGACGCTACCTACCTACCTACCTTTCCTTCCCTTCAGCACAGGCTACACAGCACGCACAAGCGCTCGTGGTCGAAAAGGCGTCATGATGGGTGCGTTGCGAATTGAGATGGGATGCGATGAGATGGGATGGGGGGAGAGAATGAAAGAATGCCATCATAGCAAGCATGGCAAGCATGGCACATCAGTCATATCATATCATTATCATGTCATGAGATAGAAGCAGGAAAGTGAATGGATAAACAGAAAAGAAAAGAAAGCATGAGGAGGACAGTTTGTAAGAAAGTTGAAGGGCTGGAGGAATTATACTCGAGTGATAGTAATAATGGGATGATACTCGAGTACAGTAAGTACACCACTACGGAAGTACGCAGTAACCTCAGCTGCTAGGCATGTAGGCAGGGTACTAGGATACTAAGATACTAGGGTACTAGGGTACTAGGGTATTAGACCTAGGCTAATCTAACCCATCCTGCTCCTCCTCGTTCCCGTAGAGTGGTAGTAGAGTAGACCTAACTAATGACTACAGTAACTAGATTTTTTTTGATTTTTTTTTTTTCTTTTTTGGGGGAAAAAACAAAGAAAAAGATCATGTGCGGGTCATTACTTGGAATGATACTCATAATCTCCTCATGTGGACGTCCACCGGACATATAAACTCATCTACTCTACTCTACTCTACTCTAGCTATCTATCTATCTATCTATCTCATGATTTATGATTCTTATCTGAGAGGGGGCGGGGCATCCCGGGGGATAATAAACATGTGTATGGACTACGGAGCAGCATGCCAGTAAAAAATGGGAAGTGGGATTGTTTTAGACGTCAGGTGAGGGATTGGGAATTTTCAAGTCGGTTGGGCTTGGTGTGTTTGTTTGTTTGTTTGTTTGGTTGGTTGTTCTTGGAGTTGGTGGATGGGCGATTTGAGGGAGAGAAGAATGGGGGGATGGGGAATGGGGGAGAGGGAGAAAGGAGGAAAGGAGAAAAGGAGGAAAGGAGGGGATATCGGTTAATTTTATTGTGTGTATGGAGGTGGTTTCTTTCGTAGGCTCATTCGTTGAAGTAGATAGGTAAAGTGCGGGGTGAATGAATGGGGGAGTTGGTTGTATGTTTGTAGAGTGGTGTTTGGTTTTATTGATGATGTGATAAATTGGTAACGGTAGAGAATGCGATACTTAATGATGATATACTCGAGTTTATATCTATATATATATCTATTCTCGTCAAGTATAACTAGTATAATATAGAAGATCAACTAGAGTAATACTCGAGTATTTAAGGATATGTTTATAATATATGCTTGATAATCGAGTGTTGATTCATTGATCGAAACGATTTGAATATTAGATACCTTTACTCGAGTTATAAATCATCTAGAACACTTTAATTATTGGAATATGTTTGAATCACGTGTGCCCCAGGGCTCGGCTATACCTATACACCTATGTATATAAAACTAGATCCACTACTATAACATATTATAAAATAACACACATGCTACTTTCTTTGATCTCTCTCTAACAAGATTTAACTTCAATCTCTATTATGTTTGGTGAATCTAAATGCGATTGGTTAAACGTAAAGAGTTTTACTACTAGAGAATACTGTTTATTGATATACTCGTATACTCGAGTACTCGAGTACTCGAGTACTACTTGTATAATATAATATAGTTTACTCTTCTCGCTGTTATACTTATGCATCTAGAAAGGAGACTTTCTTTTTCGGGAAATAGAAAGGGGATTTTATTACAGATACAATATCTAGTGCCTCTTTTAATTCTGCCTGTCGTTCACAATCTTTATTGTCCACTCTATTGACTTATAGCCGCCTCAATTTTTATTATCTATCGTTGTCGTCATTCTACTCATAGTCAACGTATCTACAAGTATGATGATTCATTCGAATGCAGTATCTCCAAATAAGAAGTCTATACATACTCAAGTGCACTTTTACCGATCAAGCTCTTCGAAAGAAGTTTGAGTCTATAAAAAGAATTTCCATCTTTCTTCTTCATGCAGAATTCATTCTATAAACTCCGAATAGACTGTTCATGTCATGACCCGTAGTAGCCAGGCACATCTCAATATCTATCTATATGTGGTTGTGAAAGTCTATTTGGTAAGTTTGCTGCTTGGATTAGTTTGATGCATCAACGGTGAAATGGTTCAAGAATCAAGATTCACACATCTCCATCAAACAGTTTAGGGTTTTACTCTGCGATGCTGGATAGTCTTTCCACATAAATTCCGCCTCTTTCGCAGATAGATAGATCTATCTGTATTATTGAATGGAAACATTTCTCTTGAAGAGATTCGTAAGCAAGTGTTTACTCTACACCAAAATACTTTGAATCATTCTTTTCAGAATACCTCGTCACAAATCATAAAGTATTGACGATCAAAAAATGAAATAGTTATACCGAGTGGCTATCCTTCTTCGCATTCCGGATTGCCAATTTTGACCTGAATATTCAAAGATGAGGTTATACGAGTACCTAGTGTATGTACAGTATGTTTCACTAGCAGTGCACTATTTATTGCATGTCCTGCGAGTACAGCTGTCGACAAATATCGCAATCCCATCGAATTCGTCTCCCTCCTGCTCCCTCTCAATACAATCCCACCCCCTTACAAACTCGCTAATAGCCCCTTTTCTACCAACCAACAAAACCACATGTGCCCCCGCCGCATTATAACGCAAGTTGATACCATACCTAGTATTCAACCTCACATACACCTCAAAACGATCCTCCCCAACACCGAAAAGAAACAACCCCCCCTCCCCCACATCGCTATACCATCACAGCCAAAAAAAAATCCACCACCCTCCCTCTCCTATAGTTAAATCCACTCCACAAACCCAAATCCAAATCAAACTCTCCACCCCAAACCACAACCAGCCCACCAACAAACCCACTATCCATCAGCAACAGCAACAGCCCCAAAATCCCCGGTCAGTTTTCCCCTCAACGTAAAAAAACTTACCCGCTGCTTTCCCCTTGTTCAGCATTGAACATCGCACCCAACACCCAAGCTTGAACCAAAAAAATATAAATAAAAAATCATCCAACTCGCCGTGATGCCGCACGATACTATGGATCACCACGACGATCGCTTCGGGCCCTTGGAGCGATTGGTGCGTAACGATCCTTATACTCAGTGCGAGGTACATGCGGGAATTAAACGCTTGGTTCTCCTGCGCTGGTGGAAAGTTTTCGGCCGCCCTCATTCCCACTTCGACTCCCGGACTCTCTTGTGGTAAGGTTATTAGGTTCTGGATGGATGGATGGATGGATGGATTGGTCTGGTCATCGTGGATCTGGGTATGGGTTTCTGGTCGCTGATATGGGATGTGGGATGTGGGATGTGGGATATAGGTGCTGGTACATATTTTGCACATAGCCGAAAGATTATCCGATGTACATGATGCGGTTTTAAGCTTTCTCTCGGTGCCGCTGGGGATTTGCTGCTATGAAGCATGATTTGGAAGGCGGCAGTGGTGGTGATGCTGGCTACTTCGCTTGGGGTTGGATTGCAGTGAGATGGTTGTTGTGGGCGGGAAGATCTGGATTTGCCGGGTTCCAGTTGGTTGGCGTGCAGATGGTATGGTGGGAGGACTTGATATTATGGAGGAGATTCAAGTAGGGGTTTTCGAAGCCAATCTCATGGGTTAGAGGTGACATGTGGTTGTGTGAGTGAGGATTAGTTGCATGAACTCTCCCAACTTTTTGATTCCATTTGGCGGTGGTATAATTGATATGTGAAGAATGTTCACGGGAGTTATGCATACCATGGAGTATCTATTTGTTATTTACAATAAATATAAGAGAGAATTCCACCTGCATAGTCGGATCAGGCGAATTATCCCACTTGGGTTTACAATACATAGTGTTGGGTGATATGCTGTAAGTATCAGCGACAGTCAATATCTCCCAACGCTAGATCGTGTGATGTTGAGAACAAAATTGGGGGCTGATACATTGACAGTTGGGATATCGATATGGTATATTGCTTGCCAGACGGATATGGTGATTGAGATGCTGGTATTGATACATTTTCAGGCTATTGCCGTTGCAGTTATGTAAAGGAGCGATAGAGCGAAGAGAAGGGATATGTAGATTTTCATTCTGAGATGCACTTTGAGTAAGAGGATTTGTAATTACGAAGAGAGACGAGGATTAAAACTCAGGAGTACGGTATATAAGGAGTTAGAAGTAACTGTATAGGTACTATCTTCATCATATCATCAAGACTTTAACACCGAGCAGCTCCTCGAAGAGAACTCTGCTCGTACGACGAATATCAAATTCTATTCTCCCATCCCGTTTTCACATCCCATTTCTTCATTAATTTCAATGTTCGCCCGCAACTTTGAAGTCGATCGACAGCATCATCTCAATACAACAGGCTTAGAAAACAACACTGTCATGACTGCTCTAGCTGTTCTAGCCGTTCTACTGGTCCATATCATTCATACTAGTATCAATCAACACCTAAAGTATAGAAGTTGAAAAGTTTGAACCCTTCAAAGCCCCCAAGCCACAACCAACCATCAAGAAACTAGAAAGCCAGAACCGCCAGAACGCACAAATCTGCATGAAACAATCATGAGTAATTTGTTATTCGTTGATCTGCGATATTATACGTTGATTATGTGATAAATGCAAGGCTATCCAGGGTTCAGTGCAAGTTGTCGTGCAGGCTTCAGTGCAGGTTCTAGAGCGAATACAACTGTATTCGTAAACTCTCTTTCGAGTACGGTATTCCTGAAGCATTTCTTCTTCTTGGCGCATGTGAGAATTTGTAGATGGGTGTTTGAAATCACCAGATCGTTTGATCCTAGATCATTTCTTGTCCTAGATCAGATACGTCACACGAGATACATACACTACTCATTGTCTCTCCCACCTCCTCTCCTGTATGATAGACCCTGCACTAGTTCGAGGCTCAAAGGATTGGGATATACGACTTTATGGGGATCTTGGACTCCGGTGTGTTGTGCTGGATAAATACACCCATACAAATACGTGTGACAGGTGAAAATTAAGGATGTATATGACCCCAGATTCGTATACCTGGGAATGAATCATCCTCTCTAAAGTTCATCCCATCTCAATAATAACCGTTGCCCCTGGATTTGCAATTGAAACGTTATGTGTATCTAGTACGGGTTTGTCGGAGTTGGAGTTGTAATTGAACTTGGAGTTGTAATCGAAGTTGGGGGAAAAGCTGAGGTTATTTCTAAGTTTCTATTTCTGAAGTTGGGAGAGTAATGGTTCCTTGATATTGGTATCTTCTGAAACAGTCTGGGTGGTATACCCCGGGGTGTGGAATGTGAGTTGGATGTTCAGAGGTTGTGGTGTGGTGCGGTGAGAGGTTCGATATTTTGAAGGGCTCAAAGGTGGGTTTGGTTGGGTTGGGTTTGGTTCGGGGGATGGGAAGATGGAAAGCGGGAGGGATGGTACGTATTGTTGGTATATGTACGAGCAGAAGATCAATATAAGCACGACCTCTTCTCGATCTCTCACGACACATTAATTATAATGATATAGCTGATGAATAGATGTTGGGATCACTGCGGATAAGCGCGGGAAACATTGTCGATCGCCCTCACCGGTCGATTCAAGGTTATTTGTGCGCTTATTTGTCCTTGGCGCTAACATCGTACGATCCTGGATCTTTTTTTTTCAACATTGGCAACTTCATCGAAACAACGAACAGGCTTTGTACAATTGAAAGTCTTTCTGATTGGTCGAGAAAACTTGCCTTCATACAAGCCTCGTTCGTACGAAGAAAGCAAGCCGAAATTCCAACCCCCCCCTCCAAAGGTAGCGTCAAATTCTTCCAACAAATAATATTTTTAACTTTTTCAGCATCATTTCCCTGGAAGCCAAACACCAAGCTCGAATTGACGAATTGGCTAATCGGGCATGTATTGTCGACTCGTGGAACCTGGCGGTGAAATTGGCCATTCGTTAATATGCAAGATGTTGGTAGAGAATCTCCGATTTATATATCATCTGTGCCTGCGACTTCATTAAGAGGACTCAAAGAGACGTCTCCCTCTACAAGAATCTTCGAAACTTCTTAGGAGACCGTCCTTTTTGTGCATTCTCCTTATTAGCTCTTTCTTTCTTTCTTTCTTTCTTTCTTTCTTTCTTTCTTTCTTTCTTTCTTTCTTTCTTTCCTTCCTTCCTTCCTTCCTTCCTTCTTCCCGCAAAATCGAAAAGACTTTACAGTAGTATAGCATAAAGTTTAGCTACTCGCAGTTTAATATCCTCTGGGATGCGAATAATGGATACGTTCGCTTAACAGGGGTTATGTTAACCAACCAAATCGCCAGAGTTCCCGAAATATTATAGTATTCTCATACTTATTCTATTGCAAAAATTGAAACACATATAAAAATGTATATTAAGACTTATCGAGTATTGATTGCTATTGATTTCTAATGATTTTTCTTTCTCTTCCAACTTCATATTTAAGATTGATATCAGAATAACTTTTCAAAATATGAGTACTCCCAAAAGCTACTTGGATAGAAAGTATCTAATCGGATTAAGCATTCGTCGTATATACACGGACCATCGAACGTGTTCATTGTCCTGTAAATCTTGGCGGGCGATACCAGTGCGAAAAACCGGGCCATGTCATGGCTTGTCCTCGATTTTGCCCGCTTCTTATGTTCACAAATGGAAGATGTATTCTGCGGAAGCGACATCATGAACGGTCTTCCATGCTCACATTGATCTTCCTCAAAATCACAGGAACCCTTGGGTACAAGAACGCAAAACTGAAAAGAATAATGCTTCATAGAAATTAACCAGATATATCAGCTGTAGGTCCAATCTCCATGAAAAGGATTTCGGACGCATACCTTCGTATGCCTTCATTCCAAGCATTTGACTAAACTTTCATCTGACAATGTTTTCCAACGTCTTGTTTCTCGCCGCTTGTTTCATGGTTAAAAACAAAATTCTGGAAACTTCAGACGAGTTTCTCCCAAGAATGCTTGCAATTGCGCACAACCAATAAATACCCTATCATTCCATCTTCATTCATCACGGGACTTCGATTTTCCTTCTAATGAGACTCGTTGCATACCGAGATGTCTAAATACTTTGGAATTTTACTCGAAATGCACCACCCCGTTTTCTCTTGCTCATTTACTTGCCGAGATGCCGAAGGTTTATATCTAGCAGGACTTCAGACATGTCGGTGAGATAAGAACTGACATGTAGCTAGCAGAGAAGAGAGGAGGGGGTACGTTCTTCTAATGTGAACCAGAGACTGAGTAGATCCATTAGGAGGTCTGCAGACTCTGCACTGTGTAGAAGAGATACTGATGAGTTTCTGGTTTCGATGAAGGACAGCTTGTCGATGGCAGTAGGCAGTTGCAGGGATGGAGTGATATCGGTACCTGGAGATTGCAGGAATTCAAAAACCGCTACTAATTTTACAAAGTAAGCCCTCCAGAACTTGTTCGATCAGTCTTGAATGGGACAGAAAGTAAAATTGCGAAGCTCCAGACTCGCCCTTTTCCAGCATCATATTTAACCGACGATTGAGGGAGACGTCCGTCCACAGAGCGGCAGTAGAGCGGAAGGAAAAGGGTACATGCTGCACATAGCCAGCTGTACGAAAGAGAAAAGAGATACAGCATGTAGTAGAGCAGAAGAGGTAAGAAGGTAAATGAGCAGAGAAGCTAGATGACCCCGGCATGTCGAAACAAGAAACTGGAATAAGAAGTTGGTGAAAGTTTAAGTCCACCGTTCCGACTCTGACGGAAGCAAACCATAACTGTATGGCATTTAACCGGGCTTGATATAATGCACATAGCCACCGCAGAACGAAGTAAGTAAAATCATAATACCTACCTACCTTCTCCATACAGTAGGATCACAGTAGCCACGAGTCATGACTGTGACTTCGAACATGACAGAGCCTTATGAAACTTCTGTCAAAAAATCAAAATACTACTATACCTACCTCGTGCTACATCTGCTACCAATGGCATTATAGTTTTTGTACGTCATGGAGGTGTGCCCTCGTTGCTTTGCCCGCACACTGCTGCTTGCCCACCGTCGCCACTGTCGCCACTGTCGCCAAGAAGCACCAAGGATTTCGCCTGAAGAGATACCAGTCACGGCATTCCGTAACTCTTGACTCTCGAGTCCCTGGGTGGGTAACTTGGAGACCCGGTATATATACATGCAGTAGGTATATACTTCGCGCGTGTTCATCTGTACTGTCTGTCTGTATTCATGGATAATCTCCGATTTCTTAGAAGTACGGATGAGATCCATTACTGCTTGCTTATTCAGCCCCTCGTACCCATTGTAGCCAATTGGATAATCACCTCGGTAGTACGAGTATATTGGCAGGGTTTTGTGTGGCTCGGGTCGGCTTCACCCATTTCTAGACTCGTTCCAAGTTCCAACATCTTTGTTCCTCTCCAACCTTCTCGTACTCTACCCAAACCAATACGACGCTTTAAATAGCAACTCATATTTGGTATCTGGGAGGACGAACGATAAAAAGGGATTTGCATTCGTATTTGAGAGTATATTTCTCTTCGGCTTCTTGGATTCACGCTTTTGGTGTCGCAAATCTTCAGAGAACCGGGCATTATGGATGTTATTCGTCCTCGGAGACCACATCACAAGAGTAGAACCGGATGTCTTCAATGCAAGTCAAGAAAGGTCAAGGTACGTGGTCTCTTTTTGCTTTCGCCGGACCGAAAGTCGTCTCCCTACGGCACGACTGTCCATGCATGATTACTGCATCGTTGAGACATCCTAGTCGCTGGCATGAAGGGCTCTATGGCCGACACAAAGCTCCCAATGTATTCATTAGTGTTTCACTCCGTTCCACTCTACGAGTATCCATCCTTCCACCTTCACGCTGTAGTGCTTAGCTGACGAGATAGGAAAAAGTGTGATGAGAAAAAGCCATCATGCCAAAAATGCCGGAGTTACGGTTCAGAATGCTCTTACCTGCATACCCATCCAATGAAGAGTCTCCATAGTCAGGAGATTCAATGCAGCTCAATGATGCGACAGGACTCCGAGTCAAGATCGCCAGCATCTGAAATCATATCTTCAAAGCTTGAGTCGAGCCCCCGACCGGCCGCCTCACCTACTCCATCCCCATCCCCATCAAATTATTCATTTTCCATCCTGGACATGGAACTTCTGCATTACTACACCATGTATGGTGTTTCCAATTTCGTCGACTTTGCTAGTGGTCAGGAACTCTTTCGAACTACTGTCGTGGAACACGCTTTCAAGTTTCCCTTCCTGATGCACGAGATACTGGCTCTCGCCGCCTTGCAATTATCACATGCCCGGCCCCTTAAAGCTGCCTACTATCACGAGGCATCAACGGCCCACCTGACAAGCGCGCTCCAGTTATTCCAATTTGCAATTTCCGACCTCACGGCGGAAAATTGCCAGGCATGCTTTGCATTCACCAGCATAATGTTCGCGTTCGCCTGGACATCACAGGACTCGAACCTTCCCAACCATCTCTTTTTCGGCCCGGATAGTCCCGAAGCTGTAAGCACATTTCCCCATTCCCAATGGGTGCGCCTTTACCGTGACACCCACGCGATACTGAAGAGTTCGTGGGAGGCTTTGTCTCATGGGCCGTTCAATGTCTTGTTTGATCCATGGATCGATTTCCAACGAGAATACATCCCTCCACTTGACCCAATAGATGATCTCCATGTCTCCGCAATATCAAGCGCCTGGTCCAGCACCTCTTCATGTGATCTCCCTCTTGGGCAGCGCCAACATTTGGATCGTGGGCTCGATATGTTGAAGCGAGTCTTTGGGCTGCTTACAGTCCCCAATGCACCATCACCTCTAAGTGTGGTCATGAGTTGGTTTTCTTCTATACCCGATGAGGTGGAAGCGATGATGGGTATGAAAGTCAAAGAAGCTCTGTTGCTCGTGGCGTATTTCTGCGTGTGTATACATCGCGTATCGCATGTATCGTGGATGTGTGGCAAGGGGAAGGATTTGCTGAAGACTACTTTGGATTTATTGGGGCCGGGGTGGGAGAAGTGGACGGCGTGGCCCATAGAAGTGGTTTTGGGGAGGGAATGGAGGGGTGGCAAGACGATGAGCGTGGACTTTATTAGTGGTGCATGATGAGGAGTTCTTTTGGGATAGGGTGCATGGCATTTGAGAAATGGCGTCGGATATACCAGTGGAGCATTTATTGGCATTTATAGGGCGTATCTGGACAAATTAGGGGACTCCAGGGTAGTATGTATGCATATTCGTGACTAGTAGAGTCTCGGTTGAATAATTTGTTTCTTACATCAAATAATGCCCCCCATGATCGCTCCAGTACCTAAGTATGGTGTACACCTCAAAACACTCCTCATAACGCCGTCGTAATCATTTAGAAAGTGACAACTCCTACTCCACCAATAAGCCTTGCCACTACCACCAGCACATAACGAAGCTTTGGGAACAACCGTCAATATGCTTCCCACCCTGTAGACCCCAAATCACATTCATGTACCC
>NGKF01000002.1:1656165-1671108 GCA_002162555.1 Monilinia aucupariae
ATCAAATATCGACCGCTCCCTACGTCGCAGCCTCCTTCACCTCCCCCACCTTTTGCGGCGGCTCGTCAATGAAATTTGGCACCTCATCCACCATGAAACTCGGGGTCCCCTCCGCCAACGAATTCAAGCTCTCCAGCTCCGCCTCCTCCCCCAGAGCCTCCAACTCCGCATCAAGTTCGGCCTCATCCACCTCCTCGGGCAGATCATACGACCGACTGATACTCTCCTGAATCTCATTACCCACCTCCATCAAATCCTGCATCTCATCCTGCATCCTCTCAATCTTGTCGAGATCAATCTTCCCATATTGTTTCTTCAGCGCGGCATTGGTGGTTTTGAGCGTCGACACGGTCGTCATGACGTTTTGCAGATTGTCTTGCATCATGGCGGCCGATTCCATGTTGTAGGATTGCTGCTGTAGCTGGTCGCGTTGCCCTTCGTACATCTTGCGGCGCTGTAGGACTTTGAGGGCTTTTTGTTTGATGGCGGTTTTGCCGGGGCCGTCGCGCATCTTGGAGAGTTTGGTTTGGTAGGAGGTGAGTTCGGCGTTTATGGAGGCTAGTTTCACGTCGATGGAGGAGATGCGGTCGTCGACCTGAAGGGGGTGCGGGTGGTTAGCAAGGGAGGGGTATGGAGGGGAGCGCAAACGTACATTGGCAATGGCGGAACTAAGGGTAGGTTTGGGGGTTGAGGACTTTGCGCCGAATAGTCGATTCATCTTGATGGGATGATGAGGGGGGTATTTGCAGTTTGAAGTTGGCAGTATGAGGATGAGAGGACATGAAGCTATTTGTGTTTGCAGACTTGAAATATGAAACAGTTGAATCGGGTGAATTATGAAAGATGGTTAATAAGCAGCTTTGAAGGTGGTGGTCTAGAGTGTACTGAGGGAGAGCGTCACGTGACTATTCGAGACTTCACGAGGGGAAGAGAGGAAGACGACGAGTAAAGGACTGCAGATGAAATGACATCAACCACCAAGATCGATAGATACGTCGATCCGACCATAAGATGCGAGTATGAGGGGTTCACTTATTGTTTGGTGGTGCTCTGTTTATCAACCATCTCATCCAGGAGAACAGACCACCAGTTGACATAGCTGCAGTTCCCCGATAGGTTTGCGCGGTCTATCAATAATAATATGCAATGATGAATTGATAACAAGGCAAGGCAAGGCAAGACAGGGTAGGGCAGAGAAAGCCAAATATCACATGTACGAACGAATTACGGATTACAAATTACGGATGAATTACCTGTAATACTCCATTCTGCAGGTATGTAATTTACAGTCGTAATTCAACCACCACAGACACAATTAAATAGATATATATATAGAGATATATAGATATATATCATAGTATTAAGGGAAAGAAAGAAAGAGATCAAAACAACTTCAATCCTATCTGACCTTACCGTTGACCTTACTTACCCTCTACCCCACCATCCATCAATCAAGGTTTTTCCCCAAATTATCATTGACCTCGATATTGATGCTCTCCTACCATACGAGTACTCGTCCATACTCCCGCCCTCTTGCCTCGTTGCCCTTCTCGTTTCCTGCTTTTGAGATACCCTTTTTGATTCCATTTCATTGTGTGTCGGTCGTCACTTGACTTGCATTGACTTCAAGAGCTCTCTTGAAAGCATCATCCATCCATCCCTCCTTGGGATAAGAACCACCAAGATAGCAAACAACAAGGCATATCACACACACAGACACACATATATAGACATCCTGTTTCACAGCAAGCCCTTTTCTACTTCACCCTCGTCTTCACCCTCGTCTTCACCCTCGTCTTCACCCTCGTCTTCACCCTCGTCTTCTGCTTACTCCGCGCCGAGAAGATTAGGTGACTCGGCAAGAACAATTTGGTTCCATCCCCCTCCCCTCATTCCCCTCCGGCAGCTACCTGTACAAACAACCCAGATTTGAAATACGAGAAATATTTTGTAAGTCATATTGCATCATACATTTCACATTATATATGTTGCCATCGCATTATATATCTATGACTGGTGGAATAGTTCGCAGGGCTGAGAAGTCGCGCGCCCAAATCAAGGCACCATTCACCGACTAGCAACACAATCCTCCATTCCCCAATTACCGATTATACATGATGATCTACTCTACTTCTAAGACAATATCGCTCGCTCGCTCGCTCACTCACTCACTGACCTCCCATCTTTGCTTCTAGTCAAATTCGCCCATCGTTGGATCTGAACGAAATACGATACGATATCATAGATAGAGGCATATTTACAGGCGCGAAACATACATTACGAGGTTTTTTTCCCTTGTGGGGAGAAGTACATCATATCTGTGGCTCTTTAGCGATTGATCCGCATGTTCAATTTCAAGATACCGACGTAAAGACAATACCCATACCTCGATCTACCACCATTACCTTGGTGACAGGCGAGCGCTGTTACATCAAGCATCATGTTCTGGCGTTTCGGCGGATATGCCAATATTTCTACCATCGATACCATTCTCGACAAAGAGAATGTTACATTAGAAGAGTTTCTGGATGAGAGCGACCTCCTACAAGAAATAAAACAACACAACACGAAGCTGATCGAATATCTCCGCGAGGACAAGATTTTAGCAAAGCTTCTGGAATATGTCGTGGCCCCCAAATTGGAGGCTGTCGCATCAGAAGACCCTGGCGCAGAATCGAAAGAGGCATCAACTTCACTCAACTCGAAAGGCAAGTCTCGATCGTTTTCACTCTCTCGTGCGTCTGTTGAAGATGAGGATGAAGAAATGGAAAAGAAACGAACTCGCTATGCCTATGTTGCAGCTGAGGTCTTGTCCTCGGACAACTGGTCAATTTGTGAGGCCTTGATGGAAAATCAATCTTTGTTGCGCAAGTTTTGGGAATTCTTGAAGCTTCCTGCGCCTTTGGATCCCTTGCAAGCTAGTTATTTTACCAAAGTCAATGAGGCTCTCTTAGATAAAAAGACCGAGGAGATGCTTGGTTTGTTAAAGTCAATTGATGGTACAGTCAAGAGTATGCTTCAGCATGTAGATTCTCCTATGATTATGGATCTTCTTTTGAAGATAATCAGTTTGGAGAAGGCGGAAGGAGGAGCAGGTATTGTTGATGTGTGCCCCCCTGTCCCGAATTCGTCCAATCCTGATTCGATTTGCTAATTTTGAAAACAGTGGCTACATTCGCAAGATTTGATGCCGATTCTTCTCTCATTCCTGTCCTCGGAGCACAGTTGGGCCACACAAACTTCGGCGGGAGACTTTCTCAAAGCAATCATCACGATTTCGGCCAATGCATCGCAAAACGAACAATCATGCATAGGGCCAAATGAGCTCACTCGCCAGCTGGTCTCGCAGCCCTGCGTTGAAAAGTTGATATCCGACATGCTAAAAGGCGGAAATCCGTTGACTGTTGGGGTTGGCATTGTTATTGAGGTTATCCGAAAGAACAATTCAGATTATGACCCAGAGGTTGGAGCTGAGGCAAATGCAGTGCCATCCAGCCGGGATCCTATATACCTTGGAACACTCCTGCGAATGTTTGCCAAACATGTCCCTGATTTCATGGAACTTATTCTTAGCCCCAATCATACTGTTGGTGGAGGAGATGGACCAGTAACAATACAAAGAAAAGAGTTAAGTGCTGCTTTTGGCGGAAGAATTGAGCCTCTTGGTTTTGACCGATTCAAGACTTGCGAGCTCATGGCCGAGCTTTTACACTGTAGCAACATGGGCTTACTGAATGAGGCTGGCAGTGAAGAGTTCGTCAAGGCGCGAGATGTGGAGAGAGAACGATTAAAGGCTGAGGGTAGATTGAACCCATCGCCCACGACCCTAATGTCCGAAGATGACCTTACGATGAAATCCTCCACCCAACGACTAGGCTCTCCAGATGGTTCTAGGAAATTGGAAGTTCAAAATGCGTCCGATGATGATGGATTTGAAGAGGTTACGCACGCTACAGAGCTTGGCGATGATGCCAAAGACGATTTCGATGAGAAACATGAAACTGAGGAGACTCTTCTTACCTCTACACAACCGCCTGTTTCCTTCCTCGACAAGGATGACGAGGAGTTTGTTGATGAACCTTTAAGCTCGCCAAGATTACAGCCGCTTGCCGACAAAGATGCTTTGCAAGAACCAGACATGACTATCCTTCCTCTCTCTCCAACCAAAGAACTTTCTCAACAAGTCGGCTCTCTAGGGTTTACTGATGAGGATACGACTATGACCTCTCCCCCTGCTTCTATTGACGCCAATATTCATGATGATACCGAGGATTCTTCTGATGGATCCCACAAACATACCCCCAATTCCGATTCTTCCGATGATTCTAATGAAGGTCAGAGCGTCGCCTTGGAACCGCCTACTGCGTCTTCAGTACCCACAGAAGAGATTCCTCATGCTGCCGAAGTGGTTCCTCTCCCTGAAGATACTCCAGCACCCTTGTTCTCCAAGAAAGCAGGATCAACGGACGAGACTGCTGCCCCTGGCGATAGTAATATGAGTCTTGATAGCATCGATACTACCATGGGTGATACCGGTGACAGCAACAACTCGGTACTGATGGGAAATACGGAAGAGCATGCTCAAGAATCGACTATGGAGGTCACAGGTTCTCCTGTCGTTGGAGATTATCTCAAAATGCAATTTGTTGAGCATAAGGTTGTACCAACTATTCTAGTAAGTTTCATCGAGCTTCATGTTTTTGTGCGTGAATTAACCAGTGTAGGATTTCTTCTTTCGATTTCCTTGGAACAACTTTTTACATAATGTCGTGTACGACGTTGTACAACAGGTATTTAATGGGCCCATGGATCGTGGCTATAATCGATCACTTGCGATTGACCTGTTCGAGACGGGCGACATCACAATGAGAATCGTCAATGGACAAAAGAAGAGCGATGAGGCACAGGAAAAGAACAAGATGCGACTTGGTTATATGGGCCACCTTACACTTATTGCCGAAGAGGTTGTGAAGTTTACCGAACGACACCCTCCAGAGCTTCTAGCCGAGTCCGTTTTAGAGAGGGTCATGAATGGCGATTGGGTGCCATACGTGGAAGTCACCTTGACGGAAACCCGAGAACGCGACAACGCTATTCTCGGAGGAGTTAGGCCGGACATGGCAGTTGGTCCACGACAAGCAGTCATGAATGCAGTCAACGCAGCCAATAACTTTGGAAATGCATCATCCGCCCTAGCCGACGCAGGCCTCAATGGTTCAACAGGTCTTGATAGTATTGATCTTGCTAACAACAACAACAACACCGGAAGTGCTAATAGTTTTATTGCTGGAGGTACACTAGTGAGCGGCTTTGGAAGCTCCAGTGATGAAGAAGACGACGAAATGGATGAAGATAATGATGAGGAAGGAAAAAATAGTAGTGGTGGTGCAACGGCAGAAGTGGGTCATTCTGTTCCTCCATCAGCCCCTAATCTTGATAAATTCGACGACCTAGACGTTGATTATGAATATTTGGAGCAACTCGATCGCGAATCACCTCTCTTTCCTCAAGGAAAGGATGACGATTTTGATCAGGGTAGTTCTTAATCAGTAAAAAACACATGTTGTCTATTTTTTTCCCTTGTACAGTACGAATCTTCTTGCACTTTATTCCCAAACAACATTACAAGTGGCGTTTTAAGATCTTTGGGGCTTGTTGTTTCTGGCTTCTAAAATTTAGAAGGCATTAATGTTGGTATGAAATGAGGAGTATTGTTGGAGTTTTCTCTTCTTTAAATCAAAAGATAGAGATTCAATGTTTTGATATATAATCCCTTGCCCCCTTTGTTGCAGTGGTGGTGGTGGTGGTGTTGGTGGTGTTGGTGGTGACAGTTGTGATGTCGATCTGTTGTTTGAACAATGATTAGTGTCCGCAAAAGTTTTTCTCAAATTTGCTCCCGAGTGGGTGGGCTAGTTATTTACTCTCATGTTAACTTACCATTTGTTTGCCATTTATTTGCCATTTACCCATTTTGCCTTTATCCGCCGCTTAGCTTTTCCGCTTTTCGGACATGCCATGAATGAAATATGATAGCGAAATATATGCTAATATTATCATAATTAGTTCTCCCGCTACATAACTACTCCCTCGACTACAACATCCACGTCGGATCTTTCACCTCCTTCAGCACCACCGCCTCCTCCACCTCCTCTTAATATTCCACCAAGTCGTGCTAGAAGGCAATTGGCGGCAAGGTTGGCATTGCATGGTAAACAGAAGGTAGTTAATGGGGAGAAAAATGAGGGTGAGGAGAGGGAGGCGAGAGGAATTAATCCTTTCAAGGTAGAAGGGGAGGATGATGAAGATGAGGAGGGGAGCAGTGATGAGGAAGAGGGTGGATTTGAAAGGAGCCACCGTGGGTTTGAGGGTAGTTTTGAGGATGGAGATGACGGGGCAGGGGTTAGTGTTACGAGAGAGGCGAAGCGAAGGACGAGTTTGGAGGATGAGGATGAGGATGTTGGTGGACATGAGGGGGGGGTTGCTAGTGGAGGAGTGGGGTCCGGTGATCAAGAGATTGTACATGTGAGGATGGTGGAGGAGGCGGGTGAGAGTAGAGGTAGACCTCAGGAGCATACGAGGTTACCGCCTGAGACTGAGACGGTTGGCGATGGGGAGGAAGATGGAGAATTAGTGCATATTCAGCATGCGGAGAGTAAGAAGGAGTAGAGCTGATCTGTTCGGTTTCTCTTGCATGGGATGGTATGCATGCTTGACATGGTGGATATTTGACTGTGCACTCAAAGTATGAGTGAATGCAGTGTTTGTACGATATTGATATTATGCGAGATCTGAGATCATTATACGTTTGGGGGGTAGGGTGGCTTTATGCAGCGTATTCGCTGCCTTGTTTTTTTTGGACTATGGATGAGATGAGATAGATGAGATGAAATATTGGGGCTTGGAATATGAGGATTGAAGATGGGGGGAATATGGAGAATGTGTATAGATATTTAGTTCCGTATGTATGGATGTTAATTATATTTGTGGGTTGAGTTGAGGCTTTGTGCCCTGTGATTTTTTGTCTGATTACCTCTCCTCATCCTCGTTCTTGCATTATTTTGAGATGACATTGATGCGGGATACTGATACTTGGTGAGGGAATGTTATCTACGCATATCATCTATATGAGATGGGCAGACTGTTGGGGGGGGGAGTGGGTGAAATGAGGAATTGGAAGATGTCAGATATCTACTCGAGTATGTTTGGATAACGGATGGGAAGCATGTATGGGAAGTATGGGTATATTTTGATACAAGGGCATATTCTTAGTAATTGGTTGATTGACGAAGGGAAAATCGCTGGATAAACGCCTCACCGGGGATTAACCTTATTCGTAGGGCACAAAGAGTACCGAGATTTGATTTGAAGCGGAGCTCGGATTCCTTATCTTATCGCCGATAGACTAAAATGTACAGGCAAGTGCCATTATCAACATCTTATGCCACCATGAATTTCCCTTTAAGCAATTCCTAACTATTCTTCTCTATATGCCCGGGTTAGTATCACAATCTATATTCAAGTGTACCCGCCGTCTGCGAGCTACAAGACAGCTAAATGGCGTGTCAATTCTACATAAAGATGCCTCTCGACGATTTTCCGCAGTGTTGCCACTTCGAAGGGAGGGTAGTAGTAAGGTAGCAACAGGCTCTGAGGATCAAGCTTCAATTGAAGCTCAGATCTTGAAGCAAGATTCCCAAAATGCATCAGAAAATAAAGCCGTGGAAAAAGAACAAGGGGCGATGTCGAGGCGCCTCTTTGAAGCTACTGAAGATGCCATTTTAGAAGGTGGTCGAGCGGGTCGAAAAGCCGTGGAAGAAGCAGGCTTTTCTGAAGACTTAAAGGCAAGATTACTCGAAAGAGTGGAAGCGTCAAAGTTTCGAACTGAGAATACCTCCGCCTTTACGGAAGCGAGTCTTACATCGAAGGTTGGTCGTGGATCTCGGGATGTCGCCACTGCACAGGCATGGACAGGGTACGAAGCAACTGAAGATACGGTTCTGCGAATGTTGGATGATGCTAGGAAGCCTTTAAATCCTGCCCTACGAGGATTGGGAAAGATCCCATCTCCCGTTGTAGACTTGAGATTGAAGAAACAACCTAAGCAGAGACCTGGTCAAAGATTGGCAAATGCGAGGGATAAAACTTCGATCTATGCTATCTCTAAGGATAGCCAAATGAGCGAGGAAGAGAGGGAGGAGATGAGGAGGGAGCTGAAGGAAAGATTCACACCTGGTGCGAGAGCGATGCCAAACTCGATTAGGGGTTTGGCTGCTTTGGCGAACGAGAGGATTGAAGATGCTATTGCTCGTGGCCAGTTCAAGGTAAGTTTAATTTTTGCCATATTTGCGAAAACATCATTGTGCTCATGTCTTCGCAGAATATACCCAGAGGAAAAGCGATAGAGCGAGATCCGAGAGCCGACAATCCATTCATTGACACCACCGAATATATTATGAATAAGATGATACAGCGACAAGATATCGTTCCACCATGGATAGAGAAACAACAGGAGCTCGTAAAGACGGCAAATGTCTTCAGGGCTCGGCTACGAGATGACTGGAAACGGCATGCTGCAAGAACAATCGCAAGTCGAGGTGGTACCTTACAGGAGCAAATGAGAACAGCAGAAATATACGCACAATCCGAAGCCGTCCATAACCCTAAGAAGCGAGCCATAGAGCAGATCTCTGTTCCTACGAATTTAACAGATGATGCAGTCATGGCGAAGATCGTACAAGAAGCGCCATCTTCAACGTCCAATGGAGATCCAATTGTTCAAATATCGGTGGAAAGAAAAGAGGAGGAGCCAGGTGTTGCTAAAGTTGCTCCTCTCCAGGCAGATAGACAGCTTACACCAGAACTAACACCACTTCCGCCTCCGTTTCGAATACCATCCTGGGAGGAAGCCGAACAGTCGTATCTCAAACTGGCGATTGCCGATTTGAACAGTAAAACCAGATCTTACAATCTCATGGCTCCGGATCTTGCGAAGAAGCCTTACTTTTCATTGGAGCGTGAACTCAAATCATGTTATGCAGATGTTGCACCCCAATTAGCTGCAACTATCAAAGAAAGAGCGACTAGGCCTGCTCGAGGGTTGGTTGAGAAGATTGGACATCGTCCTGGTGGTATTATGGAAAGGTTTGGATCGGATAATGTTACTATCCATGATTCCAAGAGGCCTCTATATGGGTTCAAGGAATTCTGGAATGATCTTTTTGGAGAAAAACAGGCTTGAGTATTGTTTTTCTCTACATGATTCGTTCATCGAAAGCCACCTCCGAGTTGGGAAATGTGACGGCTTTTGATGGAAGAAAGTCATAACACGGATTAGGGCACTTGCTTGTTGATCGTATGATCCCCGAACTTCACCATGTATTCTTAACTTCACCTTCACACACACTATTCACAGACGAAAGAGGACCAGCCCTATCACCAGTCCTCGGGTTTGTGCTAATTTTTTTCACTTCCGCCGACACATTCTGAAGCGACACCACCTTTGATGAAAAAAGGCTCAGAACGCAAGAACCTCGCAGACTTGAAAGTGTCAAAAATTCACGATAGTTGATGAGGTTAGTGAGCGAACTGGCAATGGGACAGGACGGGCCACTGTTTATAATATCTACCTGCTAGGTACCTTTCATACAGACAGACTCATAGGGATCCAACGTGCCACCCTTACGGTTTTACTGCAACACGTCGAAGAGCAAAATGTATTACTGTAATTCAGAAGCTGCTACGAAGCACATAGGTCGTGATTTCTCAAATTGAATCATTCAAACCATTAACTTTCCAAGGTTCAACCAAAAGATGCGACCTGGTGGAAACTTCACATTTTGAAACAATTGCCAAGTCCTCCTCGTAACACAGCCCCTAATCATGAATCCATCTGATTGGCCCTACAACCTGACATCACCCGAGACAAAAAGTCTTGGGCAATGGGCAGCAAAAAGGAGCGGAACTCGACCAATCAACGAATCAATCCAAGCCAGAACAGCGTGGAAAGGGCATACAGCTGCGCATTGATCCATGGTCGCCGATGAGCCCATTCAGCTACTGCAGTCTGCGCAGGACCTAGTCAATGGTGCTTGCAGCTTGATGCATGCAGGTACGAGATGGCGGGTGAGCCGGGGGTTACATCATACATCACATCACCATGATTGAGTTTGAGGCTATTAGAGTACCGCGGGAGAAAAGTATGATGATGTATGCAGGGTGGTGAAATGAGAGACGTGAGATGTGAGATGTGAGATGTGATATCTGATATCTGATTGTGCAGTATTTGATAGATAAAACCTCAGATTTGCTGATTATCGATTAGATTAAGTTTAGACAAGAAAGGCACAGAAGGTAAAGAAGGCAAAGAAGGTAAGGAAGGTAAGGAAGGTAAGGTTACAAGATGAACTGAAAACCATGAGATGAAAACCTTTATTCAACTGTGTAGCAAGGCGGCTTTATATCTCTCACGTGAGTTCGGTACAAACTACTCGCAGGTAATATTCACCTTCGTTCTTTTCTTTCCCCTCCCCTTCCCTCCCCTTCCCTCCCCTTCTCTTCCTTTCGTTTATCTCAATTCACTCCATGAAAGGAGGGAGGTTTTATAAATTATGATATGGTAGAAGAAGAGAGAAACGGCAGGAAGAGAAAGAGACAGTCATTGACCCGGAAACGCTTACTCTCACTTACGTCTACGAGTATTTCCATTTGCATTCCGCCACACCAAATCCAAAAGGTCAAAACAGAAGCAAGCAGCCCAACACTTCTCTCATCATTGTCAATCTTTTTGGGCGGGGTGGCTTAACATACAACAGCATTCTCAACCATTGCATATGCATAGATCATCTTCCTGCACCTGCACCTGCACCTGCATATACGCATGTGGGGAGATCAATCTTGCTTCTGAAAGGTAACAGACGAAAAGGATTCACTCAGTACAACCATAGTACACCAATACGCTCACTTTGAGGATCACTTGGGATCTGATGTTTCATTTTTGACTTATCTATCTATCCCGTCTTTCAAACTTTAGTACGGTCTTCCTTGCTTCAATATACGACGAATACAGCACTACACTAGTCAAATCAAAGACAGGAGTCTATATTACAATCGCTATTCAAAGGAAAAGCGAAACAACAACATCCCATACCGGAGAATAGGATCTCCCACAGAGAAGGAAACCATGGAAGATGGCAGTCAGGGGTCCCGAAGAAGTCGCATATCTTCTACACCACGCGTACCACTTTACCATGGTTCCGCGGCAAGTTCTTCAAGTAATACTACGAGAATGAATATGGTAACGCCGACTATCTCGTCGCAGAGTACGAATAGTTCAAGTGCGCATTTACCTTTGGCGGGTGGGAGAAGTAGTGCGCATTCGGGTGGTGCCACTTTGTTGCAGGAGAGATTGAGGGAGAGGAAAGGGAGGGAAAGGAGGTTGAGTGTGGAATTTGGGTCTAGTGTAAACATGGAGAGGGAATGTCAAAGTTCGCCGATCCAGAGAAGTTGTGGTGGCAGTGGGGCGATGCGGGAGAGGGAGGAGAGGAGACCAAGCTCAAGTGGTGTGGGTCAACCGGGGAAGAACGCAATGGGCGTTAAACAAATGGAAGAGGTCAGAGCTTCCTTTATATAGTTGATTCTATACTTGGGTGGTATATTTATTTACTAATTCACCTTTCTCGTTGTAGACAGTCTCGACATTACACAAACAGAATTTCGATCTCAAACTGGAACTTTTCCACCGGCGACAGAGACAAGAAGCACTAGAATCGGAATTGGAGCATGTGAGAACCCGGGTCCGGGACCAGGCCGAAATGCTGGAAGTCAACGAAGAACTGCTTAGGGAGTTAGAGAAAAGAGATCAGGCAGTCGAACAAGCTGTGAGCATCATTTGTGAACTGGAAATCAAGCTTGAGCGACTAGAGCTGGAACGAGAGGGCCTGAGGAATCATGGTGCGCAGTATAAAAAAGACTTATACGATGGCGACTACGAAACCAAGATGCCAAGCTCGCCGCCCCAGCATTGTGATAGAGACACGACGAGCACTACTCCGAGAGGTAAGAACAGGTCGACGGTTATTGCGAGGATGCCTTCGTTTCTATCCGAGCAGAGTGAAGGCGTGGAAGCTTTGAGGAGTTTATATATTCCTAGCAGTACTAGTCACACTGATGTTACTCTTCCAAAGCTTCCAGAGGAGGGTAGTGAAAGCGGAATGCCAAGTCCTTCAATGAGTGTTCTGAGTGAGAGTTCATTCATGAGCATTTATGGAGAAAAGCCACCTGCTGCAAACGAAGATCTTGACTTCCCGCCACCAAGACAACATCGTCGAACGAGCTCATCGGTTGAAAAGTGGATTGAAGAGCGTCCGGCTTCAACTATGCCTATGCGAATGCCATCACCTTCATCTCAATATAGTGGTCGAAGAAGTCAGTTTCTGTCGATGAATTATGTTGCTGCTTCACCATTGCAACGCCTCGAGAAGCTGAGGACCAATCTGGAGAAGCAATACAGCAGTAGCACAAACCTGCGACTCAGAACGCGATCCGAGAAACCAGATAGCGTTCCGGATAGACAGCGATTCAAAGAGGATAGTCGTCAACTCACGACTGAGGCGAATGTATTCGAGACATCCCAGAAATCACCACCCACACCTGATACCATCAGCACTGGTACTTTGAGAAATTACAAAAACTCAAATGATACTTTGAATCAAAGACATCAAGCCAATGAAGATAATGCTGCATTCTTTCAGAGCACTTCGACGTTTTCCGTACCTCCCGCTACCTGTAACTCAACTACATCTATTCGACCACGCAGTGCCGCAGAAACCGTAACAAGTCGACGCGAAGGTCATGGCTGGGACACAGAAACGATGGACACAGATGAGTTGGATGCTTCCACCAATTCAAGCACCGAAAGTACCAGACCCCATCCTCCAACTCGCCAACCCCGAGGCGGAAATCAAACTCCAGAATTCTTTTCCTTTAATACTACATCCACCGAACGCGACAATCTGAGAAGCTGGGGTGTTGATGGGACGTTCAATAACTATCCCGCAACACGTATTCCTTCCGGTGCAAACTCTGTTTCTCGAAGATCGAGCTATACGGTTCAACGTTATGAGATGCCCCGAGCAGTATCGCAAGCTGAGACGTATCCAAGAAGTGACGATGCCATCACATCCCGTTACTTAGATCGCAGACTGCAATCTAGAGTTGAGGGTCATCGAGAGGGAAATACAAACAGGGAGGTCGAGAGATCAACCACACCTCTAGATGAAAGGACATCTAAACCTCCCGCGCCAGACCGAAGTTCTTCACTAGCGGCTACCACATCGAAAATGAGAAGACGTGTTCCAGCTCCTATCAACACAAGTCATGATTCTCATACCAAGATTCCACTTGCGCCCGTATCGGCGAGTGTTCCGAGTACACCTTCTAGAGAACCTTCTAAGGAGAAAGAAGGATACAAGGAAAAGGACTTCAGGAGACTAATTCCTCTGAAATTATTTGCTAGATCCGAGGCTTCACCGTCTAAGCATATAATTTCAAGCTCGACATCTAGTTCAGGTTTTAACTCAAACATAGATCAGAGAAAAAGGTATCAATCTCTACCTACGAGAAATAGATATAGTAATCGAAGAACAGAATTAAGCAGTTACCAAATGGATGGTAGCGACGAGAATGGAAATGAGGCTGGGAATAAGACGTATCATGCAGAGGATGAGGCTGAGGTTGATGGAGAGAGAAGCGCAACACCGCCACCTATTGCGAGGAATAGAGCACAATCGGCGCAGACTCGGCGGGAGCATGGAGGGAGACCAAGTAGCGTGGCTAGGTGGGAGAGGGTGAGGGAGAGAAGAGACTTTGGAGCGGATGGTGCTCATGATGGGAGTGAAACAGTGAAAGACGCTGCTAGAGGAGGTGGTGAGAGGAACGGTGTTAAGGGATCAAGGGTGGGGATGAGAAAAACTGGGAACATACAAGTGGATGCGGACCGGGAGAATAGTCGGGAAAACGATACAGCTAAAGACAAAGAAAGCAGCAGCGGTTCGACTCCCGGAAGAAAATGGTTTGGCCTTGCGCATGTAGGTGTCGGAAGATCAGGAAGCGTTTCAAGGCGTTGATTTCTGGTCTAATTCTCGGCTTGAGAATGGGAGCTGCATGCTGTTTTTACTGGTGGTTCTGGATGAACGGATACTTGCTGCAATTATTTTTCTGGCTTATAGGCGGTTATGAGGATAGAAGAATTGCGGATACACAGGCCTGAGCTGGTTCGGGAAAGGAAAGGAAAGGGATAGCGAGTGGGATATGGCGCTCTTTTGTATACCATACCCTAACATGCATACGTGACGAAGTCTTAAGAAGAAAGCGTTCTTTTTATACCAGCGAAGTGGATAGTGATGATGATAACTTAGTTTGGGGATGTGGTGTTAATTCATCTCGCACGTTCATGACTTTTAATGATTACTCAGTTGAGTTTATGAGATGATGTCTCGTTATGTGTGTTGCGGTTCGTGAAGATGGTGAAGATGGTAATGATTGTTATGATGGTTATTTACTTGATCGATTATATACTCGTATATACTTGAGTGCTCAAGGAATCATAATTAAAAGTTTCGGCTGCTTATGTGGATATTAGTTGGTATATTTGACTATTTGACTATTTGACTATTTGACTATTTGACTATTTGACTATTTGACTATTTGACTATTTGACTATTTGACTATTTGACTATTTGACTATTTGGATATTTGAATATAGTAAGTAGTAAATAGAGGTTTTACTCTACTCGTAGTAAAGCCATGAGTTAAGATTATGGGTTTGTGTTTGGGTTTGGTATATTTATGGTCTGGAATGATGATTTTGGGGGTTTTGATTCTTGGTTCTTGGTTCTTGGTTTTTGGTTTTTTCTTTTCTTTCTTTTTTTCTTTTTTTTTGGAAGG
>NGKF01000002.1:1671940-1697568 GCA_002162555.1 Monilinia aucupariae
GATGAGAGATGAGAGATGAGAGATGAGAGATGAGAGATGAGAGATGAGAGATGAGAGATGTAGATTTTCTAGATGTGGAAAAAATAAAATTGGGGTTATTTTGTTTTGTTGGGGGTTGGCGTTGGCGTTGGTGTGGAAAGATGGATGGATGGATGGATGGATCGCTTGTAGTACTGAGTGTTGTAGACATAATGGGTAGCTTTTTCTACTCAAGTAAATAATATGAAGAAAATGAGGTTCTGGAACATACTGCATGATGTTTGACATGGGTATGAGATAGTTGATTTGACCAGCAAAGTATCTTTTTTGGAAAGCGCCTGCTATGTAGGGTATGAGTTTGCTAATATATTTAATGCTTCCTGCCACTCTGCTCCGGTGAACCCTCTAGCTATCATCGGTATCATCGCTTCTTGCCCCCAAATATGCATAATCTACCATCACCGTCGATCTTCCTTTATCTTTCCATTTCGGTGGGCGAGGAGCTAATTGATCGGTTTTTGTGAGACTCTACGTAAAGTGGAATAAGAACTTCTAGGCTTTTCGCGTCTAATTGTAGCGCCGTTGTTTGATGATTGAGATCGTACCTGGCTTTCAGCTCTATTAAATCCATATATGCTTGATGCCGACGATATGAACTTCACCCCTTTCTCATCAAGTCGTGATATCATCTTCTTCTGCGAGACGCTCGTCGTTTTTCCTTCGAGATCTTGCTTGGATCTTTCGGAATCATGGCTTAAACTGTGGCTTAGGGTGAAGCGCACTGCTTTTATATGATATCCTTTGATCTGACCCATGAGTATAACAATTTGGATATTTAGTAAAGTTCGTAAGCTCTCGATCTTGATCAAATACCAATTAACTTCTGTTCGTTCTATTTTCCAGCTTCTATTTCCACTTGATGGAACTTATCGACGTCTAATAAACCCACACTGTTCAAAGCATCAAATTGAGCCGGGTTGATCTCCCCAACCTCCATTTCCACTTGATGGATCCTATTTATATCCGATAGATTCATGCTATTTCTAGCATAGAATTGGGAGGGGGAGATCTCTCCAGCTCGAATAATGTGCTGATGATCGCTTGCTATCTGATGATCTCAACTTCGATAATAAACCGAATGATGCGATGACCATCAGAGCTGGGTCTGGTGGCCATTGAGCGAAAGACGCTTGAAGGACGTACTCAGCCCACGACCGGTAGGTGTGGATCAGATATGGTGAGGGGCAGCTGCTCCATTCTTCCATATTGAATATAGATGATCCAGCCACTAAACTATCCATACCCCCAAGTGTGTTCTAGATCGCGAAGCAGATATCCAGAATTTCCGTCAAACGCGTGTATAACTCTATCCAAGAGCTGTGCGAAAGAGTCTTTCCGATTCTTACGATAACTTACTACTCGAGTAATTATCTGTTAATATCTTCTCTTCCAAAGGAAAGTACATAGATATTTCTCGTTATACTCGTAGTTGGCTGATTAATAATGGTCCCTTACTACTACAAAACAAGATCATTTAGTAAACTGAAACAAAGAAGTTCTTGGAGTTATCAAAGTTCTTCAGTTCTTAACGATGCTGCATCTTCGTCGTTCTTTCGCTAATGGAATTTCTCTCTTCCAACGTGAATAAAACAAAAATACAAGGTTGAATTATATCATATTCTAGATTTGAAATATTAAACTAACAAAGGTACTTTCTGATATTAATCTCAACAGCCATTAAACAATAAAGAGGCTGTTCGTTTCTCACCTAATTTCTCCATCTACTCGAGCAGTAATAACTTCACAAGCCAACGATTCTATCAACTACGATCTTGATCTCCTTTTTTCCTACCTTGATTTTAAAAGATCTTCGCTACTCTATTTTCTTTCCCTTTTTCCCTTTACCAACTTTCCATACAATAACTACTATAGTTATAACTGCTCTATGACCCTTCCCTACTGATTTCAAATAGATAAAATGCTTACCAAGCAACTAACCCCAGATTGTATGGTTCTCTTTCATTTGGAATTTGATAGACTTGGCTACGAGTGTGTTGGTCTAGGAAATGTATATATAAGTATGTTCTATGGCAATTTTTACCAAGATCCTCGCTTTGGAGTTGAGGAGTTCACAAAATCATTAAGACTACTTCTTGTTATCTATGACTTCATTTATCCAGCCGCATGCCCTGCATCTTTACTTGCAGAACGTCTCGACGTTCTGTACCTCTTCATAAACGTGACGCTCTGCGCAAGCATGGATGACACAACTTCGTCTCAAATCCGCTAGCTCATCATACACTGGCGTACGAAACTCATCCATTACTCCAAGCGGATAGGTTGTTCTGATACGACAGCCTATCACTGGAAGGGAAAACATGCAATGCTTGGAAGGCATTTGAACAATGGAAGACCGTCATGCTTCTTTGGAACACTGTATCAGTTAAGAGATTGACTAAAAAGGGGTTACAGCACTAATTGTAAACTCAGAACGTTTCGTTACTACTAATGTTTTGCAAGAAACATCCATATTCACAGTTATAAAGCTACGCTGGAAATAAAACTTCCCGAAAACTCGAGCGCTGACCAAAAGTTTCTTGCAGAGGCATACCATTTGACCATTGATTGAAATGATAGTCAGAAGCTCTATCAGTGTACAGCACAGTATCTGAAATTGAGCACAGGTAAACCTCTTCCACCTCGGAATATGGTGAGGCGACAGCCAGCAGCCGGCGCATTGATTCTTGTCACATTTGATTCAGCATTCAGAGGAATATCCTAGCGCTAGCTCTCGATCATTGACGCTCTTGCTTACGAAAAAAAAACTAACATCATCAACCTTTCCCGTCAACGAGAAAGTATACACGGGGATCGGGAGCTATGCAACTAGTGAACAAGATGCCGAAAAATGGTGGAATCTAAGCGAAGAACTTGTTCGGGAAGCTTTCAAAATTTAGAATAGAGTATGAGGAACCTGAAAGGGCTTGGACAAAATGCACTAGCAACTTGGGGAGATAGCCTGTAGAGAGGATGGAAAGCTTTTGATTATCGGTTGATTTTTTACCAAAACATCAAGATGGTTCCAAATGCACCACAAGAAATCCTCCGGATAAAGCAATCAGACCTCCAAAACTAGTTTCATCCCACTGACACCTCTTTTCAATTCGTCCAATGCTTTATTCGCAGATTCCAGCCCCCCATCTACTACTTTGATATTTGGGCTCGGCACAAACTCGCCCGTCTGCAGTTTCTCCTTTAGCCAGGTCCAAAAGAGCCACTGGGACCATTCATCCCTTTCAGCAACATCTACTGGCACCGAAACAAATTCGATTTCTATACCGTCCACAGTTGGGGGGTGGGGCCTCAATGTAATTGCTGAGGCCAACTTGGCGACACCATCGCCCTTTGCAGTTTTGAGGATGTCCAAAATCGGCTGAAGCGCACCAGCAGCATCATATGCCAAATTGATTGTTATTCCATCCTCTTTCGCGGAATTCACAATGTTCTCTACAACATGCCTATCCTTGTAATCAAATACTTTTGTGGCACCGAGTTTCTTGACATGTTCATGATTCTGTGGGCTAGCAGTCGCATATACAACATATCCCATATTCGCAGCTTGTTGTACTCCCGCCCCACCAACACTGCTACTTCCACCCCATACCAGGGCCCCTTTCTTGTCCGCAGGTGCGAGCTTTGTATCGCGCGCCAACCCGACGGAATACCAAGCCGCCATCGCCGTTTGCACGGCCATTGGGAGAATGGCTCCTTCGTTGAAGCTTATTCTGTCAGGCAATTGGCATACGCTCGAAGCTGGGACGAGAACCTTCTTCTGAAATGCTCCATAATCAGGGTTGCCTTGCATGAAGAAGGATGGAGCAAAAGCCGTCACACGGGTTCCAATTCCTGGTGCAGCAGCTGGCACGGACGAACCAGCAGCGACGACGACACCAGAAATGTCGGAGCCTGGGATTGCAGGATAGGAAGCAATAAAAAAACCATGGTCGCGCATGTTATGATCGATTGGGTTACATGCAATGGAGTGGACTTCTATGAGAAGTTCTTCGGGCCCTGGCGTAGGGGTTGGTCTGTGAACTATTTCGAAAGGGCCACCCTGCTTTGGTATAATAGCAGCAGGATGCTGTGCTGTCGTCGTTGGGATCATCGTGACTAGTATGGGATTGTGTTAATTGAAGTGAGGAGAGTAAACCTCTCTCTTTACACCTAACCTTACTCTATCTCTATGCTTCAGATCCATTAGCTTCCCAAGTAAGCCGGAGTCCGCATCTGTGTAACATAAGTCAGCATCCGTTGTCAGCTGATTCCCATTGGTGATATTGAAAAACGAGGCTCGCATCAAGTCGAATTTGTGTTGTTCCTGCAACGCTAACCCCGCTCCCCAGATTTTAAGTGGGTACAAACTGCGACCAAAACTGCGACCACTACTGCAGTCGGTGAGCGTAGGTCAATTTCATTTGCTTCTGCACAAAAGCCGTGGTGGGCCCATGATCTTACCCCCTAATACCGCTAAACGACATCTGCCTGCCAGTCTCCGATGAAAAGGTAATTGGGTAAGTAAGTACGTCTCATCCATCGCATTGATATCTATCAAGGACTTCATCAGAAGCCAACACCATTACACCATGTTCCAAAATAGCAAAATAGCAAAAAGTTCAGGCTCGTATCGAATGCCCTACATCTTTTGGTGATCACTTGCTGTTGACCTATTGTGTGTATCAATGACTCCGAAGGGATCGAATGCTCCCCACAAAGATACACACCGCACCTCGAGTTGTCGTGTCTAACCGTTAAGCTAGATTGTCGGTTTGTCAATACCACCATTTGACGAGGAGAGCTGCAGTATTCTGCACTATATGGGTCAGGCGAGTGAAGTGAATATGCAGTGGGAAATTGACGAACATTGTAAAAGCGAAAGCAAACCGATGACGAACCGAGAAGTAAAATAAACAGAGAAGATTAATACTTTGCGCATATTCTATTATCTATTGTATCCAGATTCTATCCTTTCCCACTTTAATCTAATGTCCAAAATTCAAATATATTGGATGCTGAAATATCTTCTCCGAGTCCACTGATCTCTGGACCCTATCAAATCAAGCACATAACTCCCGACAGATCTCAGAAAACAACGGTCTATCCAGAACAATAGGATTGGTACACTTGTAATGCAATTGGTTCAACTCCTCAATCGCATAGCCTTCTTTCTCGTCCCAAACACTGACATCCTCATCAACTACAACATTTCGCGCCACCAACCCTAACATGTCCTCTATCAAATGACCAAATGCGAAAACTTCCATCTTCTCAATTTCCTCCGAATGTTCGTAACCTTTCTGGTAGATTGTCGCAGCGCCAAAATCTCCAAGAAGTGCATGACCAGAGTTGTCTATCAGGATATTATGCGCGTACAAATCTCCATGGGTGATTCCTCTTTCATGGAGATGCATACTCGCCGATGCAATGGAGATTAGGATCGCGCGGCATTTATCGATTGAAAAGACGGTTTCCGGATGAAACGCATCACGAGTACAGCTGTCAAGAGTGGGTGGAAGACCCAAGTTGGTATAATGAGGAGGAATGAGCTCGAGTACTAATCCTCTTTTTTCTGGATGGCCATGAATCTTGCCGATTGGATCAATGAGATTCGGATGACGGCCAGCTGCGATACACGCATTCATCTCGTCTGCAGGCACACCGTCGCTGGTCACTTCGCCTTTGAACAACTTGACGGCTACATCCTTTTCGAAGGTTGGCGATTTCCACACGCCCTTTGAAATTATACCCGAAGCACCTTCTCCCAGAAGCTGGTGAACCTCTAAATCCGACCAGGCAATATCGTCCAATGTTGGATTGTCTTCCTTCGAAGGAGTGCAGGGGTTTCCAGAAAACGAGAGAAATGATAATTCAGGAAGACTGAGCAACCAGGTAGGCAATTGAGCGATGTTGTTAGCTGACAGCCTCAGTAAGCCCAACTTCCGGCAATGAGACATTTCATCAGGAAGAGTGGTCAATTGATTCCCTGCTAGCATGCACTTTTGAAGTCGGTGACATTGTCCAATACTCTGTGGTAGAGATTCGATCTTATTATTGGTAAGGATCAGCCAACGTAACTTGCGTGGAAAGGCCCCTTCGGGGATTGTGGACATGCCATTGTTCTTGAAAGCAATCATTTCTAGGGAACGGCATTGAGCTAATTCTTTAGGAAAGGTGGTGAAGTTACAGTCTGAGAAGAAAGCGACTTTGAGTTTGTGAAGTCGGTGGATGTCTTTGGGGAGTGTGGAGAGGGGATTATTGGACAGATCAAGTATCTCGAGGGTATCGTAGAGGTCCAAGATCTCCCGGGGAAGCTCGGTGAGGCCACATGAAAGCTTCAGCCGTTTTGCTCCTTTGTGCTTTCCAGCTCGGAGATCCTTGAGGGATTGCATATTGGACGGGCTGTTGATAGATCAAGGGGGAGATAAGTTTGCGATTGCGTTTGATGTGTCGAGCATGGCGCTTCGAGGAAGGATGGCAAGAAATGAAGCTCTCTAGACTCAATCCAAGATCACGGGATAACACATGCGGGCCAGGTGTTGGCTAATCCTACAACGGTTCCCAAAAGGGCTGGAATGAATCCTATGGAATGCTGACATCAATGTGTTTCGGATGGGGTTGTTCCAGCTCCGAGTCACATGCAATGGACTATTTGCCATGAAGTCCAACTTCCCTCACAAGACCGTGAGAAGATCTCGTCGGTGAACATGGCAATCTATCGTGATGCTTCCTCTTTGATGGCATGTGTGACAAAATCTAGGACAAGGGACCCAAAAGGCTCTTTTGACTACCCAGTTCAGTTTACCTTCATCGAGGGGTCACTCGCGTCGACCTTCCGAACCTCGTGCGAAGGGAAGCTAGTCTCGCTTAAAACTGCTGAAAACTACTACTCCAACTTTCACGAATTCGAGCGCATCTTCGAACCGACGCGACAACTCCTCAGCTTTTTGAATATCTTCGCTCCAAACATCTGAAACTACATTGCCTTGGTCTTCCACTCGTCATGGCATCGCAAACAATAACCTCGTCTATGCAACCAACAGACGTTTATGGAGGAGGTAAAACTCTTTCTGCAAGCAACCTTGAAAGTCCACCAATTCTTACTAACAATACAAATTAGATGAAGTATCAGCCATTGTGATTGATCCTGGATACTCAAGTATACGCGCCGGTTTTGCAGGAGAAGATACTCCCAAATCATTCATCAACTCACATTACGGCGTTCGCGATGGAGAATCATTTTACGGCGACAATGCGATTCATAACCCAAGCGCAAACCTCGAAATTCGCAACCCAATAAACAAGGATGGTATTGTTGAAGACTGGGACACGGCAGAACAGTTGTGGAAATATGCTATTACTTCACGGCTTACGAGCTTTAAACAGGCGGACCCAAGAACAAATGGATTGAACGATAAAACGGAGGATATGGAGGTTGATATGGATGTCGATGGGCAAGAGAAACCATTAGAAGAACACCCATTGTTGATGACGGAAACCGCATGGAACACTGCCAAGTCGCGCGAAAAGGCCATCGAAGTAGCCATGGAATCCTGGGGCAGCCCCGCCTTTTGGCTCGCGCGAAACAGCGTCCTCGCAGCATTTGGAGGTGGCAAGGCGACAGCATTAGTAGTCGACGTGGGAGCATCAAATGCATCAGTTATTGCCGTACACGATGGAATTATACTCAAGAAATCAGTACAGAGATCCCCTCTCGCTGGCAATTGGCTTTCGTCTCAAATCCGTACGCTGTTCAACACTGTAGAGCCTAAGGTCGATCTCACACCCCATTTCATGATCGCATCCAAAGTCCCTGTCGATGCAGGCGCCCCAGCCCAAGCTACCTACCGCAACCTCAAAATTCCTCCTACACCTACTTTCCGCGCTCTCGAAGAGGAACGTGTTTTAACCGAATTCAAAGAATCGGTTGTACAAGTATGGAGTGGACCAAATCGATTGAATCATACAACTGGACCCGGAACCACGAATGTGGATTATGCGAAGCAGCAGCCAGGTCGAGTATTTGAGATGCCGGATGGTTCGAATCAGATGTGGGGAATAGAGCGATTCAATGTCACAGAAGGCATGTGGGATGAAAAGGCTGCCTTACCTACAGACAACGAGCCTGCCCCTACAAAAGCTCAGACTCTCCCTGAAATGATCAAGGCTTCAATTTCGGCGGTAGATATGGATCTGCGGGCACATTTGTTGCAGAATATCATTGTTACAGGTGGAACCACGTTGCTTAATGGCTTTACGGATCGTCTGAATAGCGAGTTATCACTTTTATACCCGGGCGCGAGAATCAAGTTGCAGGCTGCAGGGCTTACACAAGAGCGAAGATTTGGTGCATGGATTGGAGGAAGTATCTTGGGAAGTTTGGGAACGTTCCATCAAATGTGGATTTCAAAGAAGGAATACGAGGAATTCGGTGCAAGCATTGTGGAGAAGCGATGTAAATGAAGGAGCTTCTATGTCTTTATGATTCCCGCAGAAAGATAAAATTTCTGCTTTAAATCTGCGGTGGGGGAGAATCAAAGTGCAAAGTGGGAACTGGCCTGGCGTTGGGGGAGTTAAAAGTGCGCGTTGATATTAAGACATAATAACTTCGATTCTAGAATATGTGCACAATGAAGTCCATGGCAAAGCTAAATCTTCTTCCGTGCAGTCTTTGGTCAAGAGATGTGCTTCACCACCCTCTCCATCTAACCCAGACGTCAATAATCTCATCCTCTTTCCCCCCCTGGCTCTCATCCACAATCAAGTACCAACCATATCCTGCACCCGCGATACATGCGTGATTAGGCCAGATACGAACTTTTTGACCGATGGAGAGCTCCGAGTCGTTTTTGCCTGGGTTGGTCAATATTCCATGCTCTTGGGAGATGCGAGAGATTTGCCACTAAGGTTGTTTAGTTATTTTCTCTTCACTTTTCACGGCAGGGGATACGCACGCCAGAATACCCTTCGGGACCCGTATTGGGCAAGGCAAAAGAACTACGGTTCCATGGCGAGAGGATTCCCCAACCAGAATACGCTTTACAGGGCTCGTGACCGATGGCGAGAGAACCGGCTGCGACGAGGGCTTCAGGGGAGCCGGATTCGCCTCGAGATGGGTAGATTGAGGCTATTTCGGCGAGTATTGTGATGGCTACGGAAGACCACTTTGCGTGTGTTAGTCTACCGGATTTTATATAACAGAAAGAAGAGATTAGAGCTTACGCTAATTATATCCTCCGGTAATGCATGAGTAGCTAGTTGTTGCATGTCAAGCATTGGATACACTCCGGCGTGAATCTCGATCTCACAGCCTGCATCGCGAATGGCCTCGATAGTAGCCTTGAGGGCAGCAATTTCATTCGATGCTTCGGGAGAAGTCGATGGAAGTAGAAGATTACGGATGGCACTAGAGGTTGGGGTAGCCCCTACAGAAAGTACCAGAGGCAATTTGGTAGCAGCTGCCGAGTGAACTTCTCCACACGTAACGAGAAGGGCTTCGAATTCTTGGCGGAGATAGTCGAGGGCTACTATTTGAGAGCTGGAGGAATATGAATGTCCAGCATGCGAGTATAGTCCGTGGAAGATACATTCATCACGACTAGCGAGAGACATGACGGAGGAGATAAGCTGGGAGCAAACCTCTGTATTGGGGATGACACCAGCACGGTGGTCTCCCATGTCTATCTTGATGAATACGAGCGGCGGAATGTTCGTTTTGGTATGGATCGCGACGACAGAACGGAGCTGAGATGGATGATCGATCATAAGGGATAGTCCATTGGGCCCAAGAGCCGTGGAAACTCTTGATAGCCGGTCAACTGCGCCGGAGGTGAGGGGAAAACTGTATAGCACCTAGGATTTGTTAAGAAACATGTTTAGATAGGAAAACGACGAGCTCACATTGACAGCTCTTCCCTTGTTCTTGTACTCAACTAGAAGAGGGGCGATGTTCTCTGCCTCAACCAGCGTCGAAACTACAATATTGACTGGTCCAGATCCATCTCCAACTTGCAACCTCGTCAGTTCTGTTGTCTTTCCAATTAGTCAGTGTAAGCACTAAATATTGGTTATGAACAGCCCAGTCCATACGTCCTTGAAGCAATACGAAGACCAAAGTCCACTACTGAGCGATTAACCATCAAGGAAAGTATTGATGTAGGTGAAGACGAGGTGAGTGACACGTGACCAGAACGCCTAAGAAAGAACGTATACCTTATGGGTTTTGATGTGAGCTCTCCAGCCGCAGTGTAAAGAGTCCACCGCTTCAAGCATGCTGGTGCAGTTCCTCTTCAATTTTGATATGTCAAGCACAACGGCAGGACAGGATATATCATGTAGTGATTTACCCACATATTCCTTCACGAGTTCTTCTTTTGAGGCACACGGAAATAAAGATGCAGAATCCATGATTGAAAAGAATAGATGTAGATGTAGATGTAGATGTAGATGTAGATGTAGATGTAGATGTAGATGTAGATGTAGATGTAGATGTAGATGTAGATGTAGATGTAGATGTGGATGTAGATGTAGATATACGAGTAGATGTAAGCTTAGATGTACTCGAGTAGAGGAAAAAAGAGCACTTCCAAAGTTTAGCAAGTCTTTTGATTTATGCTCGAGTATTTACTAGTACCTAATAGATATAATATTATTGAAGCTTCGAGATGTCCAGGGGTTGGAGATGAAGGAGCAACAAACTGGCGTACTACTTGGTACTTCAGACAACTGGGTATCGAGTAGGGAGAGAGAGAGTTCAAGCGATGGATCAAGAGATGAATGATGAATGAAATACGAGAGATGTATGAGAACCTGAACCTTACATAAGCCACGAAAGAGTATGGCGGTAAACCTTATATTAATTATAGTACAGTATTATTACTGTAATAATTATAATTATTATTACTGTAATATTACGGTATTATTACGAGCACAGCACAATAATCATAACATGAGAAGATTCCTCCATCTATTTGTATGAGGCAGGTAGAGCGAGGCAATTTGTCGAGATTTACCTAACATGGGTATTATTATTATTGATTGGACTCCCGATCTTCTCATTTTTATGCGAGGCTGACTCTTTTGATGACCTTGCCGCAGCCTTGTTTCCCCGCAAAGCGAGTGGGATTTTATGATTGGTCGCTTACTTGAGCCACTTTATTATAGATAATATTACGCGCCAACTGTGCAGTTCCGTGGTCATCCATTCCAAATTCCTATTTCACCATCATTCAACATGCATGCGATACAACTAAATCAAGGAATATTCTTCCCGACAACGACTTCCTCCTGTGCAAATAATATTGAATGATCACGACCATTTTGATATATTATCACTCGGAGGAGTGATCCGCCAAGTTGCAAAGATGGCCGAACCGGAATCCAGACCTACGGAGTTTACACAGTTTACTGAAATAGACTGGAAGCGTCAGGATGAAGAAGATGAAAAGGCTATGAAAACTTTGTTGAATGATAGTTTGGAGAAGGGCGACGATAATCTTTTCGGCGATCGACCTCTGGAGGTGGGCGAAAAGGCAGATGATGCGCAGGATTTCGAGGATATCAGCGATGACGATTTACCAGAGGAAGAAGAAGCCTCACTGCCAAGCGCTGGCGACTTACCTGCTTTGACCGACGATGCTGGCACGAGCCACGATACCGACGATTTGTTTGGAGAAGGCAGAGATTCTTCGCCCTTCGGTTTTGATGATAATATCGAAATACAAGATGGAGAATCACAAGCTGCAGGAAATACAGTCGAGGAACCAACTGGTCCGCCAGACGAGGAAGAAGATTTATTGGAGCTCAATTTTCCTGGTTATAATCAAGCTAGATTGAACAATCAAGATCTTTCGATACCTGCTCCCGCAGAATCCGAGGCAGATCTAGCCAAGCAGCTGTTTCCAAGCCTTGCACCGGGTGTCATATTGAACTTCAACGAATTGCTACCTCCAAAGCTCGCATATTTTGTCCCCAAAGTGCCATTGAAGCAACCTAAACCTCTAAATCCTACAAAAGTCAGCCTAGATCTTGCTCCCGACCAAGAAAAATCTTTCCGCAGCAATCTAGGAACGGCGACAGTCGATAAGCGCAAACGTGCGATTGAAGCAGAAGCTAGAGGACTTGTCGCAATTATCGAAGAATCCGATGATGAGGCAGTAAATGAGGAAACCTTCGACTTTGAAGAACCAGCTGAGGACGAAAAGCTTGGAGGTGTAACTTGGGCGGATCTGCAGATGATTTGCGATGACTGGGACTCGAAGATAAACTCGGTACCCGACGTCGTTCAACTGGAGCCTATAGATGACCAGCCAATGGATGAATGGGAGCGAGAGATCCTTGGACATTCGTCAAAACGAAGAAAGGTAGTGCAACCAGAGCTAGATTACTTCAACATTCCTCAATTCGCCGTCCCATCTTTCGATAATTTGCAACAGGCCGTTGCTATTTCTGCCAAGCGCCCTTTCTTAGATCTCAATGATCCCCATCTACTTTTAGAAGAGCTCAAGTTCACCTCAGCGGCCAAACGTCAACGCCTGGGTGGAAATTTCCGCGGAAACAATATTATCTCTAAGAAATTGAGCAAGCGCTTTAACATTTCAAATGATGAAGCTTACGATGCTCTCAAGGAGAATCACCAAAGCAAGGTTAGAGCAGCTATTGGAAACCTAACCGTAGAGCATAGTCTGCCTGCATTACGCCTTCAATGGCCATATTATAAGGTCAAATTATATGTCAAGGATGCTAGAGCCCTGCACCGACCAACCCTCAGATTCAATAAATGGCTTGATCAGCCCATCACCTTCGACAAACCCGGCATGCGAAAGAAGAAGGAAGCCAGAACGATGTCCATCGCAGAAGTATTCAAAGAATCCAAGGATCTAACACTGGGTGACTACTATTCTACTGCCACCTTGATCGAATATTCCGAGGAACAGCCCATAGTTCTTTCAAATTTCGGCATGTGTAATAAGATTATCAATTATTACCGACGAAAGGATGCGGAAGACCAAGAAAGACCAACTCCGGAGGATAAAATTGGCGACACTACCATTCTTCTCCCAGAAGACAAGTCTCCTTTCGCAAACTTTGGTTTTGTGGATCCGGGTGAAACAGTTCGAGCTCTTCATAATGAAATGTATCGCACTCCGATATTCAAGCACCAACCAAAAAGCACCGATTTCCTCTGTGTTCGCAGTACTACTGGAGTTCATGGTACTACATGGCACCTTCGCAATATAGACAACATATTCGTTGCAGGCCAGCAATTCCCATCCGTCAAAATACCAACACCTCACTCTAGGACCGTCACGAATGCTGCTAAAAATCGTGTCAAGATGATTGCATTTAGAAAAATCAGACGTAGCGCCTCAAAGTCTTTGAGGATATCCGATCTCACTGCTCACATCCTTGATACGAACGACATGCAGAATAGAGCAAAATTGAAGGAAATTCTTACTTACGACAAGAATGAGAAAGTGTGGCGTCCAGAAGAAGGCACTATTATTCCTGACGAGGCGACTTTACGATCCCTAGTCAAGCCTGAAGATGTATGCATGATTGATGCGATGCAAGTTGGACTTAGGAACCTCACAGATGCTGGTTTAGATTCCCTGACTGAAAAGGAGGAAGGTGATGATGTAACATTTGCTGACCGACCACTTGAGCAAAAACTTACTCCCTGGAACACAAGTAAAGCTTTCTTGGATGCAACTTCAGGTAAAGCAATGCTTCAGCTTCATGGTGATGGGGATCCATCTGGATGTGGGCTTGCAGTTAGTATGATACAAACCTCTATGAAAGGAGGCTACATTGGCGCCATTCAGGGTCCAAATGCTACATCCGCAGCTGCCATTGCTGCAGAAAGAAAGGCAAATGGTGGCCATACCTATAATGTCAAGAAACAAGACGAGCTTTACAACAACGCCATCCGCGATATTTGGGAGAAGCAAAAGGCGACCTTATCAGATACCAAGGAGCATCTTTCAAACGAATTGGAAGAAGTAGACGAGGATGAACGATTCGGTGTAGCACCCACTCCGCATTCCATGCCCACACCCGCACCTTATGATGATTCTTTTAGTCAAGTCAGTAGGGTCAGTAATATGGATAACCCCTCTGGCAAATACTTGCGTATCACTCGCAAGATCAAAGTGAACGATTATGGACAAACCGAAGAGCGGGTTGAGACAGTCAAAGATATGCGCGTTTGGAAGGAATATATAAAGCGTAAAAAGATGATGGAGGCTGCTAATTCAGAGTAATTTCTGCGTTTTCCTCTTGAAGATGGTAGCTAACAGTGTATTTTCAGTGTGTATTCCATCCATCCTTCGGGTGATGCAGAGCTTGATCGAGCTACTCAACAACAGTATGTACTCCCTTGCCCTCCCTTCCAGTCTCGGCCATCACCAGAGAGGCCACAACTAACAACTTAACAACAGAGTCCAAATGGAACTCGACCGTCTCGAACGCAACAAAGACCGTCGCCATGCCCGTGAAAAGCAAAAGTCCAAACAGTCCATGGCCGGCCAACAACTCCTTAACCCCGACTCACCAGGTCCCTCCGCATCCCCCATTTCAAGCATCGAAAAGCCAAGTGGTACTACGAGGAAGTGTGCAAACTGTGGTCAGACGGGTCACATCAAGACGAACAAAAAGTACTGCCCCCAATGCCAACTAATCAGTCCCTTTCTCTTCCCAGGCTAGGTTCTAAAACCGCTGTGTGTTCTTGCTCAAGGAGCCGACTTAACGGGCTATTTTCTGTCTACTTTCTTACCTTTGTGGAAGTACCCAAGGACTCACATACATCCCATTCTCCTTAACTAATTCCTTCATATTTCCAACCCTTTCGCATAACGTACTCACAGAAGAAGAAACATCATTTGCTGACATACATCTTCCCTCAACACTCAGACTCTGTCCCCTTTTGAACGGCACCAAGAAGCCTGAAGACGGCGCACTCAACCATGGCGGATTTGGTGCTATCCAAGCTCCACCAGCTTTCGATTAGCTCGGCGAGATACTAGCACTGGCAAGCAGTCAATCGATTTCTTCTGCATCTTTGCCTTCCACCCAATTACATAATATCACCTTACAGCGTATTATAAACATATCTGCAAGGTGTAGTACGTAAGGCTTTCTGATTTGGCACCCCTATTTTCTCTCTCTTCTGATTGCCTTGCACGGAAAATTCTCAACAGGCGAGGCGGGATGAATCATGAAGTTGGAGAGAGCCCAAGCAGTATTCTTGACAGACACAGTGACAAGGACGATTTCAAAACAGCCGATAAAGAGCCCCCCACGTTTTTAGCGCCATACTAGAAGAGAAGATGTTGTGGAGGAATCGGTAGAGATACAGACTCGGCCATATCGCTAAATTTGGGTAATTCTACAATTTTAACCTCCACAACAAAAACTATAATATTAGGGCTACAGATTGATGGTTACGTTTGTCGATATCACTGCCGCTCGTCTTGCACACCTCATTCAATCAATGAAACATGAGCGCAAAATTCGGCTGGATGGAAATATTGGGGCCAGGGCTGAGATGTCAGTCAGACGGGTGGAGGCAAGGAGATTAGTTGTATAACACACAAGACTAAAGAGCGCGTGAAGACAATACGATATACATCAGAGGGTTCTTTTCTTACTTGTTTTCTCTTTCTTTTCAACCACTTTTCTCCTTCAAATAGCCGTTTGGGATACAACGGTTGGTTTCTTTGAATTTATGGTCCCCGGTTATTCTCGCGGCTGGGTAACGATCGGCGTGAATTCAGGCTGGGCATGGATGCGGAGTTTGCAAAGGGTGGCTAAACAGATCTGATTGCATAACGTAGTACAGCATGGTATGGGAAGGGAAATTTTCAAAGGGATGGCTTTCGCGATAGGGGTAATGGAGAGGGAGGAAGCATTTACAGGCTTCATCGAAGCCTGCCCTCCGCACGTTGATATTGCGAACTTCATGGTGCCAGTTTGCTGACTTGAGGCACATGCAAAATTGAGCTTCGCTAGCATGTTCATGCAGGGAATTACGCATTTTACTATAGGCATTCATCTTAGTTACCGCCGTGTAGGTAGGTAAATTCATGATTACGATGCCACTTTTGACAATGTTGCCGCTGTGCGATTGGGTAAGTGCTTGGATTACATGGTATCGTAAATGGAGTACAGCATAGATATTCGTCGTACGGTTGTACTTTGAATACAAATTGAGTACAACATAGATAGATATTCGCCATACGGTTGTATTTTGAATCCAATAAGAGATGAAGGTTGACTAAGCGGGAAGGGCTTTGGATTGGTGGATCTCAATTCGGAAAAAAGTCAATGATTTCTTCCCCTTGCGACTTGCGAAAAGTGTTTGGCGTGAGGTTGTTTGTCTAGATATAAGAAAGAGAGAAGATATTGATTTTGAATTTCGCCCAGAAAAAGAATTTCATGAAGTCGGTAGTAAGTAAGTATTCGTACTTGAGTAGTATGAAGAGAGATGTTCGATATCTGAATGATGATATCGATTTAGACAATTTATACGAGCAGTTTATATTTAATTCATTAATTGATGAATAAGATTAAAATCAAGACGGATAAAAAAATGCAAAAAAGGGGCCTAATCCGGGATCGAACCGGAGACCTCTTACAACTCAGATTTATATAACCCAAAGCAAGAATTCTACCACTGAACTATCAGGCCGATTGCAACGTTCGCTAATTTGATGTCAAGACGCAAACTATTTGAAAATATAATGTAACTTGAATCCGCAAATATGCTGTGGTTTTAAGCGATTATGTCATCCTCTACTCGTATCAATTCAAATCTTCTACTCGTACTACTGTATGTAGTACACACATTTTTATGTTTATAGAATACAGAAGGCGGTCTTCACTCGCGTGATCAGAGCCAACTGTGATTAGATCACATGGGGAAGGAGCCAGAAAGCGGTGATGTTGAGGCAGGTCTTATAAATATGGTCATTAAAGTCCCTTTTCCTTTTCTCCATTGATTGCTCTCTCAAAAATCAATCAAGATGGGCTCTTGCAATCTGACTGACTTGTCGAAACTCGAAGTCGTATTGATCCCTTGGGATCCCACTTCTCCTGAACATGTGGAGCGACTGGAACAGCAACGCATCACTTGCGGATGGGATTATGAGAATGTCAAATCATGGAGAAAACCCCAAGATGATGGAAAGCTCAACATTCAGTGGATCGTGAATGTCCTGCCCACTTCAATCCCGATTTCTGAACTAACATCTTCAGGTTCTCGCGGATTCCGATCTCGAAAAAGATTTCAAACTACTCAGGCATACCACGGTCTATCCCCAGGAAAAGGAGCCACTAGTTGACTCTGCGATTTCTTTTGGTGGGAAATCTCGAGGCCCCTCGCCACAGAAAAACTTCACACCCGTTGGACATATCTCTTTAGGTCTTCCTTCCCAAGATTATTTGGATCTTGGATATGTCCCTAAAACAGAAGGATTCTACTGGGTATCAATTTTTTACGTCTCGCGTGCCCTTCAAGGAATGGGGTTGGGAAAGACGGCTATGGACATTGTCGAGAATTTGGCGATTTCATTACATGCAAAGACTCTGGGTATAAACGCGATTGACAAATTTGATCCAGAGAGGGATGAGAAGTATAAAGCCCTCGACTTGGTTGTTCCACCAGTGAGTGATTCTGGGCGAAACTGTGATGGTGACGTATGTGCATGTTAACGTCCATCTAGTTTTCCAACCAAGAATGGTATGAGAGAAGAGGCTACAAAGCTTATAAACATGTTGAAAACTCATTTGGCCCCAAAGTTGATCCAACGGGGAAATCATGGTTTTGGAGCGCGGTGTTTTTGAAAAAAGAGCTTTCTGATTAGAATGGGATCCTTGGGTCAGAATATACTTTACTCGCCGAGTACGCGACGTCTGGAAAACCATCCTACATCTTAAAGCATGAAAGGGCGCGATAACAGCCAAATAATCATCAGCTTTATTAATAGTAGCGCCCAAAATTTCATTCATTCTTGGTAACCGCCCAGATGGCGGTTACGAAGATCAAGACACCCATTGTTGATAGTGATTCTGACCTCGTAGTCTCAAAGCTCTCAAGTCACTCCGAATTGAGAACAATATTTATAAATAAAATCACTTCACTTTCTAGCCGGTTTGATTTCTATCAATCAGAAAAACAATAGCGGGCGAAGCCAACAGGGTTCTTTAATTGGCAATACATATCGTACTGCAAGACAAACCGTCGTCTACTTGAACCATCCTACGCTTCAAATAGACCAACTGTTCAAGATCATCCAAGGGAAACTATCAACGACACTGAAGACTGCCGAACTGCATCGGCTCTGTGCAAGTGACGTACTCTCACCAGCATGGTTGACTAGGGCTGAGGTCTACCAGGAACTGATTGTTTTCAACGAAGTTTTCGCGCAAGCTGGCCGAATGCGCATACTCTGGAAGTTGGTCTGCGATTTCTTGCCTCGAGGAATGCATAATTTCAAATCAAGTAATGGAACATCAGATTAATCCAAGATTTATACCTTCGTTCTGGTTCTGCACTGAGTTTATGCATTGAGAGTTTTGAAAAGCCGTTATTTTTTAATCCAACGCACATATTGTTCCGGAGATATTACTTGTGAATTTGTAGTTTTAAATTGCTATAACAAATAAAAGAAGTATGAACGAATTGCTTGTTGGTTCAAGCTTACTTGAGTGCTACGATATATGAGTGTTTTGATCTCTAGTTTTTTTGGTATTCTGGGTTTTCAGCAAGAATTTGGAATTTCTGACGTATAGGATATTATATAGTCGTTCTGTTGCACCCAGCCCAACCTGTGTCTTATATGTTTGGAATAATCTGAACCAGAGAGAAGTCTAATATATCATTAATAATCTATAAAATCTCTTTTAGAATAGCTATTACATTTCAAGTTATTGAAGTTAGATGCATATAAAGAAATATATACAAACGAGCATGATTTATATCATTGCCAATAAAAACAACAGCGATAAAATCATTGTAGTTACAAATTCTATGGCAAAAATGGTCGTTGAGGGACAGGGTAGTCTAGGATTTTCTAATGATGTCATGGGGCTTTTTGCCCTAAGATTTTCCAATCAACTGAGAACCAATATCAAGTAGGAAATCCAAGGCTTCCTCAAGCTCCCCCCACGGGGGGCGTTTTCAACTACATCTGCGCCTACAGAGCGAAAGAATATTCACGCGAGCACACTTGAACGATCTAGTCAGTACATTTGGTCTATACTAAGAAGCTACATAATTGCCAAACGTCCTACACTCCCATCTCGCCCGCACGATTCAATAACAAGCGGTAACGCAAATTCATCCGATAACAAGAGCTTTCCGATAAATACTGCGCCATAATACCGAGTAATCACAGACGCGAGAATCCTCACCTGCTATTCCCTCGCGCACATAAAGCCCCGTGTCAACGCTCACATCGCAAAATAGCCATCCCAAGTATGCCAAAATACCACCCGTCAAATCCTCTACTCTATGCTATATCGCCTCTAAATTAATATGAACCTGCAGACTCTACGTTGTTAATCGTATCCGGTTGAAGTTCAATCCCTCCTTTGTTGTTATGGAGATTGATCACACTACACGAATTAAGGGAAATTCTAGTAAATCTGCTCTGCTGAGATATTCTGCGAGAGGGGAACTGCCGAGATTAGGACTCGCATTTTTCGAAGGGGGTGGCTGCAATGATTCTAAGCGAGTGTTCACATGGGAGGGATATAGGGTGCTTATTACGCCTGCCATTTTTAGCGAAAATATCTCAGTGGTAGAGGAAGTTTTTCTGTTGAGATGATATCTGTAACAATCAATGGGAGTGGAGGAGAATAATCGAAGACAAAGGTTTTATTGTAATTTATGGAATAGAAATACTCTGATTAAGTAAGAGCTGCATTACTCAAGGGCATAGATGATGAATGTAGGGTTTTTGTCCTCAAAAGGTTTTGTGCTGACAATTTTATTGGAATTTAGCTTCAAGGAGGATGGGAAGTAAACATTCTTTTTTTTAAAAAAAAAAAAAAAAAATCTATTGCATGGCTAGCTCGGTATCTAGAGTTCGAAGTACGGCTTAGAGATGCAATGTGTGCGCAGAAACTAAGGTTTTATCAACTGATTTCATGAGATACAGCTGAACATTTATCGCTGCATCATTTACTGTGAACTCCTTTATTGATTGATACTACAGCATTCAAAGGTCCAATACTAACTCAATTGAGAATGAAGTCTTTGATGGAAGAAGGGTTCCCAGACAACCCTAGCTGGTTCATGTTCCATTATATCCAATACAAGTAGTTTGTAACTAGACGTTGCAACCCAAATCTTATCAAAGAAACGTCCCTCCACATGGCAGTCAGTCCATTCGGTGTTTTCGTGGCAAACCTTCTTTCAAGAGTTGTATCTTAAATGCCGAGGACATATGAGATTAGCTTTGCCTTAGGAATCAATCAACTCCTTACACTCATAGCCATCCTACCTGCGCAATAATACAGGATAACGTTTCGAAGGATCCTCTATCGACATGTAATCATTACACGTGATATAGAGGGTCTTTCTCTTTTGGTATACCTCTCCTGACTTCTGCAATTGGGCATCTAGCCAATGATTCTTGAATTTTCAACTTTGAATCGTGAAGCACATGTGTATTGTGATCTTGGGCTAATTCGACCAATTGTGTGCAACTTCCCCTCGCTCACTACAGCGTCGTAAGAGGAGAAGATCAGAAGGACGCGTCATTATATCTCTTTTTATCTCAAGTTGTTCGCGACTTGCGTTGCCATGCCAGTGCACAGCATGCGGAACAACTCAATACCAAAACTTCTCCAGCCCCTTGGCAATGTGTCCACACGTAGCCACCTCAGCTGCAAACTTTTGTGAGGCTCACCATTCTCTCATCCAGAACCGTTCATGCACATGGTTGACGGGACAAGCTCTCCCGTCTTCCTTGAAGTTCAGGTACCAATAAGGTATGCATGCTGGCCATGTCCTTGCCAATGATGCCGACTATTCTCTTTTCATTGAAAGCTCGAAGGATTCATCGGGGTGCCCCCACTCCCCACCTCCCCACGAACCCCTCATGATTTGTTGTTCATCTAATCGGAGACAGCTCCGTGTGCATATCCTAAATATGAAAATCTGGTGACATGTCTTATCCCAAAGCCAGACTTCCAGGGTTTTCAGATTCGCAATCGGTCGATCATATGCATCCCATACTTCCCATCCAATCTTCATCCCTTGCTCGTACATCTCCCAAGTAAGATGACATCTGCATACATTGCCACACAATCATTTTCAGTAGGTATGCAGCGATCCTATGAATGCCTCGGCTCATTTTCCGATATGTCGTCCAATATTGACTTTTTGACTGAGTGACGCCTTCGACGCTCTTAATCTGATGGATCTACGAAACATCGTTGGCGGTTGACCGGGCGGTTGACCGGGCCATAAGGCAATGACGAACCCTAACAAGCCCTGAGATTACTCGCTTCAACCTCCTATGGCCGCTTTTAGCTTCTTTTCAAAGGGAACCTCCAACCTTCACCCCGCCGCGCGGCATGACCCCGGTCTCATTACACACCCGATCACCATACATCGAAACCTGCATTTGCCTCTGCATTTCTTCCGCCACTTGCTCAGGCTAGGCTCCACCGCGGTTTGCGTCTCCGCCCACTAAATGACAGCCCGTCCCGCTCCACCACGCTCCCTAGCTTTCAGACTCAGGCCACCAACCAATCATTGGTCATATCCGAAGCTCAGCTTGATTGGCACCCCCATCCTGTCACTTCTCGCCATCTGATTGCAAGTTGTATTTGCCTTACGGAGCGGTGGAGCTACTTTCTTAGCGCGGTTCCAAAGACCAGGATGGCAGGTCCGTTGACGTTTGATCATGCGACTACCATGCGCTATCCAGCCCCAGTCAAATCATGAATTTCCCTGGCACATATAGACCTCAATGTAACGTTCAAGCAACAGCCCTGCCTCACGCTGGCGCTTAACGCTTTGATGATTTGTTTTTGTGTCTATAAGTGTTGAGCATGAAGAGGAAAGAAGACCCTTAATTTAATTCGAACCTTAAGACCATGAGGCTCGAAGTAGGTTTCATGAAATAACACTACAGGATATAACTTCAAGTTGATTAGCGTCATTACTGTAGCAACGATGCTGCCCAAGCCAAACTAAGCGAGAAAGCAAGCTAGAGACCAGAGCCCAGTAAGGGTACCGGTTTGCGGAGTTGAGCTCTTTACGTAATTTAGATATTAATTGCAATAATCGAGATATTTAATAATATTCAATAGATGCATAGTTGTTGGAATAGACTTTGAGCAAGTGAAGGCCAATGATAGGTCTGAATTCAGGTATCTTGTTATTGCTCGAAGGGTACAACAGAATCTAAAGCTACGAACGAAGCTATTTAAACATGCTGAGCTACTAGTGTAGGCGTTAGCAACACACTAGCAGTCGCAGGATAAGTCATATGATCTATATTCTGACAATGATATATATTGATATCAACATGTGTGCTACTAAAAGCTAAAATCCCGACTTTAAATAATAATAATAATGGTATATAAATAATAAAGTATCTGACTTTAAGCTAAAACAATACTCAGTCGTTGCAACGTATCAAATCTATGGGGCTAAAAGACAATTCCCGAGAGATCCACTAATACATGCCATGCTTTTTGGCTTCAAACGCCGTCTCCGGCGCTATGATACCTTGTGTTCTAGAAAAGGAATGGAAGGATAGTTTACAAGAAGGGCTAGGATAAAGCTAGACAAAAAGTTGGTTCTGCAGACAGTCAAAGCCAACCTACCCTCCTCTTCTTCAAAGGGCTCCTTTGCATACAAGCAAGCATACATGCATATCCCCTCCAGACAGTTCAAACTACCCCTCGTGTGCCAAGTTCGTCAATTGATTCCTGTATTTCTTCTGGAAGGTCGCATGGAAGGCGACATCTCGTGTTGAGCATGTGCTCGCTCCTTCGTCTACGGATTTCCTGTATCTATACTCTTTTCTTCACACCGCTACGTTCCTCCTCATGTACGGACTATCCAATCATTAGGTACGTTGGAACAACACTGCCTTAAGCTTCATGACCAGCAACCTTAAGGGGCCACATCTTACAGGAAGTATCAAGAGAATGGCACGCGAGGTACGGCAATGTCATGATGAATCTATCACCTTACACACTGCATACTCGAGTATACTGTACCTGTAACCAGGACCAGTAATATTCAATGCAATCTAATGCAAGGCGATTAGGGTCAGGCTCTTTACGTAATTCAAGCAGTAATTACCATAATCGATACATTTAACACTGAATACATATACTGATAAGTTTAGACGGGATTGAAAACTCGTTAATCAAAGCGATTACAGGTTAGATCGACGTGAAGTCTGACCTTTTAATTATTACCAAAATGCTTCGCTCTGTGTACCAGCGGTTCATTATCGTGCACCAATTGTGCAATAATCCCAACTCTATTGATTGGACCTTTCATCTCCCTAGTTGAGACTCTGCTTCGGTTGTACCACCTGGCAATGACTACACTCTTACCGAACGCCCCTACCAAATCTAATCGTCTACCACTTCTACTCGAGTAGTTTGGTCCTTAGACAGTCGGATAATCTAGAATGTACAATAACAGTGAATCTGGATGATTATTGGAGAGGGAAAATAGAAGGAGTAATAGGAGTAATAGGAGTAATAGGAGTAATAGTAGTAATAGTAGTAATAGTAGTAATAGTAGTAATAGTAGTAATAGTAGTAATAGTAGTAGTAGTAGTAGTAGTAGTAGGAGTAGTATATCGATGATACTTGAGGGAAATTCCGACTGCAAAGATCTACAGGTAAGACAGTAAAATATCTCTAATAGCGAATCGTGTCGGCCCGTCACGAAGATCCATTACATAAATAATTCTCGAAGATACATCTGTTTTTGGTATAGCGACATAGTTTCCACGTGTGAACTAATGTGCGTGCCGCTGTTTGGTACAGTACCAAGACCTGTGTGACGAATGGTTTGCATAATGCATTCATCGTTCAATAGTTGATCCTCCTATGTTGGTTTTCACGTCGGAATGGCGGTGGAAACTTGGATTAAAATACTCTCGTTTTACTAAACCGTCAATAGGTATCCTTATGTCGAGGTTTTGCTGTATCTTCAACTCATTGCAGCAAGGCAGCTACTACTCGAGTATCCATTTTAGCCTGCTACTCAGCATTATCCATCCTAAAGCGGAATCCAAAATGCTAGCGGACCCCCCACTGTGCTGCAGTGAGCATCTAGGTAGGTTTCCGCTCTCCTCTCCAGATTTCTCCTTGTGGAACGTATTCCTTCATGACTCGCAGCTAGAATAGATTTCGCTTGCGCCATCCCACCTTTACGGTACCCGGTACATCTTTTGAGCTTACAGGGGAGCCTTGACCAAATCCAGGAATGGTAGACCTTGAGCATTAGACGTTGAACGTTGAACGTTGAACTTGAACGTTGAACTTGAATCTGCCCGCCCACTGTTGGCCCCAAGTTCGAAAACTCCAAATTCGAAACTCAGTCTTGTGGGAATACTCCACTCCTCCATGGTTACACAGCTCCAACTCACCATGCCCGTACTGGACAACCAGACTGACTCTACCGCCGTGGAGAACTTAAACCTGGAAATCATCCAAATTGCCAAATATCCAAAGTCAATCAGTCAAATCACCCGTTGATGGCACGTGTCGTCGAACGAACATTGCTGAGATATCAAGCTCGCCATGCAGCACTGCGATCGTCCGTCACCATTTTCATACCCCAAACTTTCGCCCTTTGCATTTCAAGAGCTCCAATCCGAATTCTGGCGATAATACATTGCCGCATGTCACGCTCGTATGCACCACCTACTAGACAAGAATTCTAATCATCGCTTCCCGCAGAGCGTGACGGTTGTAATACAATCCCTGGAATAGTCATGTTTTCCCATATGAACATGAAAGTTAGATAACTCTTCAAACAACAGAAGCATATTTTTAGATTCAATTAGACTTATCAATCAAGCTTTATCTTTCTTAAACCGTATCCTCTACAATGACCTTCAAAACCCTCTAACTTTCAAGTTTACTGGGACTTTATTATCTGGAAACAAAGATAACCAAAAATAATCTGTTTCATTGTCAACCAAATCCAATTGATGTGATTCACTGGCATATACAAAGTCGTATAGTATAAATCAACGTTTTTGCGAGTCGTAGCATCAAAGCGTTACATATGTAGGAAGTTGTTTTCAGAACTCTTGCAAACTGTACATACAATAACGACAAGCTAGGTTAATCTCCGCTTCAATATCGGGATCGAAAGACTTTCCATTGAATCATTACCCATCTACTGAGTATCCATCCCTCCATCCATCCATCCATCCACTTCATATCACATCACATCACAATTTCCAAACCACCCAACCCCTCGGTCTCGAAATTAGAAACGAATCCCAATCCGAAGGATCAACAGCCTTCAATCCCAATCATCCCCAATCCCACCTTGCCACCCCAATCCAAATCTAATCCCATTCCCTCTCTCTCCTCCCCTC
>NGKF01000002.1:1698811-1759486 GCA_002162555.1 Monilinia aucupariae
AGCCGTAGCCCCCCCTTCTTTTAGCAAAGCCCATCAAGATCTGAGCCTGCCCCCGAAGCCTACTTCGTACCTACTACATATACGTAAAAATTGGTTCGCCACCACATCGGACGTATTGACTATCTAGGTGTACGGTGCACATTATTATTTATTGCACATCAGGTTACATACTCGAGTACATACATCGTTATCCAGGTTCATGCACGGTTGATGATGGATGATCCCTGAGATCCGAGACCAAGATTTCTGAAATTAGACACAGTAGATCTTCTGCAAGGGAAAAGGGGAAACCTCGCATGTAGTTCACGTCGCTTGGATCTTGAAGTTGTTAAATTACTAAAAGACAAAATTAAGTACAATGTCACTTTTTTATTCTTGAACACTATGTTATTGCTAACCCTATCAAGAGAGTAGGGATTTCAAACTTTCAAACGCCTCTAGCTAATTCAAACCATTCCATTCCATTTTCTCTTCCCTCTTGCAATGCCAAAGTATCCCATCCAACTTGCATAACCGTCCATCAATCCATTATAATTCCCCTCCCAAACTATTTGCCCCAACTCCAAATTCATTGCTAAAAGAGATTCGTCCTCGCAGCCTCAATCATATATCCAAAATGATATTCAATGATTGACCACTCTGAACACTCTATGCTTTTTTCCCATGCGTACAAAACAATCTGAATCCTATCAATCTATTGAAGTGACCTGTAACTCCCTTTCTCCGCTACTAATGTAAGGTCTTCTCGTAAACAACACTTGCAAGAAAAACAAGGAAAGCGAATAGTAAAGAAACAAAAAAACAAAAAGGAAAACATAGCACTTTTTGTTTCGACAGTATAACCGAAGGAAAAAAGAGTATTAGTGTTTTCGTAATGTAAAGAGGAAAATAAAAAACGTATGCAATATTCGGCCAATGGCTGGCTAGCAATCATTCTGATGGTACTCCAAATGACAGCAAATGTATAGTGGTGTTCGTATGAAGTTATACAGCAGTTGACTGAAACCATCATTTGCCTTTCTCACATCGACTCAATCTATGTCGGGGTATAGTCTTTTAAACTCATCTGCAGGATTCAAAACTCCGCCCAATGCAAATAGTTTCCTTCGGAAACGCCTGTGAGATTGAAAATGTGACTTTTGAGAAATTCGTTACTCGTTAGTTGGTCGTTGCCAGGATCGAAATCATGTAGTGTGGTTCCGGGAAATGGCCGGAAACCTGAATGGAGAACAGGTCTCACATCATGCCTTCCTCACCAATACCGGGTAGCCCTCCCATAGGAACTCCGAGACTAGGCAATCCAGCAGCTGCTAAATGGCTGTTCAATTTGAGTTCGGGGTCGCAAGGGGTTGAATGTTGTTTATGCTAAGCTTCATTAGACGATATTTTTCAATTTCGAATGATTCATAATACTCACATATTTGAGACCATTCAAATTCTTATATCTCTTGCCGCAGTAATCGCATTTATATGGCTTCTCTCTTTCCATGCCTTCGTTACCTGAATACGGAATGGAAGTTTCTGGGTTGACAATTGAGAATGTACCATCACCGTTTTCGTGTAACTGTTGAGTTTGATGACCGTGCGTCTTGTGATACCTGAACAAAATTAGCATGGAAGTGACTGATCTGGTTGAGAATGCTTACTTGAGACCATTTTGATTCTTGTACGCCTTTTCACATCCAATGACAGGACACCTAAATGGCTTATGCTCTTCACCCATCATCAATCCTGCAGGATCTCCCATCCCATTCATGCTTGCCATCAATTGTTGTTGCTGGTATGCTCTCATCAAATCGGCATTGTTTGCAAACTGTCCCTGACCCAAACCAAATTGAGCAAATTGTTGTTGAAGAGCTCTCTGGTTATTGAAACCACCACCATTAGGACTGTAGAGTCGCTTGGCGGGTTCGTCGATGCAGAGGTCCAAGCCCAAATCATTTCCACCGTAGTTGAAAGGGAAATTCATATTGTTCATATTCATATTTCTGTTCCCCATATTCATATTCATAGGCATGCTGGTAAAATCTGTATCCATTTCGGATGGCGTACCGGGAGCCGAGGTATCGGGTGAAAATGTCTGTGATTGCTGCATGGGTTGTGCTGTCAAAGTAGGGGTATTGACAGAAGAGACAGTTGGGTTATTTTGAAACCCAAAAGAGGAAGCTGCGGGAGTGGGTGGTTGGGATGTTCGCAGGCCGGAGTGGTGCATAGTGGAGTTGAGATTAACGGTGGGTCTTGGTTGCTGACCGAACATAGACTGCTGTGCTGCCTGTACAGGTTGATGGCTATGTGAAGTTTGAACCGGCGTATCCGGAGTAGAATCCATAGGTCCGATAGCATCATCCATTTCCATATCCTCAACTCCATCCATCTCATCATTGGCACCTTGGTTGGTTTTTTGTATGGGAGTAGCTGGTTGTGAGCGTTGCTGTTGGCGCATCAATTGAATGCCTCCAACACTTGCACCGGCTTGTGGCATCTGTAGACCCGAGAGCCGAGGCTGGTGTGATGGCTGGTTTTGTTGCTGCTGGACATGATGTTGTGCGGCGGATGTGACTTGTGCTGCAAGAGCCGATCTACCGTTGGGTATTGGGTTCTCCCGAGCCCGTACAATAGATGAATTATTTCGAAGCGATGCTGGGGTCTGCTGTGCATGAGACTCTTCGTAATGTTGTAAAAGATCATGGAGCGTTGGTAATGTGTTACCACAACAGCTAAAATCCTTCATGAAATTGGCTTCAAGCTTGGGAAGGTATGAAGACGAATGATATGATGGCGATTGGTATGGAAATGGTGATGTGCCGGCCATAATGATACTGTTCAAAAATTGTGAGCTTCATGATAATGTAAATTGTGTGCCCCGCACTGCCGAGAACTTATGCAGAACCTCTTCTTTTTTTGGGTTTTTTGGGGTTTTTTGATGCGATGAATGAAGGCCATGATTTTTTGAGATCACGAAGCAAATAAGATAGGAGGAGGCTTGTGAAAAGAAAAGAAAAGAAAGGTTGGGCAAAAACATACTCATCTCGAATCCAGCTTCCAACAGAAACGCCTCCCCAGCTCATCCCTCCAACGAGGCTACCAGCCAAGCTTTCGCGACGAGGACGATCATTATTATTTCTATTTGGATTGTTCATAGAAATGGGCTTTGCTGCAGCAAACGAGTCTGGTTGCCTTGAGCGACCCATATGATCGTCAAATCCCGTGCCGGTCGTCATGATTCTTGCAGAAGTTCTGGAATCGGGGTCAAGACGATTGGAATTATTCTGGTTTCCTTGAGATGACGGCGATGACGAAGAGTTTCTGGTTGGGGTTGCAATATTTATAGGTGAAGATGTTGTCGTCATGTTAGAATTGAGGTTATAGAAAGAATCGCAATCGTCTGTCAATGAAGATGAAGTATTTGATTCTGGAGATGAATAAAAAGGTGGTGATGGATGGTGTTGGTGTTGATGATGTTGTTGTGATGGTGATTGTATGCTAGCGGTAGCGGTAGCAGCAGCAGCAGCAGCGGTAGCAGTCTGTTGTACGAGGAAATCAAAAGAGTTGCCTTTTTTGCCTTGACCTTCGTATTTTATTTCATGAGCATGAGGAGCATCGATAAATGTTATCGAGTCCGTTTCTTCGCATGAGGCGGCGCGGGATTGCTTGAACCAGTTGGAAAAAGGCATTAAGTGGGTCGATGTCGGTACAAGGATAGTCGAGCTAGCGCGGATGGGGATTAGCGTGAGGATTTAAGAAGAATTGTGGAAATTTGTAGCTAAGAGGACGAAGAGAACTAAGAGTAACCGACATCAAATGCCTGCGATGGATGGGTATTGTGCGGTGTGGACTGTGCAAAGCGCAGTTTGCAGTATGCAGTGTGCAGAGTGCAGAGTGCAGTGTGCAGTGTGCAGTGTGCGAGTGCAGTGTGCAGTTGCCGTGTGCCGCGTGCAGAAATTGTACTGTACGCACCTGAGCGGTAGTACTCAGTATGTATGTGCGTGCAAGGGACGCACAAGTATTCAGTCAAGTATTGGTGGGAGGAGAGGGGTGGAGAGGTTCGGCTGGGTGGGCGAGGGGCGTGGGTTAAATAAACATCAGAAGTGGATTGGGGCGAGAGGACGAGGAAGAGGAAGATGGATAGCTGAGGAGTGAATGATGGATGGATGGATGGATGGATGGATGTGGCTGTCAGATCGGAGAGGGCAGGGTTTATTTAACGTGTGCTCTGTCTTCGTGGAAAGGTAAAGAGACTGACTACCTAGTAGTAGTAGTGGCAGTAGTGTATCCAAGTAGGCATTGTAGGGCACGCCAAATAGAGTTGGGCATCCTCTAAAGAAGAGAGTAGCAACCTACCTAATTAGGATTAGGATTAGGATTAGGATTTAGTTGGATCTAATTTCTTATGAAAGTCTACTAAGTGTCGACCGTACTTCCAAGTCCTGCTGGGTAGATACCAGGTAGGTAGGTAGATTGTCTAGATTGGATGTCGAAGGTTTGATGGGTGGATTTCGAATTCCAACTCGACGTTTGATGAAGAGATCAATGTGCTCTACTGCGTCAGCCAATTACTCGTAGAGACTCGAGCTGGAGTTGATGGTACAGGGGAGTGTGTAGGAGAGAGCTTGCTTGCACAGTAATGCTGGAAAGCGGAGCGATGGTTGCCAGGTGTACTCTGTACTGGGGATTTATGGCACTTGCTGCTACTTTCGTTTCCGTTGGGATGGATTTCCGCGATTCGGTATGGCGGAGTCGCGAGTAATAACACCAGGTCGTATCGTGGCGCAAATCGTTGTAATGTAAAACGGCGGCAATTGACGGAGTACCCGAGGTATTTGGGCTTTAGACGAGGGTATGGCTAATTTGAAAATAGCATCGTAGAAACGGGAAGTCACTTTCTGCCAATGAAAGGTTCGGGACAGTCTGCACAGAGTAAATGGGTGAGATGGGATGTTCTTTCTCAAGGGGGGCCTATGAACTGTATCTATTAAGAACTCACTCTTCCACCGGCGAACGTCACCTCTTGTAATCAAGGCAACGAGCAATCCAGAGGGTTGAAGCCTGCTTCTAGAATTAGGAAATCAAACTTTGAAGGGATAGGTATTTCGTGACTCTCATCTGGATTATCATTGACCGGGTGGTTGGTCAGTGGCCAGTGAGTGGTCATTGTTATTGCTTCGTCAAACGTTTAATTCCAAGGCTCAAGGCTCAAGAGTCAAGACTTCATCCAAGGCCTAGTAGTGGGATTTGGTCCCAACGCTTTGGATGAGATGCAATGAGGGATCCGCAGTTAATCTTTCTAGAAGCATGAAGGTTTCCTATGATTGATGATGTGTACAATTGCTATATTCCCAACTACTCGAGTACTTTCGACAAGACGGTTTTTGGATCTTGTTGGGTTTTTTCCAAAATCGACGAATCATACCACTGTAACTTGATCAATATAACCTTGAATTTCTTTCTCTTTCGTTTTATCATTCTAAAACTACGAGCATATTCATCAAATTATTATAAAATCATCAAATTAAAATATGTCAATATATTTTTATATAAGTTTTGTTATTCGTTTTGCCATCTAGATTATACATGAGGCTAAGATCAGATATCTTGAACGTTTATATTATGCTTCGAATATGCTAATTGTATTACCGAAGCCCTTCAATGTACAAGCAATGAATGGATCATACGATGAACATACGGTGAGATGAAACGAAAGGCTCTCCTTTTCCTCGTTCGCCAAACCCAGGCGGTGTATCCCGCCATGTTTGCCGATGTTGTGCAACAGCACGCCCGCATGAAATGAGTTTGACGAATCAAAAAAGTAACAGTTGTGTTGGATCAAAGGGATTATCGACCTATCAAGGGCCCAGCTACCTTCTCTTCTACTGCCTCATCTTGACAGATCTTGACAGGAGTTCCAACCGTTAAGGCTCGTTTAAATGTTCCTCGAATCGTGCTGTCCCAGCCCTCGATGAAGAAAAACTTGAGAGGATTAAGTGGTTGTGAGGAAAGTCATAAATCGATTCCTGAATCGTTATATGTGATAGCCTCTCCACGATAGCTCAAATTCTTAAAGGTGGACATACAAGTAGTTCACGCTTCATCGTACAACATCCGGATTTCATACTGTATTTGAGGTCATCATAACTATCGTTTGCCCCTGCTCCTGAAGTGGTATGATGCGGCTTCGGCGCTACTGTAGGATGAGGCAATAATATTCAATATGTATAGCATTATATTCCCGATTCTGTACGTAGAGCACTTACCTATGGAAATTGATTCCAGTAAATCAAACCTTATCATTTAGGTGTTAGCTTATACGAAATTCCTGGACTTGTCCCGACGGACGAGATGGTGGATTTATGTATTACTCGAGTACAGCCATGATCCTGACGGTCCGTACACGATTCATGTCAACTGTTAGCATCTATTGTAGTGCAAATGCGCCTTGAGACTAGGGTTAAGCTCTTTACGTAATGTAGAGAGTAAATACAACAATCCATATATCTCACGACATTTAACAAATGTACTCTTTTTGTCGACGCATGGTATTCGGTTGATCACGTGTCAGAACACACCATAGCCACGTACGAGCCACTCACATAATCTCTCCTCGATATACTCGTATATCGATTTTATATGGAAGAGAGATATGCGTGCTATCTATGGTAAAAGGAGAGTATGCTCTATTCTAGCCGAGGTCATGTGATGCGGTATGTGACCGGCTCACAATATAGCACTCTATGCACGTCGATAGTATATACACATATAGACATAGGGTTATAGCTCATGAATACGTTGCTCTCTTACTAACAGCCATGGTAGAAAGCACTATGCCGTCGTGCTAATGCCTCCTCTCGCGGTCAAATAGGGGAGTAGGGGGGAATGTAGAATCAACGAATCAGCTAATCGGTAGAGTGAAAACAGTCTGGAATAGGTGGCTTTAGATCTACAGCAGAAGGGTAGGGTAGATATACCCACGCGAGGTTCGTATGTATCAGTTTTGAATATGTTATCGCAAAAGCTGTCTTGGTATCATTCTCTCGAGTGATGCTATTTATATGCTTCCTACGTTGATTATTTAATCAAGTAATACATCAGGTGTTGCTGGCCTGATTATGGATGACAGGAATTTTCTCGGAGATCGTGATTCGGAATCCTCATTATACCGAGGCCTTATCAATTAGATGAGAGTAAACCACTCAAGATTACATCATCTATTCCTATACTATGCTGTTCGAATCATCAGTCCGCCGTACTTGGACTCTTCGTGAAAGACTCTCTTCTCGGGCTTTGAAAGAAGAATAGACCTCGCCATTCTGGATATGAGCTGAAAGTCAATACGTAAACATTATATATAAGGCGACCTCCGAGTCCTTCGTGCGAATGGTTGATGTCTTTATTGCATACACGAAGACGAAGACGAATCTACAGTTGCTGGCCTCGTCTCTACTGCGTCTTTGCTCCATTCTCGGGATTTGATCATAGCTACTCCCCACCCACATCCACATGAGAGTTTGGCTTTTTGAGTTTGCGAACGACATCATTGAATGACAGCTAGCTGGCTTGATTCCTATTAATAACGAACGTCCCATTCTACGAAACGTCCGATCTATTAGAAAGGGAATACTCCATCAACTATTCCTACAAATACGATACAATAGAATACATTACAGTCAAGCAGTATCGCACAATCTCAAAGAACGACGAGTTGGATTAATTACGCAAAGACTCCTCTTACCACCACCAATTCCACCAACTCATCCAGTTCTACTATATAAATCATGAAGATTCTCACCAAGGAAGAAGAAGAAGCTCATTACAGTGCCACAGTGAAAGGCGGAAGTATTGGAGGTATTGTTGGTCTCGCAGTGGTATGATATTCCCCAGTACTCTCAATTCGTCAACCAGGCGGATAAAGCTGACCAATCCCTCAGGGCGGAGCTGCACTCTATGTAGCCAATTCTCGATTCCATACCATCCGTGGTCTGACCATTCCCATGAAATCCTTCCTCGTCAGCTCTACCGGTACCTTCACTGCCATTATCTGCGCGGATCGCGCATCTCGCTCATACGAATGGAACCGCGACCCTTCGAGAAAATACAAAGATAAATCCACCCTTCTTCTGGAACAAGAAAAGGCCAATGAAACGACTGCTCAGCGTTTCAAGGCATGGGGAAAGGATAACAGATATTCAATCGTTACCGCATCGTGGGTGGCTAGTATGGGAATAGCGTTTGCAATGGTATCGAGAAACAAATATTTGACCGGAGCTCAAAAATTGGTACAAGCAAGAGTCTACGCACAGGGGTTGACACTTGCCGTGTTGGTGGCATCAGCAGCATTCGAGATGGGAGATGCGAAGAAGGGCACAGGAAGATGGGAAACAGTTACGATCTTGGATCCGGATGATCCAGAACATAAACACTTGATCCAGAAGAGGATCCATCATGAAGCTTATAAGGGTGAAGATTTATGGCGTGGTATGTTATTATTCCCACTAAAAACTTCTTTGGGTCGACTGCATCTGAAGGCATGCTAATGGATGAACTATAGATATGGTAGAGGCTGAGGAACGCCGCATAAATAACCGCAAGAGAGAAGCGGAAGAAGAGGAACGTTCTTCGGCTAGCGAGTTGAAGAGTGCCGGAAAAGCAGCATTTGCGGAAGCCAAGTCAAGGGAAGACAAGAGCCAAAAGTAAGGGCAGGGCAGGGCCCAGATATTGGGAACAGGGTGTTTGACTATAGGATCTTTCTTGTGATTTTTTCTCTGTTAGGGATTGGGAGGCGCGCTAAGTTATACATATAGATATGGCGGGTTATTAAATCAGGAGGGGTGTTAGTGTATGGAGGGGGAGGGGGAGGGTCAAAATTTTGCATATACGTCGATACTTGTATCAATAGAATGATGAACGAATATCCCTCACGCAAGTTCTACCTATTTTACACATCTATACTGTTAAGGGCATGGCAATCATGATCATTATTGGCAAGTGCCAACCTAGAAAATCAACCTACTACATCAGAAGACCAATTCGTACGCTTATCCATTCTAGCCAGGTTCACTTAACCATCGTTCTCTCCCAGCCACATCCTCATTCCCATATCTAAATCATCACCCGCTTAGCCCTCTCTGCATACGAACCCTCGTTTCACATTCACCTCTCGCCGAAGAAACCCTTCATCGCTGTCGGACAAGCGCCACGTAATGGGATCGGAATCTTGGGAATTACATTTCACCCACTAATCACCTACAGGGCGGGGACACTCAAGGTTGGAAGCGATAGGTATGAAAGTATGGGGTTTTGTTTGAATTGACGGGTTGAGTGTTGTGTGATGTTTGTGGGGATTTTTGATCTTCTTTGATTTTTTTGGTGGGGGGGGGGAAATGGATATTCCTTAAGGATGAGGATGAGGATGAGACCGAGACCGAGACCGAGATTGGGGATTTGTTTGGCTGGAACTTGGAGGGTGGGAATGATTGCAAGGCCTTCATGTAGAGTTCAGGGGAGCTGATCCTGACTGAGAATGAATGGATAAATGAAAAAGTAATTTGAGAGTCCGAGAGATGGGTGGCGCGCAGATAGGATGGAAAGAAAGAAACCAGCGTGGCATACAGCGCAGGTGTACTGCGATGGAACTGGAGAAACGCATATCGTAAAGCTACTATGTGGTATATCTACAGTGGTAGGTAGGTGGTAGGAGTTGACGATGTGCGGGCACGGAGACCCGAAGAGCGTTGAGAATTTGGGCAGAGATGTATGCCCCCCCCTTATCAATAGCGATGTGGGACAAATTCATCATCACCTCATTCCTGGGAACTGTGGGATCTATACAAAGGCATAGAAGGATTACAAAATAAGGGTGCATGTGAGGTAGAGAGGTGCTTTTAGTTGATTTATCATACAGATGAACGCTGTGTACTTAAGCGATATGATAGACTAAGACGCTGTCGGAATAGGGATAGACAGAAACAGTCAATCAGTTCACCATACAGATGAACATCGTGCCCTGAAAAAATTGAGTAGATTAGTCCGCTAAATATCCGAGGGCGAGGGAAATATCATGATTTGGAAAGAAGGTAATATAATAGAAAAACTACGTCCAATTGAGGTGTTGCTACAATTCCCACTTCCGAAATCCTTGAGTCTCGCTTCCTGATCGCCAGCAGTGAAGTTTTGCATGCTTATCGTATGAGATTCTCGTATGAAACGTGCCATTGAAGAACACATCTTATGATGAAGTCGTGCAGTTTTACCTCGAGATGGGAACTAACACTATCCGCACCTCTACAAACTGTTCAGTAGATAATCCCCTCTACTCAACTCCAGTGATCTAAACACCTTCACAGCGCCCCGTGCGTGTACTTCCTATACCACACCTACACACCTACACACCTACACAGCAGCCCTAGCAGCCCCATCCTTAGCACTTGACTTTGCGTATGATGAAACTTTAATACATGCTGGGGCTCAGCACACAATTCAAGTCGGGAAAGGGCGAGTCTGAGCTAATATGAAAAATAGGATGCTGCACAACAGGATGGAAATACTAAAGCTCACACAAAAGTTATTGATTTAGCTGTAGATATATCACGGATACCAATTTCCACGTGTCGTTCAGAAATGACGACAAATTAGCTAGCCCTTCATATCCTCGGTGTTCAGGACAAACCACAAATCACACCCTGAAAGCACTTTCGAAGAGACATCGTTGATCAATCAGACTTCACTAGTTATTCCGAAGGCGTGGCTGTTGCTGATGTGATTCTAAATATCATTTTAAAGCGGCCTTTTTGGACGGATTATGGAGTGGGATAAAGCACTGTGTATCTACTCTTGGCTTAATCGTTCCAGGTTATCTCCTAACTTTACGAGTAGAGGGGAATTGATTATCGTATCTAATTCAGTCGTCTTTTGGTTAGTAAATATATATCTTTCCCCCTGCATATCATAACAGTTGATTATTTCTCAAAGCTTTAATTTCAAAGTTAAGATTCTAATGCATCTATAATATTTCGTTCATAATACCAGTATAGACTTTCACACAAGCAGATATTACCCGCTCTAACTTATATTGACATCTTTTAGACTTAATATTGAAGATTGAGCACTCTGGGCTCAAAATACTCGTCCTGCTACACCTTCCACTCCAAAGCTAAAGTCTGAAGTGGTATATTCCGAGTCCACTATTCTTGACCTACTACATATTTCTCAGACAGGATAATGGTATTAGAAACGTGACGCTCAACGTGTTCATTCTGACTGCTGCATAATCTTTTGGGCGCAGTATGACATTTCGAATTATATATTCAAGAGCATACTCGAGTACATAATTGCAAACTATCCATCCGAAAGGCTAGATGAACCCGAGAACTCTATCGGCGTAATATTAGGAACCTGATGTCAGAAACAAGACATGCAACAATACACTTTCGAGGCAGGCATAAAAATGTAATTGCCATTCAACACATGAAGCACAAACATACATATCTAATTAGAAATGCAACAAGAAGAATTTGGTATAGAAAGAGAATTTATCAAAAAATAATCAGCTAGATCTTAATCCGTATGCTTTGAGCTTACTGAGCCCTGCTCAATATTGGCATAGTCAATCCAGTCCCGAAAATCTGGTGAGGCATAACAAGGCCTAGACCCCCCCCTGAAACACCAACAAATGGCATATATGTGTGCATCACCTACATGGACAAACAAGAACCCATGTATATATAGATCTTAGCTTTCCATCCATCTATCAAGAGTTTGGAGGCCAAGATTGCGAGAGATCGTCCACACGCGTTAATCGAGTACATGGAAGTACCAGCCCATAAGCGCCAACCCCCAAATACTTCGATGACGTTGCACAGCTCAGATCTATCTAAGTCCAAAGCTCACCCCCTCCTCGCAACACCGTGCACGATATCCAGTCAATATCGCGTGGGTATCTATCTAGATATGTCAAATTTCCAGACACGTCGACCATAACCTATCATTCCAGCCCACAGCACCATAGGAAATCCACGAGCAAAATGCGACGCGCAACAGAGGTTCCACTCGGAAAGATTTCATAACGCTCGAGTAGATGCTTGATCGTGTATATTGTTGCACTAAAAGCACGCGCTGTGCTGGGAGCACAGCAAATTGGGTTTATACACGCATGTGGAGTGGGATAACGGCCCGTATCACGTGACATATATGCTGAAGAATGATTGTTCGTAAGATTTGTTTAGTTGAGGATAAGGGGAAGTGTTCTGATGAGTGAGGTAGGCGAGACTAATAACGGTTGGTGATGCGGGACGTGAGTAGGGGTTGGGATAAAAATAGATGTGGGGAAGCGCTTGCTCAATTTAGCATCTAGAATGAATCTTTGTCTCGATAGGATTAACGGGGGAACCATCGAGATACATGGGTACCGAGGAATATGATGTAGTAGCCACCAGCTACTATCTAGTGATAGGATATCTCTGCCGCGGTGAAAACACCGGTGAGAAAGATAATTAATATTTTACTATAAAACTCAATGCTACCTACATACGTACATACATCCTTGGAAGATCGAGCAAACATGAAATAACAAGCTACTGTAATGGAAGCGAGAGCAGGGTCAAGAATGCCGGCATATATCCCCCCACGTCTAAAGAACTTGGCGTTTCTTCATTTGAAGCGACTGAGCGACATACTCGAGTACACACTTACGACTAAAACCTCATACTGTATTCAAAATTTCCCTACATCTCTCTATCAAAAGGTTTAGTAACCTTTTGGATCTTCGCTGATACGTGGCTGACCACGCAATACCCAACCAATCAAATATCTGGAACCACCAAACTAGTCTAAAGAAGACTTCCTATGTACTGTACGTACTCTGTTGCAAATTGCACATCCCAAGTTAAAGCACAATTGGATAGTAAGTAAATGAATAGATTAGTATCGCGTTGGATTTGCATTAGATGGAATAAGTATTCTAGACCCGAGGAATTCGCATTTCTTTCGATTCCGATTCCAATGTGTTTCCCTAACCATAACCTCGACATTCAGAATTCGGGCACTACACCTACCCTACTCTTCCTGGAACAGAAAACACCCGAGCGTTGATTGACTATTGCCGAGTCCCAATGACCTGAACCCCAATAACCTAAAACTCACAAACTCATGCCCACCACCCAGTGTTACAACTCACGAGATGCAACAGTATGCAGAGACTTAAGGACAGTGTTATCTGCGGGGATCAGTGATTAGATGACATGGAAGGGAGAAGTTGGGTAAGTGCATGGTTTTTGCAAGAGCTGTAATGCCATGATCGGACGGATGACCAGCCGTATTCTTCCATAGATACATATGCACATCCAAGAGTTGAACATCAAGATAATCTGAACCAAGAAAAATTTCATTGCAACTAAATGCTTTAGGTTGTTTGACTACTACCTTATCATACAGGCCCGAGCCAAAGAGAGATACCAAATGTGCCATCCTAACCATCCCGTTCGTATTCCCATCTCAACGCCCTATTAAGCAAACACGAAAATATTCAGCGCGAGACCCCAGCGCTGTCCTCAATCCATGTGTCCCTGATTGCAGATACGAAATAGCGAAGCTTGCAAAGAGACTACGAAAAATAGCCGTACGCACACGAATAGTCTCAACGAATCGCAAACTGATACTGAATGAACCTTCTGAATGACTGTCCTCGAAGAAATAAGAGAAAACTAAGCCTTGGCTTTCTTGGGGCGCCCGCGACCAGCGGAAGCTGGTGTACCAGCATCATCAGATGTCTTTCTCTTCTTGCCGTTGGGTGTGTCGGTTCCTGGACTTGTTTCCTCCTTAGCAGGTCTTCCTCTTTTCTTTCCTGAGCCTGGGGTAGCGGTAGGAGTAGCGACAACAGGTCCTTCAGCATTACTCTTGGCTGGTCTTCCTCTCTTTCCTGGGGTCTTCGTTCCAGCTGCAGCGGCTGGAGCCTTGACCTTTGGAGACTTGGGAACCTTATCAGCTTTGGGGGCCTTTGGCACTTTAGGGGTAGGCTTTGGCTTGGCAATTCCACTCGCAGGTCTACCACGTCCACGTCCGGATGGGGGCTTGATCTTCTTCTCACTATCGGGTTTAGGTGGACGACCTCGACCACGACCACTGGGGGCAGGCTTCTCCTTTGGTACCAAGACTGGCTCTGTCTCCTTGATAATGACGAAGGCAACCTTCTCAATTTGAAGTGGATTAACACGGAGACGAGCGGCTAAAGCTTTTGCGGCAGCATGGACTTTCTGAAACTCGGCGGAATTGTATTTTGGTGTTGGTTTGTGTTCTCCATCATTGACGAGCCATTTGAAGACTTCATCACTGAAGAATGTCACATGTTCGGGATCATGCACAGAGAGGATGAGAGAGGCAATAGCAGGTCCAATTCCCCTCAATCGTTCCTTGAGCTTGTTGATGACAATATCAATGTCGTTAGGATTGGTTTTATAGTGATCAAAAGCATCCTTAGTAGCCGACTCGACAACATCATCAGGATTCGTGGCAACCTTCTTCAAGTTACCTGGACGATAAGCACCATGTCGACTAAATTCAATATCAGTATCGGAATTGATCCAGATGATACCAAACGGAGGTTTGAGATATAGGAAGCAATAAAAATAAAATAATTTTTTTTGTTTATTTTTTCGTTGATGTGGTGGGAAAGTGAAAGACCCCGAGAGACCGACACGCACACCCACGCCTCCACCTTGCAAAACAAACGATCGCGAAAAGAAAAAGGAAGAAAGATTCAAAAACAAGACAAGCAATGCAAAGGAGATAGAATAAACTTACAGCTTCCACTCCACCAACTTCAAGATATCCTCTGTAGTGAAAGTGTGCGCTCCATTCTTGAACCTCTCTGGCGCCTCCACATATCTGAATCTATCAAGCTCCGGAAGAGGAGTAACACCTTCCTTTGCTACAAAGAGAAAGGAGACATAAAATTAACAACGCAATCTTTTGCCAACGCGCAAAGAAAGAATGAACTTACTATCCTTGGAGTATTTATTGAGCAAAGCCGGATATCTTGCCAACGTTTGCGAGAACTCCGAAAGAGTTATATCATTTGGTGAAGACATATTAGATATACTATGATGAGCTTTCTCTCCCTCAAAACGATCTGAAACGGTCGATTTTTTTGGACTTCTGAATAAAGGATTGAGAGAATTGGTGATGGTACGAAGCATTCAAGAATGATTTTGATGGTTTACTGAAGAATCGATGAAAGTTTGATTTTTGGGAAAATAAAGAAAGCAAAGTAAAGAGGAAAAAGAGAAGAGAGGAAGAGTTGGAGGCGCGACGCGACGTGAATTTATGTTGTGGAGAAAAGGTCAGTTGCTGTTTTAGGCTTAGTCGGTGATTAGGAATACGGAACAAGCTAATTTGTATAATTAAGCGAATTAAAATTGATTAATAGGTAGAAATTCCAAATATGAGACAAAATGGAATAAAATGGGATGGAATAAAAGTAAAAAAACTCTATATTATTATTATTAATTATTAATTGCTTTAGTTTACGGTATTCTCTTCTCTTCTCTTCTCTTGACCTCACCCTCTCCTCTCTCTCCTCTCCTCTCCTCTCCTCTCCTGCTCTTCTTCTTCGTCTTCTTCTCCTTCTTCTTCTCCTTCTCCTTTTCGCTCTCCTTTTCACTTCTGCCCTCGCACTCATCCATATCGTCTTCTTTTCCTTTCTACTTCTGCATCAGACTGTTTAATATCTTTTCAAAATGGGAGGAGGTAACGTAAGTTTGATCAATTTACTTCTTTGTCCTTACCACTACCCGTCTTCTCTTTATTTTGCTTTTGGGGGTTCTCTCTGGCAATCAACCATATCATATTATGTGTGGTCAACCAAACAAGGAAGATTACTCCACCTTTTGCCTGCTCAACCCAGTTTTGGACCACAAGCCTACGATCGTCGCATTCGTTCGCATCGGAATAATGGGACCTGACTTTTCTTTCATAGGGCGCAAAAGCTGCTTCCAAGCGTGCACGCAATCAAAAGGATGCCGAGAAGGGTGTCGCAAAGTCGCAACTAAAGGTCAATGAATCGGCAAAAGATATTCAGTGTGAGGTTTGCAAGACCACATTCTTGAAGACCACCAGACTTCCTGCGTGAGTACTCTTCTTCCTCTCGCCATTTATATACACAATCTCGCACAATCCACAGTTCACAGTCTTTGGCAAAAGAAGGGTCCACATATTATCGGGGGATTGTGCAGATAGGGAGAGAATCCTGAAGGAAGAAACAGGGGAGAGAATTTTGAGAGACCCGCAGATATTTGACCCTTCTTAAAACAACCCACCAAAATTGAATCAAATGGAAACTAATATTGATATCCCAATACCAGTCTCACCGAACACGCCATGAACAAGCACTCGAAAGGACCTGAGGTCTGCTTTCCAGCGTTTGTCGCCCAACAAGCAGCAGCACCTGCGAAGAAATAGATTCCCGACAACTCTTTGTGCGACACACCTTACTATTTCGTATGACGCAATGATGAAGGCACGGTATTCCACCGTTGGACAGACGCGGTAGATGAGATTTTTGGGCTCCGATGAGCGGAGGATTGATATCAATTTGCGAAAGATGAGTGAGCACTTGGCGCATGGGAGGGAGAGGTATAATGGCGTCCTACTAGCAGACTAGCTGTTTGGGCCAGAAGAATCTGCTTCATATCTACATGCGGGTGTGAACATCTGTCTTGCGGTAGTACTCATGAGACTCTTGAATGTTCGAACGTGCTTGAGGTATTGAGAGGGTTGTTGTGGAGCCTTCAGGAAATGGACCTTCTGAATGCTCCGATTAATATTAAATACCATGGCCAAGTTTGGTGGCTTTTAGGATAAATACTTTGAATGCTCGGGTTTACGTTTCAGCGGGTGGAGTAACTGGCAGACTCTTTTGCCTCCGCTCCTCCTCCTGCTCTGCCCTTATGTCCGCAAGGATTTCGGGATACCACTTCTCTCCCACATCCACATGGCTCTTAACTCTATTTCTCAACGTTGCCTCCCCCAGGGTATCCGCCTTGCCACCCCCTCTAAAAGTAAACTCTACATCATCCAATCTACCCCCCACACTCTCCAGTACCTTCCTCCTCATCTCCCTCATCTCCTCCTTCACCTCCCCAATGCCCACCTCATTCAACTCCTCAAACCTCGTACTACCCCTCACCCCCTGAAAGAAAGGCACGCTATACCTCGGACCTCCTCCATACACCGGACTGAGTACCCTATGTGTCGTACTCATGCAAACCCCCTTCGTGAGCGCCTCCATGCCCTGCCCAATCGCCACCACCAAAGTCCCCGCAATCGGCGGACAATCAATCCACTGCCCTCTCAAATTCTGCACTTGTAACCCCTTCTTATCGCCCACCTGCAATAGATAAGACGTCAACATCGAATCCTTATGCGGGCCCACCCCCTGTCCCTGTTGTCCAGGCTGCAAGCCCAATTCCTTCAGGTCCGGATACTTGACCACCTTCAACTTATGCTGTTGATCCTCGTCGAAATATCGCTCAAAGGCATTCGCGGGTAGCCCGATGGCCTCCGCGATCAGACTCGTGAAGAAGATGGAGATGCGCCCCATTTGCGAAATGTAACGTTCGAAGACGGGCCGGAAGTTGGGGAGGTGCGAGGGAGAGGGCCAGAGGTTTGGGGCGAGGAGATTGTAGTAGAGGGGGTCGGTGGGAGAGGGAGTGGCGTGGGGGGTGGAGAGATCGATCTGTTCGCGCTGATCGATTGCGTGGGCTGTGATTTCGGCGGAGAGGGGGGAGTAGCCTAGGAATGAGGGGGCATTGACCATTTGGATTTTGGTCCTGGGTGGGAGGGAGGTGGGAAGTTAGTTGGTTGGGTATTCGTATTTGTTCGGGTGGACTGAAGAAGAGGGTGCATCGAGGGGAGAGAGAAAGAAACAACATACTTTTCCTCCAAAGGGATATCAAAGAACTTTACCCCTTCCTCCACAACATCATCTATTAATTCCCGAGATATCCCAATATTCTTAAGATACAAGAATCCCACTTCGAGTAACGCATGGCGTAGCTGATCCAAAAATATGGGTTTAGTTTCTGAGGATCTGGCGAGAGAGAGGTCGAGGATTGGGATGTTTGTAAAGGACATTATGGAAGAATTATTTATTTGCATACTATGTAGGAAAGGTGATGGATGTATTGACTAGAAAGACATTTATAGAGAAGGAAAGGAATGGGAAGGAAAGCTTTCATGTCATAAGATAGACACGGGGATAGTATCACGAATTTATTAGTAACATGGTGTGATGTTCTTGATTAGAGTACTCGTAGAACTCAATGAACAATCCATGAACGGAAGTGAAGTGGGGTGCGGGGCTGGTGGGCGATTTCGTAATATGGCGCTATCCATATAAAACGACCCTGCCCTCAATGATAAGATATGTAACTGTTGAAGTACTCGAGTAGGTCTCACACAGGAAAAGGAAAGGAAAATGAAAATAAAAATGAAACACGTTGAAAACATTACATTTCATTCCTAGGCGAGGAAAACTTGCCAGAATCTGCAACGTATAAATACTTTTATGCTCTGTACAGCCATATACAAAGCTCCCTAACGCTCAAGGTTTATAAACCGCCCTCGCTACCTATGCCAACTTAAAGTACCAAAAACATTAAAACTCATTACACCATCTTCTCCAAAGGTTTGCTAGAAAATAATCCTGCCACTTGATAGAACATCTCCTCCAAGGGAGGCAATGCAAATGCCGGTCCGATGTCAAACACACCCGAAAGTTCTTGTTGTGTCACAACAGGTGTATCATCATCATCCTCGACGACTGGAGGCGACAAAGGTTCGGCTTCTTCCGGCTCATCTTCAGCATCTTCAATCATTTGGAGGAGATCGCCAGTTGGTTCATCTGGGACTGTATCTAATTGAAGATCAGAAGTTGATTGAGCCAATATCGTCATTGGTTGCGTGCCCTTCTTTGTCACATTTCGAATTTCAGCAGCCGCATCAAGAATCAAGAATCCTTCCGAATCCTCGGTGGGTATGATAGCCGAAACGGCAGTATCGAAGCACTCGGTGAATAGTGGCACTTGGCTGTCCTGTCCAAAGACTGCAAACCCAGAATACGTTGGTGGGGTTGTTTGTTCTCGAAGCTCCTGCGCCGACGGAGGAGTGAGTCTCATTGGGATAGCGACTGCAAATGTGCCACTATTTCGATTGATTGCCAAATGCATCATCTCGATTTTTTGTATAATATGCATGCGTGTGATAGAGTTGTATAGCTTCAAGCTATATCTCAATTGGTCCGAAACCAAATCATGTACACGTATTGAATCGGATAAGGTTATAAGATCTCTACCCAAGATCTCCATGGCCACAATGTAACCTTCAAATAAGCCGTGCTGTGAAGCTGTGATAGAACCCTGCTCGGGGTCGATCATGTGAACCGTTCCGTTGTGTCCAAATGCTGCAGCTAGTATCGAACCGTCATCAGCGAACGCCAAGGCGCCGTTACATGGTGTGCTACGCAAGTAGTCATCGGTAAGCTCAGATTTTACGAGCTGGATCTCATGCTGGCAGTGCCAGTTTTTGAGTGCGATGCCCTTTCCATCCTTGACTGCAATACCATCTCTTTTTCGAGTTTTTGGGACCCATGTACGCACTACACTATCTTCTCCAATAGTAGAGAACCTCAAGGAGCAAGGATCTGTGGCGAGGCCTAGAATTTGCCCTGCCCCAGGTGCGGAATCACCTGACGTATGAGGAGTATTGATTCGCGAGACCAACTCCCATGTCTGGCTCGTTTCTTTCCACTGCCAAAACTTCAAGCATACTTCGCGTCTCAAATTGAGCTCTGCAAAGGGGTTTGTGACTTGATGCTGAATGAAATCGAGGTCGGCATGGGATGGAGTCCACTCGTCAACAGTTGCTAGCCAAAGTCCATCATGTGACTTTTGTATATGGGTGACTCTGGGCTCCGCGATTGGAAGTGCACTAGGTGCCTCATTAATATTGGTAACATTCGTTCTTACAAGAGCTTGCTTTGACACATTGTGCCCAGCACTGAGATCATATGTTTGTAAGAATGCACAATTCCTGACCGGAGCTTCGTAAAATGGTACTTCTGGAGTCTGCCCAACACCAAGAAACAATTGCGATGGGTTCGCAGAACTAACAACGGCAGGTGTTCGCTGCACGACGTGAAACTTATAAGAATGGGATTTGGCCCTCTGCACTTCATCTTCTTGAGGTTCGGCATATTGGGTAACTCTAGCTTGGATTCCAGCGAAGTTTGCCGTTGGTTCCAATTCGGCAGTAGACAAAACCATAGCAGAGTTGTCAGCAAGCTGGATGCCGTATGAGGACCCAGAAGGAGACACGACCACATTAAGAATAGTTGATGTCATGTGAGGCAAGAATTGCTTCTTTCCGGTATCTAATTGCCAAAGGACGAGCACTGTTTCGCTACCTCCGGATATAATGTAGTTTCCTGTTATTAAATTAGCTCAGGCAATGCTAGATAGCAAGACGTGCTTAATGAACGTACCATCCAGGGACCACTTCACGGTCTGGACACCTTTTCTGTGCCAATGTAGTTTTGATGGCACGAGGTTGATCATGGAAGCGTAGCTTTTATTTTCCGATTGTATAAGATTTCCTAACAAGTCACGATGTAAGAATATAGCTCCTTTCGAATCACCAACCACGATGTCAACGACTGGTATCTTTTTCGGTATATTCCTGTCATCGGTGCTTGTTCTAGGGTATACTCGTGCATCCAAGGACATTATGGGGCTAGTTGAGTCAAAGACACGGAATACGTATCTGACCTTGTCAGTGGTATCAAAATCCAAGTTTCGAACATGACCGAGTAAAACGCTTTTGCCGGAAGCTGCGAGAAGCACAGTGCCCCCATGGGCAGTTTGTAAGTAGTTGATCGGGGTCTTTGAGGTGTATATGGTTCTTGCGACTGTTTGGATGGGCGAATCAGGCTGTGTCAGTTCGTTCGCGGTAATTCGCCAGCCGCCGTCCTTCCTGACCTCGGTCGTGAACACCACATCTCTTCGTCGTCCTGCAGAATCCATGGAAGCAACAGTCATATGTATGCAGCCAGTTGACGAAATCTTCCAAGATTGATCATTGCCAGTTCCCAAGGTCCAGTCCAAACGGTATATGGCCCCATCGGATAGGGCTACCCAAACAATGTTGGAGTCAGTAGGTGAGAATTTGTATGCGACTATATGCGCGAAAGTATGTTTCGAATGGTCAAATCTGATCGTTCGGGTGAGGAGGGAATCAGAGATTGAATAAACAAGAATGCTCATTCGGTTTGCTAAGATCAGATACCTTGGTTCAAGTCAGCAATCAAGTTTATTGTAAAGGAGAATATCATACTTCTCATCTTCTGAAAATATAGGATCTGCATCAATCATCCGGCCTCCAACAGATTCGGAAATTCTCCAACTTTGATCTTTTACTGGTTTGGGGGCCTGCGGAATTTTTCTTTCCCAAATTTCCTTCCTCTGCTTCCATCCTCGGCTTCCTTTCGGATTTGCTGATTTTGATGGTACATCCTCAAAAATATCCTCAAAAAGATCCTCAAAATTGATGACCTCTGTTGATTCTAACTCATCTTGTGCGCCATTGACTTGAGCCAATTCTTTTCCCTTCGCCAGCGCCTCAAAAATGTCAAATCCGCCATTGCTCTGGCCAAACTTCGCAGTAGGCTCTGCGGATTCTGAGGTAGATTTGGATCGTTTTGGAATATCCGCTACCTCTGCCTGGCCTCTTTTGCGCTTTAATACTGAAGCCATGGCGTGGTCGAGAAATCTTGTCAAGTTAAAGAGTTCACGGTTGAGATGGGCAACATGATGCTGGAGCTCCGAACTTTTTTTATTTTTTACTTTAGCGAGATAGCGGATAGCGATAAAGAAAAAAGTTCGGCACCTCGCGCGAAGAACTTCAACTCAACATCTCATTAACCACAACGTCAACATCATAGCAAACCTTTACATCAACGTCTACATACATCAAAATGATTATCCCAGTTCGTTGTTTCTCTTGCGGAAAGGTAAATTACGGCAAACATTTTGCACAGGATTTCTGCGCTGACCGCTAAAACAGGTTACCGGGGACATCTGGGAGCGATATGTCAAGCTCATTGATGAGGGAGTCAACGACGGGTTAGACACAAAGTTGCGCACTCGTTTCATTTGATTTATTAACAGGTTTATTTAGTGATGCTATGGATGAGCTCACTTTGAAGAGATATTGCTGTCGTCGCATGATCATGACCCACGTCGACCTCATTGAGAAACTTCTTAGGTACGAAACATCATTTCTATCATAGCGGCAGGCGAGCAAAGAAATCGACAGGCTCTCTTTTATGTTTGGTTGACTTCTGGGGATTTCTCATTTACTGATCAATTTATTAGATACAATCCCGCAGAACGAGACGCCAAAAAGGCCGCCTTGAATGGTTAAGTTAAATCGATCGAACAACCTTCTGCTCGTATACACCTCGATTCGGATAATCTCGATTGCGGGTTGACAATTATAAGATCTCATCGGAAGAAGTACGATACGCAATTAACCGATAGTATGGTCGTTAGAGAAGGGGGCAGATGGTATAGGCGTTGATTGGAGGTTATAATCCAAATACTGCAGATTTTGGCGTGGGCGTTTTGGGGCTACACCCAACGGTGCTTGGTGTGTAGTGAACATTTACGAGCGGTGTTGCTTTTCTATCCTGAAGAGTGGAGAGGTGATATTCGGGACTCAATATTGGATTTCCAAAATCAAGGACCTTTTCCAACATACCCAACACAATACAAAAGTGATGCATTGTTTGTTGCTTGCTATAATCTGGAAGATACCATCAGACGCCAAAGGTAACACTTGATAATTCCTGAGACAAGTTGTCCCGAGGAACTGGTTCTCTTAGTATGCATGTACAACGCATACAATTTGAGCCGTTCTGATGTATTATTGATGTGGAGTGCACTTGAATCTGACAAGCCACTAACAAGAAACTCCAACATTCACCGACGGAAAAGCCTTACGTTACCAACAAGAATTGTAGATTTCCAAAGGATCGATAACCGATGAGTGGCTTTTCATAGCCTCATGCAATGCAAGAACTGAAAAAAGCTGGCGTGTCCATAAGGCTAAAAGCGGTAGAGTAATGTTGGTAAAGATTTACATCAAACTTTGGAGGGTATTAATCGAAGTTGTCAGAGTACGAGAAGGTCGTCGAATAAAAAAAGCATTGGGAGTTGGATCTAGCACGGATTCAACCTTCAATTTTCGGAAGAACAAAGAAGCCTTCCGACGCAGGAGACCAGTGTTGCCTGTCGTAGGCTTGGGATGGGATTGGCAAAAGACCAGGATATAGTTCATACTTTTATCAACGGAAAACGGCCACCAGATAGAGAAACTCATCCCGTGTAGCCAGGCTAGAATATACGTTCTGCTGGTACATTTATTCCTCTGAACGAGGATGACCGACCGAGCGTGGATACCATTACCGTGGTTTCGGATTTGGCTTATTAGCCTCGCCTATCATAAAGAGCCCAGATATGGACACCGAACCCAGCTTGGTTAATGAATGAAGCTACTCGAGTATCGACAACAGGTACCTAGGTACCGTATTGTCATGATGGGCCCAACTGACCGGTTCACAATACAACCGTGAAATGGGTTATCCATGTTTGTTCTTGACCATCGACGCTATTCCCTCCCCCTTCATTGCCCCTCTTGCGTTGAATTTATGAGCTGGGGGACATGATACATCATGAGATACTTCTCATGTTGGTGAGAATGTTACTTGCATATGAAAGATGAATCAAGGAATGTTCTCCCGATACCCGTGTATCGACTGACTGATACACGCTGTGAATTTCTCCCGTCTCGCATTGATACATTCCATCTTTTCGTATATCCCGGATACAAGGAATACGGAATACTGTACGAGTGAGTAGATAGATAATATGTGAGTTACGCGTTGATTGTACGTACATTGTTCGAGACAAACATACTCAGAGTCTGCCTACCTCAAGGTTGTGTTCACCTTGCTTGAGGCCGTTTGGAAAGTACGCCTGGCCTGGTGGTGGGAGGAAGATAAACTTGTGAGTTGTAAGCGCCCGTCACGCTTGCAACCCGCATATGCAGGCGGAGGGGGATCAAAAGACATGGATTGATAAAATACGATTGGCTGGAATTGGGTCTCCTCGAGGACTTGCACGAGGAATCACGATCATACCGAGCGGATTATACAGAAAGGGCGCTTGTCCTCTTGGAGATGATATTGCATACAGCCCGCCAATTTTATAGGAGTGGTGAAGCAAAGATAAGAGAGCAGTAATCGATGAGATAGATATACGCGTAAAACCAAGTCGAATTAAGCCTAGAGTATGCGTAATTAGATAAATACCGTAAATCATCATCAATAATATCCTAATATCTGTCAACTACTCTGTAATAGTCTAGCACTCGTAAATTCGAATCTCTCCCCACATGAGGAAAATCACCCCCGCTAATGCCCACGCGCGCCGAAACTCAGACCAAAAAATAAAAGACAAGACCACCAGGACCAGCAAAAGTAACCTTGACCTGGAAGAATATCCAACTAACTTCCTTTACCTTTGCGGCACAGCGCTTCTCGCTTCTCATCAAAACCCTTCGACTCGTATACAGAGTATGTTCAAAACACTGCTACTTATTAAAGTCCCTCGAACCCCAAAGACGTGATTCTCTTAATCGGCGCCAGTGCTTCCTCGATTCAGCCTCAGCATCTTTCGACCCACTCCAACGTCCGCAGCTGTGAGGAGTGGGAACCCCTCCCAGACTTGGCGTTGTAAGCATTACCCATCTCTTCTTCATACTTGAATGTCGAGGTCCTGCCTAGGCAATCTTCTATGAGCAGTGAGAGCTTCTTATCGCTCTATTGTAGCCTAACACTACCATGAACATGGCAGTTGAGAGTCCATTGCTTGCCTCACCCATCGACGTCATGTCGGCCATCTCTCCTTATACAGATTTCTCTATATCACCATGCTCTCCCGCTATCCAAAGATCTCCATATTACCAATCGCTGTATGTTGCACCGTTTCAAAACCCGACCATGCTAACCATACTACGCAGGTCCGCGCAGCATTACTCGGGCTCCAATCTCCAACCAACCCATATCGAAGACGGCCTCTCTCCTGCCAGCGCGCACCTACTCAGTCCAATGAGTGATATGGTGGGCCCTTCGCCAGTGACCTCGAATGGCACTACAACGACAGATATTGAGGATGAGGTGGCAGATGAAGCAATCAATCACGAGGATGTCCCTAGAGCCGACTCGCAAGCTACGGTTGGTGCTCTGCCGAAATGGGAAGCACTGTTGCTGATATTTAAACAGTTGAAAAGGCTCAGCACAAACCTTCCGGAGGAGTTTCGCACTTCTATCGAGGATGAGTCGGTCTCGGTCATCCATGCCCCCGAAGGCTACGCAAAATTTGTGAGGCAACAATGGCACAATGCAAAAACATGATGGCTGATGCATTACAGCGGTTCAGTGACGCGAGCCAAGTACAATCTGCGAAAGCGCTTTTAGATCGCTCAACGCCAACTCCGTATCAACAGTCTAGAAGCTCAAGAAGTAGCTCAAGGACTAGTCCACGTACTAGTCCCAAAATCAATCAAAAGAGAAGTCCGAGAACCAGCCCGAGAACCAGCCCAAAGGCGAGTCCCAATGTGAGCCCAAGAATGAGCACAAACAGTCTTGAGCTTGCTGGGCATCACGATAAAGTAACACTACCTTCCTATACACAACATCGATATATTGACAAATGACATAGTCTATCGAGCCTGGTCCAGTTTCACCTCCACCGATCTCTACAGATATAAGACCGATCAGATTTGGGCTGGAAAATCAAACACCACGAGCACAAACTCGCCAAGAAGTCGAATCGTTTCCAGAAGAAAGACGACCATCTCGGCCAAACAGTCTTGAAGGTATGATCGAAGACGAAGATATGAAGACGTCTTACTCACTTGATGCAGGAATTCCTGAGGAACTACCCAGAGATTTCTCGGAAGATGATTTCGATGCTCGCACAGTCCATAATGCGGATGAGGAGATATCAGCCTTGAAGATGGCCTTGAATGAATGCTGGACTCTCTGCAACACACTTGCAAGTCTCAGTTCTATTCACCGCGAAAGGATATTTAGCTTTTCTGGATCCGGTGATGCTCACGAAAAAGCCTGGAAATGCTGTTGGAGCCTATGTAAGAAACTATATGAAAGTCGCGACGAAGATCATGAATCTCACGTTGGACCAACACTCGATCTGTGCAGAGACTTCTGCCAATCGTTATTCGACGTTCGCCAAAAGAAAGATGAGTTCGCCGATTCGGTGTTAAGGGTCAGCTTCGAATTAAACAATCACTTATATAACACACATGATCGCAATTTACCCGAGGCTTTTCGAGAAAGAACATTGGACTTCTATATAACTTTATGCCATCGCCTCATGAAACAAAGAAGTGAACTTGCTGAGGAAACAGATGCTCTTCTTCGTGCTTGTTGGAGCTTAGCCGAAATGCTTTTTAGCCTTCGACAAAGCAAAAGAGGGGGGAAAATGGCAGATGAGGAACTTCTTGGATCCGCTGTACAAGCTTGCTGGGAATTATGTGACCTCTTCCGAGAAGGTTGGACACAAGTCCGCCCTGAAAGAGGTACACCTCGCCCGTCCCAAACGACTTTCAGAGCACCATCCGATCAAATATCTCGCTCCTCGCATACCAATCCTAGTAGTCTAGCTTCATTTTCAGAAATTTCCGAAGAACACACACCTACTCGATACGTTATCCTACCTGAAACTCCAACAACCGACTTTGAAGATACTCCTATTACACCTGAGGAAGATTCGCCTAGCATTCCCAACATAATGGTTTTGGGTTCTGAGAGACCCCCGCGATGGTCTTCCGCCGCTTCTTCCCTTTCAGGGTATTCTCAAGAGAGTGGTGCTAGCACAGTGACCAATGGGAATCATCCTGATGATCTCAATTTGACACGACTCAAAATACTGATCTTGAAAGCTTCAATGAATGTAGGGTATTCAAGAACTGCGATTTCTTCCACCGGGTCGCCCTTGACCCTTCAGAATTTTGTCAAGGCACTACCAACCGGATCCTTTGGCTCGTCACCAGCACATGCGACTCTCCTTTCATCGTATCGATCCCTAGTATTGAGTGATCCTACGTTTAGAAACCCAAGCTCGCTACCTTCTCCAGGGAAAAAGGTCTCGGCGTCGGATGTCGCCAAGAGTGTTAGTTGGATGATGAGAACTGGCCAATACACATTCTTGAAAGATCTGTTTAGAATGGTGTTTGGCTTCCGTGTTGATGAGGCTGACTCTCGAAAGAACGTCAGTATCTCAGTATGAGGAGGATATTCTCTTATGAGCATAAAGCGACTCGCAACAGATCCTTTTGTGCTTGCCAGGTTGGACTTTTGCCGTCGACTTCAAGATGGTTCATGCTTCTATGCTGGATATCAAATTTGCCGTAAAAAAGTCCAAGCAATGCCATCGTTTTAAATGATGGGATTTTCTCACGGTCATATTGTCCCAAACGATGCCATTGTCGCATGTCCCCCATACCTTGTGTCCGTGGGAAAGTTGGCTGCAGCCTAACACTACCCAACGACTTTCCACATATGCCTTGTCCTTTCGATAGGCATCATGACACGACTTGTACGAAATCGAAATCGAAATCGAAACCAATATTAACGATATTGGAAATTTGGGAGGCCTTTTTTGTTTCTCTATTTTTGATACCCTTGCTGTAAGGTGTTGGGGCGCGAGAACGAAATGCTTTTTTCTTCGTCTCGTGGGTAGGATATATGATGATTGGGGTTTTTTTATATACTAGCTTTCATATACTTCAAAATTTACACCATATTTACTCCTCGAATTTGCCAGCATCACCTTGATTGTTTTCTTCTCCCTTTTCTACTCGTATGCACAAGTACCTCACTCTTTCCCCGCCACTCCAAATCTCAAGTATCGTGAATTCCGGTAACGTTTTCGTGCACTTTTCGACGAACCTTGATCAAATTTGATAATGACAACCGGAGGTTAACTTTAGAAATCATGCATGCAGAGCGCATTACATTACACCCCCAACGAGGTTGCAATCATGTTTTATCTAATTCCTTTATCTCGCATCGAAATGGCCAATAAGCAACGCAACGGGGTAGGTTCATTTCAAGATCAGGGTAAAGCTGCAGACTAGGATCTATTTTTGGCGGCCAAAGATAGTGAGACCCTTGGGGGGATCAGGAATACTCTGTATGCAATATTAAGCGAAGTCTAGATACCCCGCTCCAAGCAGGCGCTTGAGGGCACCAGTCTCGAGGATCCCCATGTCAGAGTGGGCTGGCTGATGATGATGCTGCAGTTGCATTTCTTCATCGTTTTTGGGCTGTGGGTGGATGAGTCAAGTTCGGCGCTGGTGGCGGTCGCATCCGGTTGTTGTCTGCTTGTCTTCGTTCGTGAATCATACGATGGCGCCATGTTTTGGTCTCTGTCTGGGTGCTATTGTATATTGTATCCAATCGCTCGGGTCATGATTCGGCGCTTGCTGGGTCTCTTGTGTGTATGTATGGATGGATGGATGTATGTATGTATGTAGTAATTAAATACAGGCCGGGTAGTAAGGTCGTGCTAACTTGTACGTACATACTTTCCTGTTCATACCTATACCTATACTCACACCTCAGTGTTCCGCACCGCTATTTGTCTATATCGCATCATGCCGTCTTGTCGTTGTTGAGGTTGTGTGCTTAGCATATGTGTGAGGTGGGATGGGATGGGATGGGGTACCTATATCTGGTATTGTTTTCAAGTGCGGGTTTTAATATCATTTTATGGAAATGGACATGATCGAATGTATATTTGATGACAGATATCTATCTACTGTAGAGGAGGCAAGACTGAGAGGGTACCTCGATGATTTGTTTTCGGGCGCTGCCTTTTTGTGGATTTGTGGGTAGTATCGGTCTCTTGCCTTTTGTCTTTTGTTTTTTGTACTCTTGTTTAGATTGTTTCCCGGTGGGCACTTCTCTCACTTTCTTTCTTTCCTTCCTTCTTTCTTTCTGTTTTGGTGCCAGACCGGATATGATGTGGATAGATTGGTATGAGGAGGATGTCCATTGCTTGAGGGAACAGAGGTAGATCATAAACAATCCTTTTATCTTCAAGTAAATAAAGAATATTTGCGCTTACTTCACAGGCCGGAGAATTGATTTGTCCTGCATTAATGTTGCGTTATGATGCGAGAAGCTGGGGTGATGATAAAATTTCAGGCCGGGTCAATGTGGTCATCTTCTTTTGCGTGGCGGTGTTTGTCTTGTTGTATTCGAGTATTGTTCAATGGTTCAATTGTGCATTCTGAAATATCGTGGTCCTTGGGATGAGAGCGTGAAGGGAACGAATCATAGGGTAGTTATTATATAACATGATGTCTGTCGATGGACAAGTTCCCGCTGGACTATCCGAAAGAACAATGGATATTCGGTTTATGATAATGCTTCACCGGGGTACCTAGTAGCTTGCTACCTCCCGAGGCAAAGAGTTGAAAATCTCGAGTCGACTCGGAAGTATGGAGCAAATCTCGGCTGAGATTGCATGCGATGTGGAAAACAGCGACACTATCTTCAACGGTAAATGACCTCAACATCCCCCTTTGGGAATTTTCGCAATCGGTCCATAATCTTCGCTTCTCCAATATTCAAAACGGTCGTGATTTGGTCAAAACAGTGGCAACCATCTGTATACCTCTGCAGCGAATCACTTCTACCATCCATATGCATAGCCTGGCCGGAAATCATCGATGTTAAGTATAGTGAGGATACGGCATATCTATGTACGCGATAAATGAGACCTTTTATGACTCCAAATTGAATGAATCGGCGCACGTCGATATAGCTGAGAACGTTGAGGCCTTGATCCATGTGTAGCTTGAGCCATTCCTTTAATGTCCTTGATGTACAGAGAGTGGTGAAGAGTCGGCATAGAAGGAAATTGTTAAGACGAGGACCATTGATGTATACGTAATTTGCGCATTCATCTTGCATATCATCTTTGTTAGCCACGAAATCGTTCATTTCAGATGTGGGCGCGTATATATTGCTGAAGAGGAAGATGTCGAGCATGAGGATGGAATCGTAGTAGAGAAGATGCTGTAAAGCTATTTTGGTAAGATCGAGTGCCACATTTGCGTCGTGGGCAATTCTCCTGACGTCTTTGATCCCGTCAATATGTTTGATTACCTTTCTCATGGTGAGGTCCCAGGTATCGTCGACAATCTCGACGAATTTAATCTTGGAGATTGGGACGTGCCATGATTTTATGGGCGGTGGGTGTTTATGGATGGGAAAAAGCTTCATATTGATTGTATTGGCATCATCTACACATGTTAGTTCACGCTCCTCATTATTTGCGATCGCCGGTATACATACCAACAGGGATCATGCACTCATTATAGTTGTTCAAATCCTCTTTGATGATCTCTAGCAACGCAGCGATTGACCTTTGATCTTGACTTTGAGACGTCCCCTCCTGACTCAAAAACTCATTTTGAATTTCCATCTCCGTAAATGTGCTTGCCAAACGCTTAACCACCGCTCCATATGGAATCTTATCCACCTCGACTCTCGTCACGATACAAAAATTGAACATAAATTCATTGCGTTCATATTTCTCATTTTTGATGCAGACGGGATGGCCTAGGATGCGATATTTGTTCTCTGGATCACAGACTGCAACGTAGCGATTACAGAAAGCTTGACGGGGGATGATGTATTCCGCCAACTTCTCAAAGTCGAAAAGACGCGGTTTGTCTACACCGGGTTCAGGGACAATACATCCTGGTGGACTTTGATGGACTACCTTTGTACCTGGGGGAGATGTAAGTGGTTGTATTGATAGAGAGGAGATAGATATACAAACCTCTTTGGGGGAGGAAACGTGCAAAGAATATTCCCTCGATCATGATGAGATCCGGTAACCTTAGGTATTGCTAGTTGAGGTGGTTCATGTGAACTTATCAGGTTATCGTCCTAAGCACCTCACCTCAGTCAGTCAAGTGTCTTGGGAGGAATAGAATCAATTGGTAATGATGTTGATTTATTCGTAGAATATCATATACTCAGTAGTTTTGTCCGTCATTGATGGAGGAGGTTGTACTACCTAGCTAGTCATTCTGCTCCAATGGTTATCGGTAAGTTTATGGCACTGCTTAGTCATCTTAGCATTACACCACTAAGAATACTGTAAATCAAATGTCAACAACATCGAACCTTTTACTTGAGTACAAATTCCATGTTACTTGTTTCGGCTATTAAAAGGGGTTTATATAAAGTATAGAACTTATACAAGATGCTTCACATAGATTGATCAATCGAATTGATCGGTTCAGGAGCGTAAGATTATCATATTACTGTAATATGCCAACAGGTCTTCAAAGCTCCCTCTGTGATCCCTGAAGATCTATGGAGTAGACCTTTCTTCTTCTCTCCCTATATATGTGGGACAATCTTCGATGGACTATTGCTCTATTGGTCAATGTTCAGATTAGAGGTCTTTAGCGATGCAATAAACTAGCCATCTCTTGCCATCTCTTGCGGCCGCACGCTTGAAAGGGTATAGTTAGATCTTCATAAGAGCTGTGAATGGTCCATATCAAGTGGATGGTTTTGATGGGAAATATCAAAGTGGAAGCGAATTGTTCGTGGAATTTGGTATTCTACTTACGCCCATGCTAATTATTGCTCACAAGTGGATGTAAGAAACGCAACTGCTAACGAAGCAATCGTATTTCTTCGCTAGCTATCTTTTGAAACAGTAAAGTGTTTGGGAAAACCCTAGTAGCCTTAGTAATTTCCTACAGACAAACCTTTTGACCCCCACCCAGAAGAGATAGCTAGTTTATTGCATCGCTAAAGACCTCTCTCTATTATTGTTGTTAATGATTAAGAAAATAATGGTTTAGATGGCCCCACATGAAAGGAAATGTGTTAACAAGATCTCACATATCACTCACATATTACTCATTCACTCACTCACTCACTGCATTCAAGTTCATTCATCACTAGGAAGGAATCCAAACATCTATTTTCTCTCTCTCTCATTTTTTATAGCATCATTGAAAGCTCAAATCAAGATGCGGGTTTAAATTGGCGAGACTGTAAGAGTACAGTAGTGCTTATCTACAGCTCTCGAAGGTTGACGGACATATAAACCACTCACTCCTCAAGGTTGAGGATATATTAATCCGTGGTACAAGAGGTCTGTTCTATCAGAAAACATCGGAGGTGTAGAGGTTCACTCTCCTTCAAGTCTCTAGGCACACACTCGAGATATAAAGGAGATAGGGGGTCAAGTAGGAGTTCAGTGGCGGTGACGAGATAATACTGCAACCGGGAGGGTGAGCAGCCCATAGGTTGTTGGAATTTCTTCACTTAATCAGGTATTATCAATTTCATACCTCGTTGGGGCTGATGCAAATACCAAGGCTGTACTGAGCTTTATATTTAAAATCTCTTCCAAATTTTCATTTTCTGCAAACAGTACAAACACCCAACGTGTTGGTGTTGCTGGCTCTCGTAGTTGCTTGCTACACTAAATATGCCCTCTAATGAGTCCCTAGATGGCCCAGTCATCAATGGCAATAAACTTATCCACTGTCAGTTTCTCATTCAACCAGATCATACCGTCAAATAGTCTGACTAATTACTCACATAATCTGCTATAGCCTTGGATCTCCCACCGCTTTACAAGCGACCATCATTCTTAGAACTATTGCAAGTATTAGAACTATTGAAACTTCCCCCACCATCTTGGAACTCGCACTCTAGGAGGTCCCAAGAACCAGATGATGCACAAGGCATATCTCGGTATCTGACTAGAATCATCGGAAGCGATCTTGATTGGTTATCCATAGGAGTATCCGAAAAAGAGCGGGAGCAAAGATGTGAAACTATTCATGAGCTTGCCAGCAAAAGGCTTGCCGAACGCTGTGGGCGCTCAGGTAAGAGATGCAACCCCTCGGGCTGCCGAGTTGACAGACCACTCCACAACTGAAAATTGATCTGACTGAACCTAGCAATGCCAGAGATGATTCGTAATTGGGTCATTCCAACATCTGGGACTTCAGCTGACCTCTCTATTGAGCTGTGTGAACCTCCACTTACTGGTGATAGCTTGGGTCTCAAAACCTGGGGTACTTCCTTTGTGATGGCCAAGAAACTTGAGGAGCTAGGAAACCAATATTTTGGGCATCTCCTTCCCAACAAGTCAGGAGAGCAAGCAGTTGTGACTTCACAAAATGGTCCAACAGTGAAAATTGAATTGACAATGGGGAATGACGAATTGATGAAGAGTAATACGACAATGAATGGTAATGCGGCAGTGGGAGGGGAAACAATGGTAGTCAGTGGGTTGACTATGGACAACAATCCAGTTCATCAAGGAGAGCCGACAGAGAAGACTGTTCCTGATGAAGGGAGAATATTAGAGCTTGGTTCCGGAACCGGGCTTCTTGGGCTAACAGCCACTATGCTTTGGAATACCACCACAGTCTTGACTGATCTTCCTGACATTGTTCCAAATCTGGATGTTAACCTTAAAAGAAACGGCTTTGGCCAGACTTCTGAATCTAAGGCCAGCGCAGAAATCCTAGATTGGAGTGATGCAGAAGGCTCTGTGGTGTTCAGCCAAGATCCCCAAAATAAATTTGATGTATGAGAATCATTGGTCCATTCCCCCCTTTGAAGATTCGAATACTAATCAGTCCCACAGGTTATCCTTGTTGCAGATCCCTTCTATGATGTCCATCACCCCCCTCTTCTTGCGGGAGCCATCCCAAAGTTCCTTAAGAACACTGAAGATGGTCGTGTGCTGGTATCTGTTCCACTCAGAGACAATGCTACAGAAGCAATGAGAGATGACTTTGAGAGGATTATGGCCACTCAAGGGTACCGATTACTGGCTGATGGAAGGGAACGCTGCTTCGATGACTGGGAAGAATCTGAGCAGGATGATAATGATGGTGTCTACTGCTGGTGGGGTATATGGAAGCATGTCGTGGCATCATCTACTCCATGCCACCGAGTCAATATATGAATCGTCAATGAATCCATTTCCTGCAAATGAGAAATATTGTGATTCCAAATAGTAACAGAGCAAAGTTTGTGTGGTTGACATGATGTTGGCAAATCATGTCCAATCAATGTGCTTTGTATATATATTGATTCAAATACGCCCAAACCTTCTTCTTGTTCTTGGTGCGTGGAGGCTCACTCTTTCAATGGATGCACGTTTCCTCCTGCACACTGGAACGCATCGGCATTTTTATTTGACCATGCTGTCGCGGTTTGATGTTGCATGACTCTAGGTTGTTATATGCCATCCAACATCATCGACTCTTATCAAAGGTTTCTTTATTTATGTCCCTCTCAGTGGCACGAGGATCTATTTGCATGATGGGAGTTTAAAAGTTACCTTGTTGTACGATGAGTTGATCGTAAGCAAAGAGGAAACTACCAACTGGAGCATCATCCCAAGGTTTTTCTAGCCTTTATTCCAATGATCCCAAGCGTGGTGATCAGAGCTGCCGTTCCTGCCATCCCATCAAGCCTAAGCCCAGAAAAGGCCAAATCAAAGATGGCGGGCGCTATTAACGATGTAGTGAATTCTCCGAGCTCTCATTGGTCAATTCTTACCTTATAATTGCCTAGTCATTCACCTACTGAACCTTTTGGTGATCTGGCTGGCACTTAAAAATACTGCCAGCCACGGCGCAGTCTTTCCCTCTCAATCCTCTTGATCTTCTCAGCCCCCCATTAGCTCTACAGACCCCAGGCTTCTTTCGGCTTGTTTGGCTTACCCTTATACTCTATCCGCCAGAAAGGCTGGCCTTCTAAAGCTTGGTGCCCTTGTCAAATATCCTTCATATCAAAGTTTCCATCAGAAATCCGATGATATCCGGCCCTGCAGTCTCATATCATACCTTCCCACTTCCATGATACTTCAGAAATTATCCTTCATTGGGCTTGAAGCCTCTGCGAATGTTACTTCCCCTTCGGATTCCTTACCGAGGTACCCAGCTCCTAGTATTTTGACCTGACATTCTTTCCCGGTACTCTCCTGCGGGCCCCCTTCTCTTTCTTGTTTTTAAATGTTCTTAACGCTTGACTTGCATATCCTTTGGAGAGCCTTCGGACTTTGCTGCTCGTTATATAGGGAAGAGTAATTCATAGGCAGTAGTGTTGTTGCACTCTTCGGTGCGCTTGAAACCACTCTGGGCACTCGAATCTACTTTCATCTCTCGACGCTAATCTGCGAAATCGAATCCATTCTACGCACCTGAAGCTACTCTACACAGGCGGATTACTCAAAACTATTCTACAAACTTGAAGCTGCTCTCCAAACTTGAAGAAACCACACGCACTCGAAGTTCCTCTACAGTCGAAGCTGCCCTAGGCATCCAAATCTACTACGCTCACACGAAGATACTATATACCCGCGAATCTACTCTACACAGTCGATCATACTCTGCACTCGAATCTACTCTACAAAGTCAAACCTGCTCTGGTTCCAAAGTTCGAAGCTACTTCACGCATTCAAAACTACTGTACAAACTCAAGCTGCTCTATACACTTGAATCTACTTTACAAACTTAAAGCTAATCTATATAATCGAATATACTTTATAGACTCGAAAATACTCTACAAACTTGAATATATCATACACATCCTAATCTAGTTTACTCGTTCAAAGATATTTTACAAATTCGAAGCTCCTCTACACACTCGAATCCGGCTTCGCAGGACCCCAAAGGACACCTCATTCGAACTTTACAACCACAAATACATTCACAGGCAACGCATTCATCCGTTGATTTTCTTACTTGGGTTTGGATATCGAATATTGGAATAATTCACAAAGATTTGTTTTCGGTTACAGCTATCACTGTGAATAACCTAAATAATCTATTCCTCTCCCCTCTTTCGTCTCCGCTATTTATACACTTCAAAATCAGCTTTCAGGTGACCTTCTCCTTCGTCCCTGCAACCAATTATCTCATTACATACAATAATCCTCTTCGATCCATATCATTATTTCGAGAATACAAGACGAAGCTTCAGCACCAAGCAGCCCTCCTTCATGCGAGCTCCCCCTGAATATTTACGACAACGCACCTACCCAACACCACACACTTTCTCTATACGAAACATTTGGACCGAAAGGTTTTTGGAAGTAGTCTCAGTTAAAACAAAGCAGGTAGATCTCGGGAAAGTGGGTGTCAGACAAAATTTCACCTCATAGTATTATCTCCTTACCTTTACCAAGATCAAGAGAATCTACAAGCTGGAAAGGCACAATAACAATAAACGGGATCACGAATATTCACTTCTTACAAGACCGAAATAGACTGCGATAAAGCGGTATCCTAAGCGGTAATGATAAGGGGCCGATCTACAGAAACTTTTAGAGTATACAGAGATATATCTTTTCTAGGACTGCAGTGACAGTGACAATAGGGTCACAAAGGTAGATCTTTCTAACATCCACGTCTCTATCTTGATAACCATAAGGGTCAGTTGTTATAACAACAATACAACCATATTGAGTGGCGGAATTTGAAAACATACATACTTTTCCGATCTTTATTTTCCATCTGCCTTTTCCGGTCTTCCCACCAATCGTATGAAGGGGTTGAACAACCGAGAACATCACCGGGAAGAATAGGATTTCAACTACCAGCTTTAAACAAGAGGCTGCCCACCAGGGAAAGAGAACACAAACTTGGATTAAATCTATCAATCTTTACAGTGTATAGACTGGGTTGTTCCTGCCACAGGCCTTACATTTTACCTTTTAACCAAGCCTGGCCAGATACACAATTCTCACTGCTCTTTCTTTATTGCAATCCAACAAGATGGTTGGCATAAAGACATGGACTGATGATGCAGTCTGGTTTGTGTTATTAGCATCAGAAATATTGACACCTCACGCCTCAGCCTCCGGTAGGAATGGCAAACATAATAGGAGGTATACGGACGAGCAAATCGCAATCCTGTGCCAACAGAATGTGGAGGATTTGAACCATAGGCCAGATGGAAATGGGGTCAAGTACGTCCGTACTACCAAGAAAGCTGAGTAAGTCCAGCCAATTCATATAATGCTACATCCTCCTTCTTGAGCCTTTCTCTTCTCATCTGAGTTACGCTTCTAATGATTGGGTCTCCCCCTTATCTTTGTTGACTGGCAATCAAGTCAAGTAGATGATCATGGCGCTGACTGCAATACCTTAGTTATCATTCCCGGAAGTAAGTTAAGCACCAGCTTAGAACTTCCACAATTACATATTTTAGAATTTCTACAATTTCTACCCTTCAATCCTTGCCCCTTCCATTGTTTCATGCTTGATTGCTAATTTCTTAGTTCACCACGCCCATCTCCGGCGGTGTTAGAAGCTATTGAGCGGTTACGTCGTCAACCTGATGTACCTTCGCCAAGCCAGGATGACACGGCTGGGAACAAGGGAAGAGATGAGCGCAACTCATCAAGAAATGCCAATATTCGGCACGAACAAGGCATGGGTATCTCTGCAAACTCTGCCAATACGGCTCCCATCGCGAGGTCGACCTCAGTTGCAGGACCTTCAAGGCCGCCTGCCATGCAGGGCACCTTAAGTCACCAGACTTCAAGAGCAATCGACCATAGAAACCTGCTTCGAGGTCCCTTACACTTTGGCGATCAACAATATCAACAGGGACCCATGAGACAGCATGGTAACTATCTGCACCGGGGTTTGGAAAACATGTCAAACAGCATCCATCAGCCTCAGAGCTATGATATGTGCTTTGGTGCATCAAGCTTTCAACCTCAGGTGCAAGGGTTTAACAATGGAATGTCCATGGGTCCAGTCTGGCCAACTGGTGGTATGGGATACCCACAAAACTCACCATCAGTATTCAATGGGGATCATATGATGGCACCAGGTAATATCCGAGAATCCGCCAATACATTTCATACCATTCCATATGAACCTAATCAGGGAGTGATGCTACAACCTGGATTCAGACAAGCAAGCGAACAGGTTCCGTATGGAAATCCTAACAACAATATGGCATCAGGGTTAGGAACACCACGGGCAACCAATCATTGGGGACATCAGCAGCCTAAGATTGCTGCCTCTGATTCACCCATAATCTTTGATTTTGATGGCATGCCGATTACCCAATTCACGTCTCCAGGACTCCCACAAACTTCAAGTGCTTTATCACAGCAGCCATATTTATCTGCCGGAAGTTTAGGGAAGCGTCAAAGAGATCTTGATGAAGATTGGCAGTCCAACATGAATTCAAACTGGAATGGTGGTGAAAGAGACAGCAAGAGACATAGAGGAGAGGGTATTGGCGAGCTTGGGGAGATGAACCATCATGCTCAGGAGGAAATCCATGGTCAGGAGCCCCTTCAACAAAGATCAACAAATACACAAGAGCTTCCAACAACAACTCCAACGATTGGCTTGGCTGTTGCTTCAACCTTTACTCCAACTCTTGCTCAGAACATTTCTCCCACCATGCCTACCATGGTCACTACCTCTCGCGTCTCTCCTGCTGCTCAATCAAGTGGTGCGCCGTTGGATACTTCTGCTGCATACAGTGAAGATCAACTTGACGATCTATTTGGTATCTTTGAAAATGCCACATATCCTTCACCTGCCGCCGAGCCACTGCATGGAAAAGCTCAAGAACAATATTCTGGATACCTGGAGTCATCTCCCGATGATGTTACAGCAGGCTCCCTTGGTTCGTCATTCTCCCAATGCCAAATCGAAAACACCCCGATTTCGCCATCGCTGGAATTACCCCTTGCATCTATCGAGAACGGCTCTCAGCAGTACAAATCACGCGCCGTTGGCGATGATCTGGATCCCGATTTCGATTTCGATCTTGATTTCGATCTTGATCCTATACCTGGAACAGAAGAATTTTTAAGATCGAGTCAACACTCACCAAACCACATGGACCTCAATTTCCTCAACAGTTAAGGTGCTGAAGCGAACGAAGTAACTGGGCACGCTGTTCATCACCGACAGGGACAATGGCCAGCACTGGTCGATGATGGTAATTAGCCATCACAATACATTCAGGGGGCGGACATTACACATTTCATGAGAGTTCAGGTTTCAGCGACATCATATACCCCATCTCGTACATTGTATTACACGATTTCTATTGGCGTTTGCATTTGCATTTTCATTTTCATTTCTAGCGGTACTACAGGCTTGATGGTATTACGACTTTATTCTACGATGGGTTTCATGACGGACATTAGCACTTACCATCCATCAAATTGGTTGCGTCGACAGATCACGAAAGGGGGGGAATAATATTACGGAAGGAATGATATCATGAAGGAATTTAGGGTTGGTGGATGGATAACACGGATATAATTCAGGATATCCAGCATACAAAGAGGAACATGTTGAAGGCATTATGGTTCACTAGGATAGATATGTGAACGGAGGCATTTTCTTTGGCGCTTTGGGAGCTGAGGTCGGCATTGAGCTTTTCAGTTACGCATTTACGATACTTTTGTGGCAGTCATGTTTACCAGGTATTATTGACCTGTGATGGATAGAAAATCTTGATTCTCAGACTATTTGAGGGGGGCTGATTGATGTGACATGTTTTCTTTGATTTGAGGGTCTTTGTGATTGTTCATCGTGATATGTATGATATGTGCATGAGTGTGTTGAGGTATACTAAGTGAAGAGATGAATCAAACTCAAACACATGAACCAAATTCGGAGCCGTGAAAGAGGTAAAAAAAAAAAGTATCCCTCATGAGCCCATAAGAATCCAGAGTCCTGTATGATCACCGGTAATCCCCATTGCCTTTTGCAATACCAGTTGAACCCTGAAAGTACCCGAGATTCTTGTCGGCGGAAGAGAAATAAAGGAAGCACGAGTTGCTTCTCATCGGAATCTTGACTTGCTTTCCTGTAACATGTAGATCCTGAAATATGTCGACGATGTGAATGTCACGTCCTATCACGCAACTCAAGATGGACGTCCATGAGAGGAAACCTTCTCGACTGGAACCACAATCGGAAACCGCATCCTGTGGCTATCCTTGAGGTCTTTACTTTTGGTTCCCCTGCCGCATTCTTACCATCAGGTGGCGGATTCGCCTCCAGATGACATGGAATGATCGTGCTCTTTGATCTCGGTGTTAGGAATTCAGATGGGATACAGGGTGAAGGCTCATCGATGCGTCATGTTCATGTTCATGTGGCTGCAAGCGGTCTTTTATCTTTGGTCTCGCGGGGAAACTCGCGTTGGAGGATGGAACCCCGGGTGATACTTGGTCCTTGGGAGTACATCTCGTAGCTTTCACTTGTGGTGTTGACTCCTCGATGGCCATTGGTGTATCTTCTCTCCTCTCCTCGATCGAGACCTTGTTGTGTCTGTCGGGATGCGAGTAGATCACAATGCCGCATCTCCATCGTTATTCTCTCTTGATACACTAATAGTACTCGTGGAGACGGGTGATCTTTGTCGTCGTCTTCGTCTTCGTCTTCGCCTTCGATCTTGACGACAGGTTCGCTCTCGATCGCTGCATTACCCTATCGGACAGCAAGAAGGGCCCTGAGAGGTCCCACGAGAGGCTAGTGATCGAGTTGTGGGATCGACTGTACTTTCATCTCGATACGCCAGCTTGAAAACGCTCTTGGGTTCACGTGCTCTCTTCCGGTCAAAATCCATGTACAGCACCCCATAAACCTTCCGCGTATCTTCGTGGCTACATCGTTTAGGCGAGTCTAGTCCGCGTGGTATTCAGCGCAGTTTCGTAGCATGTAGCATGTACTCGAGTAGCATGGGAACACCAACGCGGTGATGTGAGGACGACATTCGCCTCCGAGATTGACAGCTCACGATGGACTTCAATATCCAACTTTCCCTCCAGAGGGGGCATAATCAATCCCTCACCCGCAGGAATATTTGAAACGGGCTGTTATCCATTGGTCAATCAAGATTGTCAGGGCTTAGTTATGGCAACTTGATCAATCACGTCCCATCATTTACCATTTTGCGACAGCGACAGCGACAACGACAATGACAGCACCTACAATGATTCCATTCTGCCCAAACTGATCTGCGTGTATATACTGCACATATCGCAACATGCGCATTTTGTGAGCAACAGACCAGAAGTATACTGGCTTCAAATCCTCAGTTTAGAGGCCTTGGCTCATATTCGCTTATGAATGAAAGCACTTGATCTGGTAGAATGGAACACCAGAAGGAAATAATTGATAACCATGGCATTAATATACTACCTACTCATACATGTATTCATGACCTCATTCGTACGCTCGCAAGATAAAATCCAATTCTCAACCATTTTTTCCTTTCTGCTCTTGCCAACTTTTTCGTTAAACGTCGATGCTAAAATGACTGATTTGACTATAATACGCATGCACCGCCAGTTCTAACACGCATACATCTCCAAATACTTCTCCTCCATCGAAGCCTCCTATTATCACAAGTCTACTATCGTGGAGCACTGTTCCATGGTAGCCACGAGCTTTGATCGGCTCTCCGTAAACTGTCCGCTTATCCCAGGCCATCGTGACAAGATTTAGAAGGAGTACTTCGTTGGAGTATTCCACGCCATCGTGGCCACCTATTACAAATAGATAGCTTCCAACGATAGTAGCAGTATGGCTTAGCCGCGGATATGAAAGTGAAATATTAACTGGTGAGAAAGTCGAAGTCTCAATATCGAACACCCATACATCTCGGAAACATTCTCCGCCATCCGATCCACCAAATATAATAAGCTTCGACCCGATTATGTTTGCAGTATGATAGCCACGTGCTTTCGGCTTGTTTTTCTCGTCGACAGATGATGATGTCGGAGCAGAAACGAGTTTCCACGACATCTTGTTCGTATCGGCGACGTCCAATCGCCATACGTCGTTCAGCGCCCGCACTCCATCACCACCACCAAATACATATATTCCATTCTTATATAAACATGCTGTATGCGCTCTGCGTTTACTCGGTATCTTATCCCCGGATATTCGCGGTTTCGACCATCGAAAGTTTAATGTATCGAGTACATATATATCGTTATAGTATGCAGGTCCATCTCCACCGCCAAACACTATCAGCTTCTTTCCCACAGCCGTGCATGTCATTGCTCGTAAAGGAGCCGGTATATCTCCGCAGACAAAAGGGGTGGACCAATAAAAGGCATCGGCATCTAAGACATATAATTCGTTGAAACATGAACGTGAATCACATCCGCCAAAGACGTAGATATTAGAGCCAATAAGTGTGGAAGTATGCGCTCGCAATGAGGTATGAGACGAACCCGAGACAGGGGCACGAGACCAATACATTCCTGATGCTGGGGCAGGCAGGACATTGGGTGCCAATTTAGCATCTGGCAATGAAGGATATTGAGTGGAAACCGCACAAGGCGTGTGTTGTACGGGTGGCACAGGAGAAGGAGAGTGTGAAGAGGAAGGAGTTTTCGATGCTATGGCCGACGTGGAACGGAGATTAATGGGTCTATGAACACCTTCTTTGGGAGGTTGAGGTACTGGGTTACTACTATCGGGTAGTGGCATGAGATTCTCCGGGGGATTGGACGTACTGCTACCATGATGGATAGAGGGAGCACCAGGTGGTTCTGCAGTCGTCGATTTAATGGACGCCGTTGAGGAGTCCTTTTGCGACAATGATTGTGATCGCTGGCGCAACGATAAATCCGATTTCTGCTTCCTTCTGTCTTGACTTTTTGTTGATAGGTGTCCTGGGGTGTGATTGCGGGGAGGGGGCGCATTCTCTCGTGGTGGTGGCAATTCAGACTCTTCAGGGATATCTTGTGGTCTTGGATCTGTTGGAGATGTTTGAATGATTTTCTGTGAACGTAAGGGTTTAGTTGTCAAAGTAAGACGGGTGTGGTCCTGAGGAGAATCAGCCATTGTAGATGCGATTTGTTTTATTTGAATGGTGATGAAGAGAGATTCTCATGGTTTTGCGTATAGGACGAAAGAAGAATGAGGTTGAGAGTACGAGTAAAATTAAGATTTAAAGGGATGGTAGTCGTGGCTGACGATTTCGCGGTTGGATTTAGAGTAAAAAGTCTATCTATGTATGATATGCAGTAGAGTAGAAAGCCGCAGGAAAGATGGAGTTTTTGGTTCGCCCCCTGAATATTGAATTAGTCAGTTGGTTGTTCCTTCATTGACAGTGGAGATTCGAGGATATTGATGTTGATATGTATTGATAATGATATTGACTGATAGATTACCGGCATGCATATGAGGACGGATATCGGTAGAACGAGGGAGTGAATAGGAGGTATGTGTGTGTGTGAGAGAGAGAGAGAGAGAGACTGAGTGAGGGAAGGGGGGAGGGAGTGATAGATTGATGATGATAACTAGGCGAGTACTTCGTATGGGCGTGTACTCTAGATACTCGAGTAGGTACAACTATTGGTAGTTAGGTAGCTTGTCATCACCGTAATCGAAGAGCCATTGGTGAAGCCATAGGGCATAGGGCATAGGGCATAGGGATAGGAGTAGGAGTAGGAGTATAGATTATTCTCCTCCCCTCCTCCTCCTCCTCTCCTCACCCTCACCCTCCTCCTCCTCCTCCTCTCCTCACCCTCCTCCTCCTCCTCCTCTCCTCCTCCTCATCCGCCATCTTCTATCACTTCCTCTCTCTCTCTCCCATCTCCCACCCAACAGATTACAACTAGACTGCACCAATGTGACCAGTAGAGTCGTACCGTGACATAATATCCAACCAGGTGACCTGACTTGACTTGTGGAGACTCGAGTACTCTGTAAACCTTAACGGGACAGGAACAAACTTCGGTTTCAGATTGAGCCACAGCATCAGCATCCGCCACACTTTTAGTCAGACGGAATGAAAGTTCAGCCACATTACTCCTGTTTGTTGATAGGTTGATAAAAAAGACGCTAAGATAAAGCTCCCCTCCATTTTTTTTATTGCCATGCCATGTTCTGCTTGCTGGGACAAGACTACCAAAGAATACATATTTTCAACATCAAACCCTTCTTCGACTGAATGCACACCAATTTTTTGGCCTTTCGCAAGTAGTAATTCAGGCTCTTAGCCTTAATCTATTTCCAAAAATTGAAAGCCATTATGGCCGATGAAGTCCCTAATCCGGTGGAACCCTCTCAGTCTTTAAAACGACCATTAGATGGAGAGCAATTGGAAGAAGCACATCCACCACAACCAATTCTACCGGAAGATTCAGCAATCACAAAGGCAGAGAAAGTGGAGAGAAATGGCACAAACGGAGACCCTGTGAGCAGTGGAGAGCCATCGGCGAAAAGGGTCAAGACTGAAGAGAAAGAGCATAAAACTATCGCGACAGATTCCCGTGAAAGAGTCAAAGGCATAGCCCCTATCAAGGCCGAGTAAGTCAACCATATGTCTTCTTTTGCAGTGGCGCAATGAAAGATCTCAATATGTACGTTTAATGTAGTGGCGACTAAATTATGTCTAGGTACTTAATTCAACCAGCCGGAAATCGATCAGCCACAGATAGTCACAATCCTGCAGAAAATGATGATATCGCAGAAGGAAAACCTCGTAGCGACGATCGAGAAAATGGAGGCAAGAAAAAGAAAAAGGAGAAGGGCCAAAATAAGGATCGTCAATTTGGATCCTGGGGTGACATGATAAGATTGTGCAATAGTAGGTCGAACTCACCGGAATTTTCGCCCAAGGAATGCAGTTTTGGAGATAAATGTAATTGCGAGCATGATCTCAGGAAATATTTGGCCGAGGGGAAGAGGGAAGATCTGACTACATTCAATTCGAAATGCCCAGTTTGGGAGGAGAATGGCACATGCGTGGCTGGTTGGAAATGTCGTTTTGTCGGAAGTCATTCCAAGGAGGTTAAAAGGGAGGATGGTCGAATGGAAATGGTCCTCATACATGACCCAGATCGTATGAGTGTCACGGTGGCTGATGGTGAAGAAACTCCCAGAGGTGTAGTGAATGTGATCAGCACTAAAGATAAGCTTGACCTGGCTCGGAGGAGAACACATACAGAAAAATCTGATATCTATACGAAGTGGCTGGACAAGGACTCCGAGGAGGTTAATCGACAATCCAACCGGAAAAAGAGCCAGAACGAGGAAGAGAAGGAAGAGAATCGTGCTCAATATGTGGAACCTCCATTTCTCCCTTCTGAGAAGCGACGGATCTATTTTGGACCAGAGACACCTGTCCTTGCCCCTCTGACCACTCAAGGCAATCTTCCATTTCGTCGACTTTGTGTGGAACTTGGAGCACAGCTCACCTACTCGGAAATGGCTATGTCGACACCTTTGTTCCAAGGTACGAAAGGCGAATGGGCATTAATGAAGGCACATGAGAGCGAAATCACACCTCCACGAGTCCATCCAAATTCAAGTTCGATTGTTCAAAATTATGATAACTCGAAGGACTTGAAGTTTGGTGCTCAGATTTCAGCTAATAAGCCATTGCAAGCAATTAAAGCTGCTGAAATTCTAAGCCGTCTCGTGCCACATTTGCGAGTAATCGATCTGAACTGTGGATGTCCAATTGACCTTGTATATCGACAAGGAGCTGGTTCTGCATTGCTTGATGCACCATCGAAACTGGAGAAGATGATTCGAGGTATGAACGCGGTTTCCGGAGAAGTTCCTATTACGGCCAAAATTCGAATGGGCACCATGACAGGAAAACCCAACGCCCATAAAACCATTGAGCGTTTGGCATTTGGTGGTCCTGAATTACGCGAGAGACTCGGGGCTCCTGGTTGCGCTGCTATTACCCTCCATGGCCGTAGCAGACAACAGAGATATACCAAGAATGCCGATTGGAGCTACATAGCAGAATGTGCAGCTCTCATCAAGTCATATAACCAAAAGAAGGATGATTTGATAGACACAATTATGGAACCAGATGCCCGCACGTTACCAAATGCCCCCGACGGAAGACTATACTTCATCGGTAACGGTGATTGTTATTCTCACGTTGATTATCTCGACCATGTACAGAATGCAGGCGTGGATTCTGTCATGGTGGCGCGTGGTGCACTCATCAAACCATGGCTCTTTGAAGAGATTGAACAGGGACAACATCTTGACAAATCCGCATCAGAACGTCTACAATATGTTGAGAAGTTCACACGATATGGACTTGAGGCATGGGGATCCGATGAGATGGGCGTTGGTATGACTAGACGATTCTTATTAGAATGGTTGAGTTTTGCTCATAGATATGTTCCTGCTGGAATCTTGGAACATTTACCACCCAACTTGCAAGATCGCCCACCAGCGTACAGAGGAAGAAATGATCTCGAGACTCTGTTGGCTAGCGATAATTATATGGATTGGATGAAGATCAGGTATGTTGTTTTAATCCTCTCTTTATATCTATCTCCCTTTCCCGGTAATAACGACACTAACCAACCAAATAGTGAAATGTTCCTTGGCCCTGCACACAAAGATTTCAAGTTCCAACCTAAGCACAAGTCAAACAGCTACGAAATTGAGGCTGAAGGGTAGTCGAATCAAGGAACCATTGCGAGGGGCTGTATTGAAAAGGTTGCAATTTAACCACTGACAGGCGCTACATTGGTAAACGGAAAATACAAAACTATACATGAGCAATGCAATGCGTTTCATGAGACGCGTCAGAGAAAATATACATATCATTGGGTATACCAGTAGTTATTAGACTCCAGGCTCTCCGAAGCACTAGCACAAGCATGAAAAAAAATAAGATATTCAATTGTGAATTTGAGAGTACTGCTAGAATTAGATGTTGTTCGCGCGCACGCATGATGTCGCTCTCCTGCACACGATACTTGATGAGGCGAGATAGGTGACGGAGGCAGGCCAAGCCAGCCATAAGTCGAAGATGTTCACGCAAAGTAAAAGTCAAAGGAGAGAACCGAAATTTAAATCCAAGAAGCAAGAATGGATTTATTCATTCAGCATGACGTCTGGTCAATCCTTGTTACTGTCAACAGATAAGATACATAATTGCAAGCTCAAACTACACCAGCTACATACATGATTCATAGCGAAGTTACATTTTCCTGTCTCATGAATACGCTACCTAATCTCATGAAGCTAATTTTTCCCACCATGAACCATGAACCATCAAAAACACAAGCTCCATCCTCACACCCTACCTCATCATCATCCCCAAATCCTTTCCTCGCGGTACCACCCTATCCCATTCATCCATCGCCTAATATTTGTTCAGTCGTGCAGCCCGCCAAAGCGTCCAATACCATATACATATCAATCTATTTCTCCTTTCTGCTGCCGGCAGATGGTTCAGCAGCTTGAGCCTTATCAAGAATATCATCGGAGAACTGCTTGTTTCTAGCGGATTGTTCCTTGAGGGTCTCAATATCTCTATCCTTTTGAGCCAACAAGTTCTTAAGCTTGCCAATCTCTCCAGCGTTTCCGGCACGCTCCAGCTTCTCAGAGTCCTTTCCGCCAGTCTTGCCGGTACCCTCGTAGCGGTTGACCTTTTCTTCCAAACGGAGAACTTCGAGGATCATTGTGTAGGTTCGGTTGAGAATGAGGGAGAGGAAGAGGGTGAAGCCACAGAGGTACATGTTGCGTTGAGAGTAGAACTTGCGAGCTTGTACCTCCATGCGTTCGTGGCCGAGAACCGGGCTACTACTAGGGGTTAGGTCTTCGTTGAGGAGAAGGTGGTTGGGGATGTAGTGAGGGATTCATCATACCCAGCTTGACTCTTATTGGCCTCTGCCAATTCGACCTGAACACGATACACTCTATTTACACTATCGATAAATAGGATCAAGATGAAAATAAACGTGATCTTCATCCCATATTGTAATTTTGCTACCAGTCGACTTTCGCTTCTAGTGGGGCATTAGTAGCTGCAGGATGAAGAAAATAATTGCGGACCACGAACATGAAAGTAAACATCTTTCGACGGATTGTGAAAGGAAGGGGAACGATGAGAAGCATGAAAAGTGCCATCTCTGCTACAAGGAGCACGAAGACCTGTATAGGAAATCATCAGCATATTATTTGTTGAGCGCGCGGAGGCTGCGGGTTGGCAGTGGTGGACAGAGGCGGTCGTGAAGTATGTAGATATCCAAATGGCAGAGAGTGTAAACATACAAGACTGTAATAAAGTGTCATCCTGGCGGTATTGATTCCTCCAAACTTTGTATTTTGTTATTGATTCGTGGTCTATCACACAGTAAATATCAGTAAATGTTGACAAGGCGCCCACACCCACACCACATCGACATCGTGCCCGTGTAAGGTGTTAACCTCCAAGCCTTTGCCTCTAAGTTATGAGGACGGCATCGTAGAATATACTCACAGTAACAAAGATATCTTTACCCGACCGCAGGATTGAAGTAAGTTGTGTTGTTGATGAGAAGGGAAGTGTTGATGAAAAGTCAAAAAGGTATTTGATACATGTAGCTCGAAGCTTCAACGTCATCATGTTTGTGGTGAGAACAACCGAGCGATTTTCGCTTCCAAGGAAAATCCACGCTAGCCTAGGAACAATTGAAGCCGCAACTTACACGTGATTCGCATTATCCCCTTTCCCACTTCACGCGTTGATGTTAGTTTTTACCAAGAAACTCCTTTCTTCTTCACCTTTCTTGTTCCAGTTAAAACATATCATTAGCCTTCGCTGGCTCAAAGTTATATTGGCCTCCATCTGATCTACTCATCCTCTGGTAAGTAATCGTGACACACCCGAACAAACCTCTTTATCAGCCCAGACACGGATTCAATGGCTACCGTGTGCAACAGGAATTGGCTCATGAACAGGTCAATGCTATGCTTTACTCGTCGTTTTAAGCGAGCAATTCTCCTGATCAACACATCTAGATGCGAATTCAATGACTACAATAGGAGTTGGCTTGGGAGCAGGTCATAAGCGAACAAAGCATGCAGCTTCTCCGCATCCAAAAGTTGTCGTGTAATTCTGCGCATCTTGATCAGGATCAATAGTAGAGAGGGGTATGGGGACGAAAGTCCAGTACAAGGTCACCAGGGGAGAATCGAGGAATTAAATGGTTTGGATGTTCAAGATGATGGTACCTTGAATGAAGATGATGATCCAATGAATAATGAAGATGCTCAGTCTGGAACTGGATTGAGTGATGTAGTTGAGGATCGAGATTGATATCAACACTCCAAACGGATTTTCTTAAATACTTTATAGCAGACAGAATAAGTATCCTAGCACAATGTAAGTCATTATCGACCTCACGGAACATGATTCGAATGATGATACTGCAATCGACCGCAATTCAGATTGCATGTCTCTAGAGCGTCCTTAAAATCCTTGTGCATCAGGTCTTAATCTTCATTACCTTCTGCAAAACGTAAAATATCAAAAACCGCATCAAAGTATGCATCAGAGTATCTATCACTTAAATACCAAAAAAATTCATTTCCCTACCAGACATGTGCCAAGCACCCTACAAATGCGTGTAACGACTTGAGAATTTCCGCTGCTCAGGAGAAATCATCCCAATGCCTTGAGATACCACAACATCCCCAACGAGGTGGTAGAAAAGCCCAAAATTCACTCATGGTCAGGAGGTAATTCATGCGGATGTTCTCAACAGGCCTGGTAGCTAGATCATTCCCCATATAACCCCGCTCTGGAGTAGCAATCAGTCAGTATATAAGTTTCTTTCTCCAACCTTGGTCAGCCCTTTCAAGACTTACTCAGGACACCCAGCCATATCTCCAAGCTTCCCTTTCTGACCTTCGTGAAATCTTGCACTCTATCCAAAAATACGCAGTCTTCTCTGTATCTTCAGTTTGCACCCATTATTGCGAATGCACTTCGTCATAATTTGACTGGCTGCTCGATAACTTTCGTCTTTTGAAAGCTGCCCGCCTTCTGACTTTGAAATCAAGCTTCTCTGGTTTTGATTTTAAAGATCTAACTTGACATCACAAATTGCCAGCTTTGCTGACAGAAATTGGTCATATTCTGCACTTCTTAGGCTTCTAACTTTCACTACCAATTCCGAGAAAAGAGTCGGTTGCGCAGATATCTTCATCCCCAGCGCAAATCTATCATTCTCGCAGCCTTCACTTTTCTAGTAAATTTACCTCATACTTTCATCTGATTCATATAGTCATTACCTCATACCTACCTTATTTAACATGTCTAGACGCAGGGAAAACCTCGACCCCGACCTTCCTAAGGGGGTTTATGTCCCACCAGTCCCAGGCATCACAGCACAAATCATCTCCCAGGACAAGAAAGCTTTCCCGAACCATCCTTCTCCTGACAGAGAGCCTATTGCTGAAGATGAAGGCTTGTCTGGGTACCTCAACTCTCGAACCATCACGACCTACATAGCCGTTACTAATGATACCCCGTTCTCCATCCATCTTCGGGTCGACAGGCCCTACCCTATGAAAATGGACAGCTCGAAACTGCAGTTCGAAATTTCTATTGATGGGAAGTTTGTATGGAATTCTTGGTGCCATAGGCCTCGGTACGAAGAGAATGGAAATGTCTGGGAGGAAATCATCGGTGGGATGAAGTTGGGCAAGGGACGTAGTTGCGAAATCAAGGACTTCAAATTTATGGGATTAAAGACCAGTAAGTACGAGTATACTTACTCATTATCTTTTGCTGGTGAGATTCTCCAACTCGAGTTTCGGACCCGAAGATCTACGGATGAGGTTTGTTTGCTAAATACCAGAGGCACCAAAGACATTTGATGAATAGTTGAAACAAGCTCATGAATGACTAATGAGACTCTGCAGGCGATAGATGCGCCTCATATACGGCTTGCCAACGTATCAGAGAATCCATGGAGAAGGTTGGCAATATTGAGATCAAAGTGTTCAGAACAGCGCATGGAAAGAAGGGCGGCGATGTCAAGAATAGCAAGCAAGGATTTCTGAACAAATACAACATCGAGGTTCCTGAGAGAGCATTGAAGGGAGCTGAGGCAAAGAGCCATGGTACTGCGTGAGTAAACTTCCCTTTTGTTTTTGGGAACGCCCACGAAATAAATAATGTCCAAAATAGGTTGAGCGCGGGTCGGAAGGCAACCCGAGGGGATGTTTGGCGAGACGCCACGAAACATGGTGAACATCCAATCGTCATCTTTCGCTTTCTCTACCGCTCTGAAGGTTTGTATCATCCAAGCTAATGGTGTAGAGTATGTCACTGACCAAAACACACTGCATACAGAAGCGTTGAAGTCCCTACACATCATTGATCGCACACCTAGCCCATCTCGCGCTAGCTCACCAAACGGCGATCATCATGGCATTAGCGACTTAACAGCCTCCCAAGCACGACGGATGGAAGATTTGCTGAGATCGTTCCGTGAAGAGGCAAGCGGAGGTGGCGAATCCAGCAGTCGAAAGAGAATCAAGACAGAAGATGACGGGGCTGAAAGTAGCCACAGACCTGGAAAGCGACACAGAGTTGAGGAAGGCAGTGGAAGCGCGGTTACAATTGATCTCACCGGAGATTCAAGCGAGGACGAAGAGAAATCTTAACAAACTTCGGGTGTGGTTGATTAGTCGATGGCATGGAACCTAATCTGGTCGAATTGGGCGAGCGAAGACGATGAAGACGATGAAGACGATGATTTGCTTATTTGGGATAATCGAAGATACTGAGAATCTTGGTGAAGGGGCAATGAAAGCTGCTAATGGATCGAACTTAATTTGAAGAATGCGAGATTTAATGAAAGCCTTGGTTGAAATCCCATTACGTAACTTTTCAAGCGTGTGTGTGTGACCTTGAGAGATAGCCAAATGGAGTAGTATATAACGACCTACAAAGTACTCGAGTATATCGAAGAAGTTATATTATTTCCATTTCTACTCTAGATCCATTCAACCAAAACTATAAAACCCCTTCGCTTCATACAGTAATCCACCCAAAATTCACTCTTTTGAAGATTTTCACCAAAAATCAATCATGAACTCTCCAACTCTACCACCCATCCCGACCCACATGAACGTACTAACCCCAATCCGGCCATGTTTGTCCTCTATGCACCAACTGGCCGCAATTTCATCGCACGGACCATCCTCGTATCTGTATATAATCCGGAAGCCCGCCCACCCTTTTCCCTTTTTTCTTCTTCTTCTTCATACTTACCTTGTTGAAGCGTTTCGCAGATCAAGCATCGCGACGCTGCGATACGAGTCCTCCATTGCACATCGGGGCGACGAGAATCGTCCAGTTCCCTTCGGGGACCTGGTCGGCGGAATTTTTGATTGCTTCCTTGGGGACTTTTTTTCATTGAGTTTTGCCTGGCTTTTGAGCTGGGGCTTGAAGAAGAATATGATGATTTGGGAGGTTTGTGTTTGGTTGATATCAAGTGAGCGGCGAGAGGTTGAAGATGAAGGGAAGCGTTTGTGTGATGGATGTGATGAATGGTGGAAAGGAGAGTCTCACGCGATAAAACGTAGCACCTTTTGATTGCGTTACATCGGGCACTGATGTCCATATTGGCCCAATACGGAATGAAGAACTCGTATCGCTGCGTGGTGATGCTTGATAACGATGTTTTGAAAAACCTTTGTGAACACCGTGAGAGGGAGAGAAGCCAAGATGTCATTTTTTTCCGAAATATCTATTTGGGGTGGTAATTGATGCATTTGTGAATCGATCGATCTTTCGATGTTGATCCAGCAGTGACCCAAGGGATGAGTTATGATGATGCTGGGTTTCTCATGTGAGAAGATGATCAAGTTCAAACACCTTCATCGAACTCCTCGTACAGTTTCAACCTCTTTCACCTTCCTCACCAATCCCTCTCCACCTTCGCTCCCATATTCAATCGTCATCTGAACATCCTCCTCAGACCCCTCTGAATCCCCATCATACGGATCAGCCTGGCCTGCTAACTTGACATTCGCTCCCTTCGAATCTTCGAGTCTTCGACCAACCCATATACTAACTAGTGTGATGATCTCAATGAGAACCTCTAGAGATTTCCTTGATGATTCTGCAGCTCGCGATCGGTTCACCGTCACGTTCTGCTCGCCATTTTGGCTTTATCCGAAAGGAAATTCCTTGGGCCGTGATCGCGGGGTTGGGGTTGGGGTTGGGTCTTCTAGCATGTTTTGGTTCTGTATCTGTTGGGGAGAGGGGAGGGAGTGAAAGGAAGGGTATCCAGGATGATGTTCTCTCATACTAATTATTCCTTGAAGATAGAGGTGGAGAGAGGTAAAACCCCGCCTTTTCCCCTCCTCGAAGAAGAAGTCATGGTGAGATGAAGAGATGAAGAGAGAAAGAAAGAAGGAAGGAAACAAAAGGTTACGAATATACTCGAATACTAGAGTACAAGCAAGAAGTGTATGATTTACTCGTGGCGCTGACGCAACGTAGTTGGTATTGCCATCTACTCGTATTTGAGGAATGTATATCTATATAGAGTAGGAGATTTTTGATTTTTCTTTTAGGTTTCACTCGTACCAAGCAACCAGTAATCACAACCACAACCACAACCACAACCACAAACTTCAAAGCAAAGCAAAGCAAAGCAAAGCAAAGCATTTCATATCCTCACCCCGTATAACCGCTATGTGTAATCCGTTATCCCTCCCATTGCTGAGATCAATAGTTGTACTCATATGTCACATCTCTACTTTTCTTGAGAGGGTTTGGTTTGTGGATCAAGTGCTAGAGTATACATTTACTCGAGTACTCGAGTAGTATAGGAGTACAGTGTATAAGATATTCCACCAACTCTAGGTGCTCATACTCGCTTATGGAGAGTATATCAAGAATACCACCAGTGTACGTACCTAACAACCACCATGTACGCGTCCTCAATACCCATATAAATCAGATTTGAGACGAGATTCTCTATTTTGAAGCCGATTAGTCTTCATATTAAATTGAATTTGTAATTGAGAGAAGCTAGCCAATGGGGCTCCTGCTATACATGTTCTAAGCATAAAGTTTCATGAAATATTCCTCCAATAGCCAAAGTCGCAGCGAGGAATTTTATTCTTTTGGTATGAGCGAACTCCACCAACTCCTCCTGCTCGGATGTCAAAGTTCTCTCTCTCTCTCTCTCTCTTGCCCATTCTCCTATTGATAGCACATGCTTTATTACATGTGATCATGATGCGAACACTCGGACAATCTGATCTACACATCCGGTCGCAATCACACATCGGATGCTTACTTTGGCATCCTCTTTCTTCGTCGTCCCATTTCCATGCTTGATAGGAGCTCCGGCTCCATTTTCCCCATTGATCAGCGGGGCATCCTTGATAACGCTTGGAGCCCATCGCATACAACTGACGAAATGTCCATGCGCGTCACTTATTGTCTTCACGCACTTCCCTTCCTGGGCAAGATCCCAACATCTCAAGGTTCTATCGTCTGCAACACTGAGTAGATATTTCCCACCAGGGTGGAACACAAGAGCTCTAATCCAGTTATCGTGACCAACCAGTGTCTTGATCAATGTGCCGCGAGCATCCCATATTCGGATGCTCTTGTCTCGAGCTCCGGTAGCGATATATTCGGCGGAACTGCTTGCGGGTGGTGGTTTCTTTAACCCTGACATGGCAGCCAAGTGAGGGTAAGTTGATGGTGGTGCAAAGACACAGCATTCGATTGTATTCTCATGACCTAACAAAGTTGCCTTTGGTTCACCCGACGAAGCATCCCATATCCTTGCCGTCTGATCCACTCCAGCAGATAAGAGCCATCGACCATCAAAAGAAGGTGCTACATCACGAACCCAATCCGCATGTCCTCGAATGGTTTTGACGCAATACCCCGTGGAAACATCCCATATTCGTAATGTTTTATCTCGACTGGCTGATACCAATAGGTTCCCGGATGAAGGTGACCCAGCTGCCCCACTAGGTATAAACCGTACAGCTGAAACAGAATGGTCGTGTCCAGGCAGTGTCCGAATGTTTTTATACTGGTCGCTAGGATCCCATAATTTGATCGTGAGATCACTGGAGCACGAAGCCAGTAATGTTCCACCTCTAGGGCCACCAAAATCAACATCTAATACCGCTCTTGTGTGTCCTTTAACGGTAAGTTCTAATTCTCCAAGCTCCCAATCCCAAATTTTGATAGTGCAGTCCTCTGAGCCTGATGCCAACGATGAAAATACTGGGTGAAACGCAACACAGGTAATTGCTTCCCTGTGCGACTGAAGATTGTGCCTTGCTGGTGATTTTGGTAGCCAAGCTGTAGGATCGGTATTCCGATTTGATAGAGATGTGGGTGTTGCATTGTCGATTTCACTCTGTAGGGCAGCATTTCTAGACTCGAGTTCCATTATCTGTTTACCAATCATCAGTATAGGACTTCTTGCTGAATCTGATCTCGAGCCACCCTACCTTCTTCTGTAACCGCACCACGCTTGTCCATTTCTTCTCCAGTAGCCCTTCATATTTCTTACTCGTGGCAGAATCGAAGCTATCGCCGATGTCAAGTTCTTCTCGTAACGTCGCGGCACTATGCAAAAGGTTGGTAGAGGTGAGGTACGCTATCATAGACTTGTGCCTGCGGAGTAATGTAATATTAGCCATCTAGAGGATGTGATGAAGATAAGTTCAACTCACAGCTCCTCGGCCTGCCGCGACGTCAGAATTTGGCTCATGTTGACTATTGTATGCGATACATGAAGTTGAAAGAGAAACTAGGATTCGGATTATTCCAAGGCGATGCGCCTGGGCAAGCGAAATGTGGAAACTCGTTTTCTGCTTGTTCTCTCCAATATCTGATAATGATGAATTCTTCGCAGATAGGTGTGTAGGGAAGGTAGGTAGGTAATTTGTTGTGATTGTGAATTTATGCTTTTGGCCTGATTCGATCTACACGTTTGCACAAGGCTTGCACACACACACACGCATACACGTCTCTCTTCACGTACCGGGTAAGGTTTATGATTGGGATGGATGGATGGATGGATGGAGGTTGACGGGCTGAATGGTTGGCTGGCAGGTTGGCTGGTTATACTTTATTATTGTTTATGCTTGAAGCGCGGGGTGTCCACAACTTTTTTTGGTTTTTTCGACGATACAATAGGCGGGTAGGGCAGAAGAAGGAAGTCCTTTCTATCTTCTTTTTTACAGTACGGTACAATACCGTACAGTATATATATACGTATATGTATGATTATAGCTTGGATTTTATATATAGTTTCTTTCCTCGTGTTGAACTTCACTTCATTTACTCGAGTACTTCTCTCTCACTTGCACTTGCTCACTTCTTCATACTCACATCAGTCCGTCAGTCACTCACCTATATATATATATATATCTCTCTCTCTCTTATAAAAAATAAGTGCACGCGCCAATCAATTTACAGGGATTTTATGTATTTGATTTGAATTCGCCGTCGTTACGGTTACGGTTACGGGTTCTGGGATTTACTCGTAATTATTATTTGTAAAGTCAACAAATACCCAACAACGCATCAGTTCAATCATTCTTGCTGCTTGAACCACAACAAACAACCACAACCACAACCACAACCACAACCACAACCACAACACAAGACCCCGTACAAGTCAAGGAGGACGAGCCCTTTTCATTGCATTTGGTCTCTATGAACTTGAATCCTGCCTTTACCCTTTACTACTTTACAACCATTTCCTTGATCATAATCAATTAAGAACCTGACTCCTCGAGCATTTACCTCCTCATCACTTCCCCCCTTCCTTCCCTTTCCCCTTCCCTTGAATTTTACCCCACGACCATAAACTTTTCCTCAAATTTGCGCACAACATCGAACTGGTAGGTCTATCTCCTTTGCTCCTTCCTCTCTGCCATCATGATGGGCTTTCAAAATCTGCGACATCTTCAATCTACTTCTTCATTGTATGCTTGGCCATGTAGAAGCAACCCCCTCCAATATCCATGTCTTTACCGAAGCTTAAGCTAACCAAACGGGTAGCTACTGCAAAGCTACCACATACCCCTCCAAAGGTTACGATAGCCAAGATGGCAGAGCAAGAAGAAGATTTCACTTCTCTACCCCTCCCCGATAGATTTCAACATAAGGTACCGTCGTCCCCTTGCAGTTCTCCGACAACTGCTTCTCCCCTCGTGCACCCTTCATAGACTGATCCTTATCCTTCATGATAGATATGGAAAGTAAGAAAAGCAGCATACGAAGATGCCGCAAAACAATTCGAAATCACACCAGATGAACATGATCCAGTCTTTCGACCATTCCTTAACGACCCTGGATTGTGGAAGGGAGCGGTGGCAGATTCGAATGTGGCCGCACAACAAGATGGTATTGCGGCGCTATGTGCTTTCCTCAAGTTTGGTGGACGTGAGCACTGTACCAGAACACGAAGTCATACATTAACATCCTTGGTGGAGAAGGGACTGAGTTCAACAAGAGCGGCCACCAAAGCATCTGCCCTCGAAGCCCTCTTGTTATATGTCGAATTGGATGTAGCTGCTCCCGTCATCGAGGAACTCCTCCCCGCATTGTCGCACAAACAACCAAAAATTGTTGCAGCAACGGTAAGCGCGTTGACTGCCATATATCATAATTATGGATGCAAGACGGTGGATCCTAAACCCGTCCTCAAAATTCTTCCAAAGCCGTTCGGTCATGCAGATAAGAATGTACGTGCGGAAGCTACAAATTTGGCTGTTGAGTTCTATAGATGGTTACGAGAAGCCATGAAGCCAATGTTTTGGGGAGACCTCAAGCCCACACAACAAACGGATATGGAAACTCAATTCGAGAAGATCAAGGGAGAGCCAGCGCCGAAGCAAGAACGATTTCTCAGATCACAACAAGCGGCAATGTCTAGGGCACCTCCTCCAAGTGAAGGCGGCGCAGAAGAGGAGAATGAGTTAGAGGCAGAAGGGGTAGAAATCGATGCATTTGACTTGGCTGAACCGCAAGATGTTCTATCCAAGGTCCCTGCGAACTTCCACGAACAGTTGGCTTCCTCGAAGTGGAAAGAACGAAAAGAGGCGCTGGAGGCTCTATACACCTGTCTTAATGTTCCTAGAATCAAGGACGCCGATTTTGGGTTAATAGTTCACGGTCTGGCAAAATGTATGAAAGATGCAAATATTGCAGTTGTCACCCAAGCTGCACAATGTGTTGAAGTTTTAGCTCAAGGTCTACGAAAAGGATTTACCAAATATAGATCTGTAATTCAAAGCCCTATTATGGAGAGGCTAAAGGAGAAGAAGGCATCCGTCTCGGATGCTCTTGGTGCCGCACTAGATCAGGTATTTGTAGCCACGAGTTTAACCGAATGTTTGGAGGAAACTATCGAGTTTTTGAAACATAAGAATCCTCAAGTCAAAGAGGGAACTGTTAAGTTTTTGATTAGATCACTCAGGACAACTCGAGAAGCCCCTTCCAAAGCCGAAGTTGGCAATATTTCAGAGGCCGCAAAAAAGTTGCTCGCCGAGTCGAGTGAGGTATTGAGATCTAGTGGCGCTGAAGTCCTGGGTACAATAATGAAAATTATGGGCGAGCGCGCAATGGGGCCGCATCTTGAAGGGCTGGATGACATTCGAAAAACCAAAATCAAGGAATTTTTCGACACTGCAGAAGTGAAGGCAAAGGATAAGCCTAAGCCTCCACCCGCTCCTGTAGCTCCCAAAGCTGCCCCAACTGCAGCGCCCAAAAAGATGGTAAAAAAGGCAGCTGCAAAGAAACCACCTCCGCCACCAAGTGCATACGCTCAACAGGCTCCGTTGGAGGCCCAGCCTACAGCTAGAAGTGCCGCTGGATTAAAGAAGCCTGCTGGGCTTGGATTGAAGGCACCAGGAAAGAAAGTGGTAGCACCAGCCCTTGCTTCGCCCAAGCGTTCCATTCCGTCACCAGCTCCAGTTGAAGAGGAAGCTCCGCCCCCACCTCGTGTCGGCCTAGGTCGTGGACTTGCTGGTAGATCTTTGGCAAAAGCACCAGCCGCTAATGCAGCTCCCCCTATGTCCTCAATGTCACCTCCACCGAATGCCGGTTTAACTGCGTTGGAGAGGGCTGAGCTGGAAGAATTGCGACTGGACAAAGATCGATTGCTACGTCAAGCTGACGAATTACGCCAAGAGCGCTCACGGCTTAACTCGGAGATTCAAGAATTGAAGAATCAAAATGCACAGCTAATCGAGGACCACACACGAGATGTTTTATCTATCAAAGCCAAGGAAACCCAACTTGTTCGCTCAAGAGCAGATGCTGAAACAGCGGAAGCAATGTGTGCTCAATTGAGGAGGGAGCAAAACAGATTGAAGCATGCCCTGTCAGCCGCCGAAAGAGCCAGCAATCATAGCCCATCGAGAGGGTTATCAAGCCCTGGTCGTGATGGTGCTCATGATGAGGCTGGAACATACCGTGATTCTATGTATGGCGCTCCTCTAGATGGGGGGCGACAAGATTATAGAAGCCGCACTCGCATGTCTATGACATCGTCAATTGGAGAAGAGAGAGAAAATGGGGCTGGTGCATATGGTCGTAACATGCTAAGTCCTGATTTGGAACCTGCGAGCAACGGAAGATCAAGTGCGGCCAGTGGCAGGGCTAGCCCGGCGCTACCATCTTACACAAGTGAGCGCATGTCTAGAACTGGCGGTGCTGGCAGTGGCAATGGAACGGGAGTGGAGAGCTGGAAGAGAGCTGCTGAGGTTACAAGTGCTTTGAAGGCTAAGATCGAGCTAATGAAGGTGAGTTTTCGACACATTTCATTACACACCGTTTAAAAGATACTAATCAGAACATGTTCATAGGCAAGGCAAAACATATCAAAGCACTAAGCATATGGGAATCAAATATTTAATGAATCAAGGATAAAATAGGCATTGAGAAGGTTGGGCAGGTGGCGAAATGGGAGGGAAAGGTTTATTTGGCATTGATCAACGGTGTTGTGGTCGTGCTTGGTATTTTTCTTGTGATTAGGGTGGCATCCTCTGTCTTGGTGCATGTAGAGGGTTCTATTTGGCAACTCGGACGAAGCGATGCGAATGCGAAATGAGGAGAGACGATATTATGCTCACATGCTGTGTTCTGTATGCGTAGTCGTGGCTGGCTATGATTCTACTGCACTGTACCGCACGCGCAGTGCAATTGCTTTAGGAGGATTCATGTGCGTAGATAAGACGTACGAACATTTTATAGGCTAAGGAGGGATGGGCTCATCTCATCTCATTGCCTGCTTGCTCGCTGCTTGGGGGNGGGTGTTTTCTCTCTCTAGAATGATACCACGGAATGCAAATCTACTCTTTTTACGATATTGAAAATCAATGCCCCGCGTATCACTCGTACATGATGGGTGCATAGGACCCCTTGAATTGGTGGTCGTATAGAGGAGGTAATGTGTAAGTCAGGGTTCGATTTCGTGCGACGGTATTGACCTTGCACCCCGCATGAAGATCACGATTTGGGATGGGCTCGGTATATCATGTAGGTGTATGCATGCTGCATGCCGCATGCTGCATTGATTGATTTCAAGGGTTCTCCTCGTCCTCCCTACCCCTCTTGCAGGTTCCAACACCCAGCCAGCCTACGGTCTTACGGAATGCGCGGTCGGGAGGTTGTCGTTTCTCCATGGGGAATTTGGGTTGGCTTTGGGATTTCTGGGG
>NGKF01000002.1:1760448-1858670 GCA_002162555.1 Monilinia aucupariae
GATGTCCACCAGGTCGTATGCTGTCAGGCATGCCATTGCTATGGTAAGGTATGATGCGGCACGGATATTCTTCAATATTACTCTATAACGGTGTTGTATTGCTAATAATGCGTTTCAGTTGGGGGAACAGAGGGTGAAGATTGGATATGGGTGAGCGGAGAGGTGAGCCTTGTTGTCAGGTTGCTGAATACCCGAATAGATGAAGGGGGCGAACGATCGAATCACTGCTGGTATTGATAATCATCAAGCAAGCATCATCCGCATGCAAAAAACAATAACCAGGCATCTCTCGTCATCCAAGCTTCACCGACCGCGATGGCCATACACAATTTGTGATAGGTGAATATCCCCGGGAAAGCTGATCTGTACGACAACTATTTCATACAGTGATGACAATAGAAATGAGGGAACAGGTGGTTCGAGTCTGGCACCAGTGCATGCGTGCGGCTGGGAATGGATCATGGCAGCTACTTACTGAGTTACAGTATATATAAGGACGGGTATACGAGTATACAAGCGAAGGAACCCCTTGTTTGGATAGTTGCCAGTAGGTGTGGGGGTGAGCCTTTATGTCTTTGAATCTTCATTCGTTCCGAAGGACTCGTAGATATATGATAAGCTGGTGACTTCATTTAAGATATAATGCTCTCCGGACGTGTTATTGATGGATTGATTAATGTGACGCAAGTGCCGGATAGGAGCTGAATAGACGAGGTCAAAAGTATCCTTGGGATTTCATACTACTACGAGTACTCCAGCGTTGTAAGAACTCCGAGTGCCCAACAGGTCTTATATGCTATGTGCATGTGACTCGCACGTGACGTTAGGCCGCGATCGTAGCATTAGATGTGCGGTAAGCTGTGCCCCTAACTCTTAGAAACAGGCGTGGTGGCCCTTGGCGATGTTGTTTTCACTGCTATGGCCATGGTTTGGTCGTGCAATAATGTAAAACCCATAGGGTAGACCTATACAGTGTCACTTCATACGGTAGGTCTTCGGAGTGGACCAAAGGGGGAACTGTCTAACGAGCCCCACCGGATTGAAGCTAATCAGATGCTCCAAGTTCCAAGTGGTTCATCAATAGCTGAAATAAGTAAAAGGTCGTGAGAATGTGTTGATTTTTTCTCGCATTACTCGAGTATTATCCATACCTATGAATTGCGTGGGCCTACAGCTAATAGGATATATGCAGGAACCATATGATCAGATACGGCCAGGCTCATGCAAATGAGATTTGTAAAATCTGACCATCTTTTCATGCTGGACAACGGTATGTATGTGTACTGCAATAGCTCAAAATCCGGTACGCATTCCTATATCACCCCAGTGTTGCAGCTAGATATTGGGCACCATCATAGCCCGTCTTCCACTTCGAGTTGAAACCGGGCTCTGGAGGGAAACCGTTAGGACGGGCTCGACCATCAAGAGGGGCGGGATCGGATGTGATTATCCGCCCCCCTCAGCTTTTGCCGGTCGCTGCAATGAAAATCAATGAAAATCAATGGGAACTTGCACATCCTAGAGGCTACAGCTATACTGGGCGAAACCGAAACCGGTAGAAGGGTCTCCGTGGTACGAGTAGAGAGGAGGCTTTCGATGCTGTACACAACAGCAACGCATGTTGTGTTCTATCTAATGCGTTGCGATGAGCTTGTCGCTTATTTCCCCTTCTTACTACTTGAGCATTCATTCTTCGTTTCATTGTTAAACATACACTGGTGGCCAAAAAGAGAAGATATTTATAGACGCAACACTGACTAATGAATTACCGGTAAAACCTTAACAAACCGCGAGAATACCTCTTTGCTATTTCCCGAGATCATACTTTTTGGCTTGCCATCTTGGCAGACACCTGAACTACTTTCATTCCTCCCATCTTCCGTGGAGAGTAGCCCAAGAATATTCAAGCAAATCGAAACACCGCCATTATCATGCTTGACCTCGCACAACATGATTTCTCTTGTGTCGCCAATAATCTATCACCTCTCAAAATCTCTGCAATCTCGCTCATCTACAAATCCAATCTCCAGAATCCACACATCCCAGTCATGTGCCGTAAACAGGATTATTTTCTGCCAGCCACCAGTGCCCATCCATTCGAAAGGGTTTCCTTGCTTTTGGTGTCACTGCTTGTATGGTTGGTATTGCTTCTTTTACTTTTGGCGCCTGCGCATTCTTGCATTCGGGGCCGTTTTTTCTCGCTTGGCATTTATTGCCCTGTCTTGTCTTTGTCTCGGAGGGAAGGAAAACGGTCGCGATGCGGTGCGGGTATGTAGGAGAAAAGGAAGATTATACCATAACATAATGCGATCCACACGTGAACGAAGCGGTCCTAATTGCCTTCTGGAACCTGATGCTTACCTCGCATGCCGTTCGATCCTGTTACTCTATTGGTCACCTCCTGTTCTGCAGCGACATTCCCACCAGCGTAGATACCGAGACATGTCCAGATATTTGCAGGAGATTGATATGGTGACATGAGCGGAATTGCCTAATCGGGCAACCTTGCTTCTTGAACAGAATGAATGACCCGAGATCACTGCCTCAAGGGTTCCCATCCTTTCCCGGCAATGATTGAACGACAGCTGCACGACGCAGTTCCCCCCCACCAAACCCCACGTCTCCTTCGACCGTTGGAAGGATTGATTGACAGCAGGAACCCTGTCGAGACTTAGGCCACCTGAATTCTAAAATCTCAGTTCGGTACCTGTTCCACGAGGGTGGTTACCTGAGAACGAAGTCACTATTCACTGGTAAGGACTCGAGTGCCATTGGAAACTTAAAACTCTCCCTTTCGCATCGCCAAGGGCTGATCGTCGTCACGTCCCACGGTAATCAAACATGAATTGAAAATAGAATTTTGGCACCAAACGATGAATTAAAACATAGATACAAATATAGCTTCGGTACCAGGAATTCAGCACCCCGCCCTCCCCATTGGGATGGAATGTAGAGAGAGCCCGAAGACCTGGTTACCATAGTGATGCGACGGAGGACAAAGACTTGAATCTCGGTTGTGCTGCACATCTCATATGCTGTGAGGACTGTAACTCCTTATTACTCGCTAAGAACAACATGGAAATCGAACCGGCTCAGAAGCTAATTCGATTGTATATAGAGAGAGTATTGTGATGCGAAAGAATTAGTAAGAGCAAAGCCAAAAACGAAACTGCAAAAACTTTCTTATCGCATGTTGAAAGGTCAAGGAACAAGGATTTTGGGCAGTGGTGATGACGGGAAAACCTACCTCTGTAAACTTACTAGGTACTATGTAATGTCATGCATGCTTCGGAGTAGGAACGCCAGTGGAATCACGAAATATATTCACGTTTGAGATATTGTTACTTTGAACCAAGGAAGGAAACGTCTGCGAATTCTCTCCCAAGTGATTCATATCCTATAAGAGAGTGAGTGCATCCATCCACCTTGCAAGATTCAGTGGCGCAGATGATCCTGACGATAACGACTGATAGTAGGATGATCTACCGGATTCCGCAGAAAAAGTAGAAAGAAAGGGGGCGTGAGGGGTAAACACTTGAATTGCCATTCGCAAATACGTCTTCATTAGTACATGTCAATGTCACTCTATAACATTCTTGATGGCGGCGAGGGAGGAGACTCTCTCACGCAATTCCTTGAGCTTACATCATCTCGATATCATTGTGCTGTCGATCATATCAAGAAAACCTTCACCGCAAACTCGACAAGTCTACCGATGTGCTGTAACGCTACATACGAAAAGAATCCCACCACCTGTTGCACCCAAACACAGCCATCATATTTCCCAACCTCAAACCGCCAACTTCTATCATATTTCTCAACCTCAACCCTGGCAATCTCCATCCCGGATCTCGCACACAACAACGCATCGCAGATGATCGCATATATTCCCCCATCCCACCGTCAGTCTAATAAGGACATGTACCCTAACTCGGTAATTCTACACGAGCTGTGACTTGATCTCGGTAGAACCCGCTTACCTAGGTACTTGATCACATTGTAGAAGAATCTAGATGCTCTTCACCGTTAATGATGCTTTTGCCTAACCTCCCTGTCTCCATCACTTCTCGCTTTCCTCTCCTTTCTTTTTCCCCTCCTCATACATCTCTTGCATCAAGACCCCAACCCTATTGACCAACGGAATACTTTCAAACCCCATATCGTCCCGTAATCCGGGTACCCGGGATGTCAAATTATGACGATCGACACAACACCCCTCCAACCTGCGTACCACACCGGCAGCCAGCACATACATACATACATGCATACACACATACAAACCCGTACTCACCATCAATCTCCATCTCTCCCTCAAAACCCTAGATACTTTCATGCTTCCCACGATTCCTTGGCGCGCCACATAAGCTACACATTGTATTCCATTCATTATCGCCCAGGAAAGTATTGTCATCGTATAGACAAATGATGCGCATAGAACGATCGATTCGATGTCTTTCCTGCAGTTACATTCGCCTCCCATCGTGCATGAGGGTGCACACCAAAGGCTACACAGCACACATGCCCATGCAAACCGCCTCCCGAAACACCCATCGAACTTCCACATCCCAAGCTGGCCGGGTCATCGCGCACCATCTTGATCATGAACGAACCGAGCAGAAATCCCGAGGCTGATTGGACGAGTTCCGAAAAGTGGTGGGAGTTGGATTTTTTTTTTCTCTTGTAGATATCCGAGATATCCCTCCTTGTACAACCTTTCCACCGCGTTGCGATGTTGGCCCGTGAAATTATATCTCTCATTGAGACGAGACGAAACAAATGGGAAGCAAACGCGATGGCTATGCACAGATTCGGTAGATGGCCCCTCTTTCCACTGGATCTCACAATCTCAAGCTCCACTCGGCAAGCGTTCATGTGAATTTGTTGACAAGAGATGTATGAGGCCCCTGGCTGCATATCTTGTACTTCCCCATCATCCAATGCTTTTCGAGGGGGTGATGTAGAGCTGACCGGCCATGGATGCGAATCAGCATCGAATCGCGGTCCGGGGGAAAAGGAAAGATGGGTACGGCCGGCTCTGGCGGTAACTTGAAATTTACAAAACTTTCTGGCCCTTGGAAACGGAAAGTGGAGCTAAAAGTGACATGCGGGCTACCACCGCGAGTTGGACTACAGGTTGTCTCCCCCGACATATTGAAGTCTTGGATGCCTAACGGGTGAGAGCTTTTTTTTCTTCTTCTTATGCTTGCGACGGGAAGTGTGAAACTCCTAGTTTATGGAATGTTTCGGCATGGAGAGCCCGGGGTCCAAGAAATGGTAGGGAGAAGAAAAGAAGAGAACAATAGGTCTGCCTGTGTCTGTAAACAGTTTGTGTTTGTGGTTGCGATTTGTGCTTGTATGTAAGATACATACAATGCATCCTCCATGAATCCATTATCATTCATATGAACTTCATACTCGTAGAAAAATGAAAAGCCCCTCATCCTGCGAGTAAATATCCTGTGAAAAAGAGCCTTCCCCCTTCGAAATGCAAGTCACCATTCATTGATAGAACGCCTTCCCATTCCTTGCCTGCTCTGCCCTTCCTTGTGATTTGCCAATACCCCGTCCGTTGCTGGATATATAATGTATAAAAGAAGCCCTACTCCATTCCCATCCCATAACCCATTCATATCCTTTGCTCCATCCCGGTATTTTTTTTTCTCTACATTGCCCGACAAATGCTGGACTGGGTATCTTTGTGTCCAGCATCCTGTACAAACATATGTAGGTGTAAGAAGTATGCCAGGCCAGCGATGATCCAGAATAGTATTCGTCTCTTTTGCCCCCGTTCGAATGGATCCAATGTCGTTCTTTTCCATTTGCTCTCCTCTCTTCTCATTCTTTGTTTAGGTCCAGATTTTCGTCGTCATGCATAATAGATGGATAAGGCCAAGTCCGAATATGAATGAGTCGATGCATCATCCATCATACATGAATCCGAGCCTGTTTTTTTGTAATTCTGGAATACCATTCCGGCATCTCTCCAATGTGTTTACAATCCCCTGATGTTTTGTCAGTAGGTGGTAGATATATCATGTTATCTCGTGTTCGATTCGAACAGTCTAGACTCGACGGCACTGAGAGGGATGACCAACCACACATTTCCGATTCGCCCAACCTACGAGAGGAACTATTAGTTATGACTTCTTCAGAGGAAATGACCCAAAGTATTATTGAAAGGATTGAGAGCTAGACATTGCATACCTAAACTCCACAGCCACAATGTTGGGAGGGCATCGGCGATGTGTAGTCTCATAATTGGTACACCATGCTCGCACAGTATAACGAACGTGACCTAATCATTCAACAGAAACTTTGTCAGTTTACGTTGTCAATGCCCAAACCGGTTTTCCTTCAGTGAAAGGGAAAAAACGACTAACCACACCGAAACTCGACCTGTGTATAGTCACACATTTTCCGCTTCAAAAGGATAAGAGGTACTCCAAGGATGGGATGAGAGAGTTAAGAGATTTCTATTTATCTGAGCCTCAGACCGGGATATGCCTTCTCTTGTTTCGTCCTGTGATCCGAGTAAGAAACAACGTTTCGAGACTGTCAAGTTGCTTTTGGTCGAAGCGATGCGTGGAGGGGAAAAGTAAAAGCAAAAGTATATCTTGCTTGATATGTATGGTGTGTAGTAGTGGGCTTCGGGTAGAGGAGAGGAGGGGACAGGAGAGGCGAGGAGAGGAGGGGAGAGGAAAGGAGGGGAGAGGATATAGTTGGGTTGATGTAGAGAAAGTCTAATCTTCTTTCTTTTTACCCAGGGAAAGTTGTGAGGTCGAGAATGATGAGCGACTACATATGTACGAAAAGTCAACCAAGACATGCACCCCTCGATATAAGGTTCCACCCGGTTGATTCGGGCCATTTAGGTTTAAACAATCACGGTGTGGTCCTCCGGGGTAGAAGGGCTAGGATAGGATAACTGCTACTGTGTGACATGATGACTTTTTGGCTTTTTGGCTTTTTCTCGCAATTAGCTCTTGACTCGATCGAGTATAAGTCTGAACAAGCGTCTTTCTCTGTATTTCCACGGCCGTTAATTAATAAAAGTGGAAGGGTAACACAGGTGGCTGTTCGACTTTTCAAGAATATCCCAATAGAACAAGGGGTCGAGGACAATTGGTACAGGATAGTTTGCAGGGGACGAGCAAATGCCGAGACGATATCAAACAAGTCAGTTCACTGGTGAAATCCGCTGGTAGGTTGATCTAGCGATTTTGACAGCACGTGGAATGCTTAGCGACAATATTAGATTAACGCAAGATTAATATATATTGGAGCCTTTCTAAACTCAATACGATTTCTAACATGCAATAATGAAAAAGGATATATTTTTTAGACATTGCGCTGTATATGTATGGAAACCTCTGATCGGATCTGTCCAGAGTACTGTGATGACTCAGCATCATCCCTGACAGGCGGCGGCATGGATTTCTAGCACTAACCGAATAATGCTAAATGTACCTTTTAGAATCGTCTGTAGCCCTTGTCTTAGAATAGATAGTAAGTGGATATCTCATCGGGTATCAGGCCATTTCGGAATCTTCTTCTGTATTTATTACCAGAGAAAAAGCAAGGAGAAATTTTCGGCGATGATACCAGGCGAGAGCTCATTGAAGTTTTTATCAGTATCGTTGAAAAGTGGCAAGTGAACGTTGAAAGACGGGGTCGCGAACTTCAAAGTCGCGTGCTTGGCCGTTTGAAGTGGACATTTAAGAGTTTTGATCGTTTTCAGGTGCATCCAATCGACATGAATTGTTGTGCTTCGCAATTGATGTCAATTTCAAGATAAGAGTTAGGAACATCCTAAGGGGCAAATGCAGCCTAGAGTGTGTCAGGATATTCTTGCGAATTTCGCATTGACTGCTCTCCTGAATAACAGGCATACAAAAACTTTAGAAGCTCGATACCGAGAATTTGTGTTTGGTATTCAAGCTGGTACTCTCGGTACGAAGGCCAAATACCGTATTCGACAAAAGCGTCGCTAAGTCGACGAGCGCGACGGGATGATGTGTTGGACCTTACCATGTTGCTGGGTCTTCAGCCCTGGTAACAATGCCAGAGTTCTTGACTCTAGGGGCACTACCATGCGAGGAGAGGAGGCACTCATCTTCCTCGAGTTCAGGGCATCCATCAATCTTGTTTCTGAGAACACTTGTGGCATTTTAGGACCCGTACCTTTTTGCTATGGCCGAAGGAATAACTTCCAAGAATAAAAGTCCGGTGGGTGGAGAGTCTGAGCAGCGGGTCAGCGGCGCAGCTTTCACGTAGCCAAGTTTTTTTCCCTGTCGGTAGTTGGATGTTGATCGTAGATCAAACTCCTCATAATATAATAAGCAGATCAATCATCAAACGCTTACATGAGTCTGCAGAGTTGCATGCTCTGAAGCTAATCATAATTTCGTAAAGGATCTTCTTGGACCATTGTTTGAAGACAGTTACTCGTAATATTAGGCACAAATTCCATAGCAACTAGCTATATCCCGCCTATAGACCTAGAGGTCAGGCATTGATGGAAGACAATCGGCGCATAGTTCCGCCGCTACTCGGTACATTGTAGTTGCATTAGTCTAACAAAATTAGCGTACATATGTTTGATCGTGTTTTTCATTTCTATCAAGCCGTTATCAAGATCTCAGAGCCTGTGCAGGAAGAAGGTTCTATTGTTCTACCATTGTTCCATTGTTTTGATCCAAGGGTTCAGGTTTTTTTGGAGTGCTGAAGTCTAATCATACATTCGTTATTGTCTTATAAAAAACATCCGGTTAGCAATATAAGGAATAACATCGGCGATAGTTGTTCCAAGTAATTTTGACGGGGACTGTATAGTTTTGGATTCGGAGGATTTCATAGACCCGCAAGGTTGATCAAGCTAGAAGGTTGAGAGTGGAGATGCAGTGTTTTTTGCTGGAGGATTCTAGTCTTCGAGCCTTCGAATGAACTAGGGCAGACAAGCTAGAAAACAATCGGCAAATTGTGAATTAAGAAATAGACCTGGGTAGGTTTTGACTTTCTTGGAGGCAATCTTAGCTGAGTTGAGGATGTCGGCCAACCCTATCGTATATCTGTTTCTTGAAAAGCCTAAACATCGCCTAGATTGGCAGTTAGATTTCTAAAGATCCCTTGAGGGTTGTAAAACCCTAGAGCTATCCAGTACTTGAACCCTATCAAGGAGGTAGTATATGCATACACTCTATACGGAGTACAGCGTCATTATTGTCTGACGCACTATTCTGAGCTTTGTGTTTAATTTTGATCCTGGCCCAAAAGTATTATCATCATAAATTTTTTTTATGATACCTGGATCACCTTGGTACAGTATCACAATCTACCGCCAACGTTACATGGAAAATCACATCGAATGAACTCGGGGTTTCCATGAAGCCTGAACCATGACCAAACCGGGATTTATTCCTGACTGCCTTTTCTCAAATTTCTACTCATCTCCCTCCTCAGCTCTTGTATCTCAAATTTCCGCCAGTGTCATGCCGTACCACGGTACCGGAAAGCGAACATTGATCCCGAAACGTTTTGAAAAAGCGTTTGTTGAATATTAAGGGCAATGAATATAATGGACGTGATGATGTTGCTTGAATCGATATACATTGGTTTTATTATATTTAGTAGTATTATATGATGTATGTTCAGATATATCGTATTCGTATAAAATTGTCAGAGAGGTCAGAGAGAGCAGCATGCATGTGTGTTATTCTATAGTGTGCTGCAGTAGTGAGTGGATCTAGTGTTGTATACGTGGGTGTGTAGGCGTAGCCGAGCCCTGTGGTACACGTGATTCAAACAAAAATATCAACTCAGCAAATACATTTGAAGCCGAAGTTCCAACTTTAATAATCAGTAAAGTGCCCAACCCTACCTGAAGGATATGAAACAAAGCCAACCCGCTTTCTCTCAATGGTGCAGTTGCGCCCTGCGAGATGCTTCTATCAGGAAGGTAGCGAGTGATTCTACCGTATCGTCTACTCGAACTCGGCACCAAACTTTCGAAATGATACAAAAAACCGGTATGAGCCTCATAAAAAATCTTTTGCAGAAAGTCCAACACGACTATGGGAAAATAAGCTGCGATCAACTACTACCGCGCCTGGTGAACCGACAAGCCAGCTTGCCGCCGACTCAGTACGAATGAAAGACACACAATAGCTACGCTCTATCAACAGAATGACCGTATCATGTTGGCCTCTGAGCTACTGACCAAAGATTGAGGAGGAAAATGATTTGATTTGGCATAACCTCTACGCTTAGGGAGGTCATTGCCTCCAAGTCTCTACAGATGAATACTCGAGCAGTATCAGCAGGTGGGTCGCAAGAAAATGAAAAGATACATCTGAGGTTATTGATGTTGAGAATCAAGGAGAGGTTAATTGGTCTGCAGCTAATTCTTTTTGCATACGAAATACAGAATCTTCCTATAGGATAGTATCACGGAGAATAGTATGCTGCATGGTTGCTATGTAGGTCTCAAAGTAACCAAAAAGGGAATGAGAGAGCAATGAATGCAATAGTGTATATTGAGATATATAAAAAGATGATTGCTTATTTAACTTAACTATCTACTATAGAAATGAAAGGCTGTATATATATACTCGAGTATATATCAATAGTAAAGCACTAATCGATATAAAGACAAAGCAAATACGCTAAATAAGATCATATATTACATTTAATAAATAAGAGGGGATACAGATAACCGAGGATAAGTGCTTCGATAAGCGAGGGCACGGACTATTCCGAAGCTATTCACCATCGATATATAAAACGTCGGAAAGACGAGGAAAGCAACGGATATGCACAATAGATTCCGTAACAAATACGCTAACTGGCAGTATACATTAAAACAAACGTTCTATTATTCTCTTTTCGCAAGTTACTTATTAGGGATCTACTCAAAGAAGAAAGTATATAATAATAATATTCTTCGAAATTTTAAGGTTCAATCTATTTATTAGCCACGAGAACATTATTAGCTTTCAATAACTGTCATCGATGATACGCTCGCCTATCGCTCATATTAATCATTAGACAGTATGAGAGAGAATAGGCCTCGAAAATTTAATCAGCTATGAATCTTATATTTAGTCTTTGAAGGGATTCTTGCTAGTAGTATATAGAATAGTAAAAAGTGATTGATAAGAATGAATACCAAATTTCAATTTCAGTCCTCATAGTATTATGAATTAGACTTTTATTGTAACTTTCTCATTTGCAACCATATACGCGATAAAGGTTGAGCCTCATAGTTTCTATTTTGTTTCTACTCGAGTATTATTACTGTATTTACTAGTTTCTATCTTGTATTCAAGACATTCTCTTATTCGCCGCTCTTCATTTATGATCTCCTGCACCCCGCAAAACTAAGCTCTTTGAGAAGGTGATGTCACCTACTACTGCCATTACCTTGTCACCGCGTAAATAGATACTCACTCGAGCATATATACGAACGAGTAGTACGTCGAAATCGCTAGATATGACTGTTGCTAGACAAGAGCTTAATACTTTTATCTTTATCTCTGACTGCAAAGTTGCTCTCAAAAGAAAAAAAGTCTAATATTAGAGTATATCAGATTGATTATACAGTAGTCGCCATTCATATTACAGATTCCTCCTCATCCAAGCATTTATCTGTTACTCTCTCCCCAAAAGAAGAAACTCTGAACCTTCAAGCACTATATTCACGGTCTAGATTAAAGATCACCTGCATTGTAGTCTGCTCATATCTCCGAAGTAGTTGTTGATCCGTTCGCCTTACCTTCCATTCCACCCATACAATCAAGATGAGGTTCTAACGGATGTCAATACCCGCGACCACATCATCGCACAGATTCAGACAAAAAAAACACCGATTGCGAATCTAAGGCTCTATTCATATTGCGCTTACCCACTCTCACTGAGCCACACCATTTACCGCGCCTTGATCTTCCATCGTTCGCAATCGCCGCGCCTTGTCTCCATGCGGGTTGTGTACCCCAAGGTCTATTCTACTGGCCCACCAGTGGTCCCCATCCTATATCGATCTCCTTGATACCATCAACCATAGGCTTGGATGCCCTTTTTGCTGTTAGTTGTCAATCGCGGTCAATCCGATTGACTCCGGTTCCACCGATCCGATTCGTGCGCGAGACATTCTAGTTCTGTAGCCTATAGTAGTTTGATCGTGTTTCTACAGCTCTCATATGGCAGCTGCGTCACATTTGCTTTTACTCGAGTAGTAGGTTTAACTTTACCCGAGGTCTACATCGATCTCAATCAGAAAAACTCTTGGAATAACAAAAACATCAATATCAATGTTAATCTTAAAATGTAATCTTAAAATCCGTCATTAGGTTTATTTCTGAAAGATCGATGTGTCTGGATGCTTCTCGAACGAATCCCATTGATTTGCGCTCCGATGCCACACATCTCGGTCGCAATCCTCTCCTTTCTCTGTTCCCCCACAGACCTGTCTGCTTTCCTGCAGATGCACTCGCCACATCCGCTCAATCACAGTACCCGCTTGTGCAACGTTCGTTGTTTTTCCACCGTAGATCTGTTGCGTTCCGCTTTTCTCGCTTCAGCTGCAAGACTTGGGCCATGCTCACGCGCATAGTTATCAGTGATGCCCTTCGGACTAATCAATCCGCATGCGATGATATGATGGCAAGAGGGGGTCAAAACGTTTGTCAATATGAGACATGCTGGAATCTTCATCCAGGCGAACCATCTACGGCCTCCCATCCATAGAAGCGGCTGAAAGATAATCACGCGTCCTTCCCGACACCAATGTAGGTGCTTTAGTACAGCATGAACGAGCCAGGAAGCTCTCGAGAGGGTTTGGACTGGTGTGCTGGTGAGATCATGATCGTCTGAGAATGGCCATACTGGCCCGAAGTTCTTTCATGCCTTTCCGAATCAATGAAGATCGTCTGGTAGGGAGGCCCTGGCCGTCTCCTGAAAAACACGCCATCCCTTTCTTCGCACTGCCAACATTGAAGATTTATGTAGTTATAAGAATCCTTCACCGATCAATCTCATCCGACATCTACACCTGGAAACACTTGGTTGCTACGTGAGAATACTGCAAGTGCTGCAGTTCCAATACGTGCTTCCATTCAGATTTGTTCCCAGGCCAAGATATATCTCATCTTCTTGCTATGCTTTACGCGCCCGATCATCCTTAGTGGTCCCAAAAGCTTTCATGTGTTTTGCAGTAGAGTAATACAATGGCATTCGATAAGCTGCTGTCGTTGCTTTATTTTTAAGCGGTAGCAAGAATACACACCACTACACATATTTTTGTAATTCTCCAATAAGCAACAATGTTTAAGAAATTCAAAACTACTCGTTTGATGTCTCGAAATGATTATTATTAACATCCCTACAATAGCGATGATCTCCACGAAAACCCCAAGAGCTTTCAAGGCATCAATCCAGACTTCTCAAGAAATGACTGCAGATGTACAACCAAAAAAACTCCCTTGGGGAAGACGGGAGATGGGATAATAGCTTCCAACCATCCGAATTTCGATATACAGTGGGAGGAGATTCGATTCCCAAAACTTGATGGAACTACCAACTTCTCGAATCCAACCCTCTGTTCCTGCAAAATCGGGATTTGGAAGTTGGGATCTCAACATATATACCCTCTCCTTTTCCAAAAGTTCAAGTCAACGCACCATGTGGTGAATGGATGAAAAAGGAGTGACGGTATCCCGCGTGAAACTTGTCGTTGAGATGATTAGCCAAACCTTCTCGTCCAGACCCGGTGTGATGGCCGCTCAAGTGTCCAGAGCCAAAATACATACTCGAGTAAATGAACCGGAGTCAAAGTCCGACGCCAACTCCAACGATATTCAAGTAGATATTCGAGTCCATGCGTACGATTATTTGATCATCTCCCTTCCAAAGCCCCAGTATCATCGACAATGAATGGACGTTGAAGCCGACAAGACAATAAGTAATTGGCTAGGAACGAAGCCGAGCTAAGATCTTATGAACATCATGATTCTATAGACATTTCCGATCTCTCTGGGTCAAAGCTACGTACATATGTATACTTGGATTTCCTATATGATGGCCTGGCGCGGAATATCGGCGGGTTTGAATTACCAAGGTATCGTCAAAGAACTCGCACAACGAATGTACCACCCACCACACCCTACTTCTAAACACCACACATCAAGCTCTAGGCTTTTGCAGTTTTCGATCTTCTCATCTCAGTCGGTTACAGCATGATGTACACCTCACTCACCGACCCATAAACACAGAAATCGCTTCGTGAATCCTCCGCTATTAAAGCGACTATAACCCAGATTTCCAAAAGAAGCAGTTTGGGCCGGGAGGAGTCTCGAAGTCTCGAAGTAGATGGCGGGGGGTAGACATCATGTCCGAGGTCTTGGATTCGTCACTTCGTTATACCTAATATCTTACTACTGTACTCGTAGCACCTTTCTCATCCCATCAGAAGAACAGAAACAGAAACAGGAAGACATGTCTATATGTCTATATGTCTATATCTCCAAGCGCAGAATTGCTCGGGATATCGCATCGATGGTGCCGAAGTGAGACTGGAGAACCCTATCTGTCAAAGCAATTACAGCCTGATGATATTAAGATTGGGTCTTTCTCTCTTTCTCTCTTTCTCTCTTTCTTTCTTTCCAATGCTGTTGCTGGCTCATCATGACTCGCTCATAATCAACATCACAACAACAACAACAACCAAGAATCCACACCCTAAATATTCAAGCTGAGCCACAAACGAACCAAATCAAACCAATCAGGACCAGCACTCAAACGTGTGTGAGAGAGAGAGGACCGAAAACCTTTATATAGAGTTAATCTCTACTCTACAAGTATTTCACAATCACACCATTCATTACTCGAGTACTCCTTGGGACTCATGTGCATCTCCATTCACCTTACTGCTCGTACTCGAGCATATGAAGAATTTGGAATACGAACTATGATCGATCCTTTCTTACTTACTTATTTACTTACTTACTTACAGCATTACCATAACAGTATCCTCCTACCAATCCAAGCCAATCATCAAGTCAGTGACTGGCATACTCGTTAGAGTTCGCCTTTTTCTACCGGGGGGAATGATGGAGGTAAGATGATTTGCTCTTTGCTATTAAACTATGTTTTTTCCCTCCTATAGGGGGTATCATGCTATTACTATCGGTATTACTTCAACCCATGGAGTGCCACCCTCTTTGCACCCAGCCCAGCCCAGTCCAGCTCAGAGACCAATCAACCTTCCTTCCCTTCCCTTCCCTTCCCTTCCCTTCCCTTCCCTTCCTCGCTCAGGTATAAGATCCCAAAAACATCCATCCCAAAACGTGCAGGTATCCACCCAACAGCCCCCAAAGAAATGAACAAAGACCCGATTCCCACCCACGCGTAACAAGCCCAGCAATCAAACCTACACCCCCAAAAGATATATTAAGAGCTCCTCCCATTACCCATCTATTTCCCCCCATGAGACGGTGGCCTCGGCCCCACAATTTGCCGTCTACCAGCCCCAATCCCTTGAGTTCCCTTGTTCTGCCCATCACCCCCCGTATAGCCCGTCCACTGATTAACATCCCACTTTCCTCCAATACCCCCACCAATACCATTCACCCCATCATCTCCTGGGGTCTTAGTCTTGAGCTCCTTCTGGCCCTCTTCCCATTCTTGTTGTCGTTGTCTTTCCATCTCCATTTCCTTTTCTAGCAGAGACTTCGAAGCCCACTCGCCAGCTTTAGTTTTAGTTTGAGAAGCAAGACGGCGGCGATCTTCAGCATCGCGTTCAGCATGGCTGGAGAATGTTCCTATTTCATTGGAATAAGTCGTGGTTGGTCTCGGTGGGGTTGGAGGAGGGTTGGAGGAAAGAAAACGGTCGGTGCGATTTGAGGTTTTAGAAGTTGGAGATGTGTAGTTTGCTGGATCGGGAAGAGGTCTTGCGCCGCCAGTATGTTGAGATTTGATGGGAGATGCGGTTGGTTCAGGCAATGGACGAGAAGATTTGACCGTTGGGGGTGCATTATCACTGGCATTTTGTGAGCTCCATTGTTTGCGAAGGTAGTCTCGTTCTTCCCGTCTCCACGTCTCATCGCTATCCTTCCGTGGTGATGAATGGGGGCGACTACGGGATCTTGGACGAACCTTTGATTCCTCCTTTAGTCGCAACGTCAAATCGTGGTCTTGGATGACTTCCCGATCGCCAGTATTGTGTTTGGAGACTCTTTCCGCTTGGTATTGACGCTCTCGGTCCCGAGCTTCCGCCAACTCGTGTTCCAATTGTCTAATTCTGCTGGACTCGCTCGAATCGATTCTGTGGCCCTTCTTGTTTAAACCATTCTCAGCTTGATATTGACTGAGAAATTGCCCTTGCAATCGAGCATCACTAGTGCCTCTCAGCCTCTTCCGCTCCTCCGCAGCTCTAGTTTCTGCCTCTGCCTCGTCTTGCTTCCTGCGATCTTCCTCTGCTTTCCACTTACGTTCTTGTTCCTCCCATTCTTGTTTTTCGTTCAATGTTTTTCGTCGCAACTTCTCGGTTTCCTCGGCGAATCTTTTTTCCTCTTTGATACGAGCTTTCTCCTCTTCCGCTGCAACCCTTCGACGTTCCTCTTCTGCTCTTTCAACCCTCAATCGTTCCTCTTCTGCCTCTTTTTCTCTTCGCTTCTTCTCCTTCTCAGCAAGACTCGGAACGTTCGGACCAGCGTTTGTAATCTGTCTTCTTCCACCAAATGAAACACCCATACTACCCTGACTTGCACCACCCATATATCCATATTGCGCAATGTTCCAGGCTGGAGCTGTAGCGCCTTCGTCTGATTTCTTACTCCAACTACTGACCGAAGTAGGTGATGTAGGCGCACCAAATCTGCTCGGGCTTCTTCTATCACTGTCCGAACCACCGGTTCTGGAGGCCGCCAAGGAGGCAGGCCTGTAACTTGATGATGAAGCGCTAGCGGGTGAAACCTCTCTGCCTCTGTTATTGTATCCCGTTCCAAGATATTGTCCAGTCACCTGCGGGCTCACGACACCCCCGCGAGGTTTTGCCCCGATCGGATTAGGAAATTTGGAAGGCTCGACTCGATTGGCGGCTCTACTGAATGCGGCGATACCCTGAAGTACTTGCGCAGGATCTTTTCCATCATAGAGGTCAACGGTCAGGAATCTGTCATGCGCAGGTAGACTTAGAGGTGGCTTTTCACACGCTCCCAGAAACAAAGCGATATTCTCTCGTTGTATAAATGGCATGGTCGCTTTAGGTTTGAAACCACGGACTTTTGCAGGATCAATCAGGGCTGCGAGCCTTTGGTTAAGTTAGCAAATGGGGAGTCTATCACAAGAAGATGGATGAACTTACTTGCAGAGAGCTACTCCATCTTTCAACGCCGCCGTTATGTTATATGTGCCAAAACGTGGATCGTTCCCAACATCTGGCAGACTTTCTCCCAGTGATTCTTCAATAAAACTCCTCACCTCATTCACAGCCGCTGGAGTAACTCTGTCACCCCTTTTGCTATTCACGTCGTTGTCGAGATTCGTTACAGAAGCCATGATTTTTGAGTTGTACGTAAAGTTCTGTGTTTGGTTTCCCCTTTGTGAATGGTATGGGAAAGGAGGATGTGACTCCTTTTTGTTATGAAATCAAATCGCAATCTCCAATCTACCAGCACAATCCAATTCATAAGGCGGGGGCATTTTTACGAAATGATAATAAGAGATGGCCAGCACTAAGGTTTGGACAAGGCTGATCCTGGAATGTCATGGAACCAATAATTCATATACAGAGCACAAAAGAGAGATATTGTTGGTAAGCAGGTGATGTTTTACAAACGAAATGACCAATTCAGTGCGACCATATTGATTCTTTGGTTGAAGAACATGAATGTCTATGAAGTATGATATCATGGTGTGCATAAGCACTTGTGAAAGGGCACACGTGATCATGCATGGGTGCAATCACGTGATCGTGCGCCAACCTCCCATACACCGACGAGTATCAGTATCAGTATCCGCATCAGTATCCGCATCAGTATCCGCGTTCTTGTCGAGTCGTGATCAGCACTGGCGGTTGGAAGGTTTGGGATGCGAGATCCACCGATAAGATCCTTTTTGGAGATTTCCCATCTGGAACATCATCAAAAGGATCATACGAATCGTATCTGGATGGTACGATTCATGATATTATATGTCATGGGCCATCTGACTAAGCCCCAGGAGGGAATTGTGGACCGACGGGAGGTGCGGCCTAGTATCTGAGGCCTTCATCCATTCCAAGGCCAACCTTGGACTTTCCACATCGAGTCAAGCGAGCATTCTTATGATTCATCCAATCGTCATGTCGATGCTAAGAAGCCTTACCTCCTGGCTTCAAACCCGCTCTCGATCCTGATTGGTCCAGTGGGCTCCATAAATTATCGCGTTCTCCATTTTTCATGGATCAACTTCCCCAAAATGTCTTTGATCCCTCGCCCAATCAGAACTCACACACCATCCTGGCGTCCAAGACCCATAGTCAAAAGGCTCGCCTAGTCTTCATCTGTTCTAGCTTCCAAAGAGTGGTCGCGCAAACGCAAGCTTTAAGCTTTCCACTGTCCACTGTGACTAGACAACCCAATTGGAACTTTCCGAAAAGTACCTACCCCAAGTTCTTTCTCACCTTACCTTACCTTACCTTACTTGACATCTCCAAGAAGGATGCCGTCCATTCTTCTCAACTTTCTTTTCTTTCTCTTTCCTCTCCCCTTCCCTCCACCCCCCCTCATCAAAATAAGTATTTCAACTTTCCCTTCATTTCTCTTCTCTTCTCTTCTCTCCTCTCCTCTCCTCTCCTCTTCCTTTCTCTCTAACCATCTTATCGTTTATCTCTTCTTCTTCCTCCACCAAATACTTCCTTCCATACTTACATACTTCCCCAACTACAACCTCAAAAGACATCCTTCTATCTCCAACATCAATCCATTTCAAATCCCGTCTTTCATATTCCATCTATCATTTATCCAATAACATCAATCAATTGATAAAATAGTTACCTCGAGTTGCGCTTTCTGATTATCCATCCAATATCTTAAAAATCCTCCTTTATCCGTCATGGCTTCCTTTTCTCGTCAATCTTTCTCACGTTCTTCTCCCGTTCTTGCCATGGCCCCTCAACTACCACCTCAGCCTTCCTTCAATCGGCCAATTTTCACTTTACCTTTCGCAAAGGCCCCCACGCCATCACCACCTTCAGGTTCTCGGCTCACTCCAACCTCGGCGCCTCAATCAACTGCAGGTCGCAAACGCTCACGCGACGAGGCTGCCCTTGAAGACGATGAATACTTTTCACAAGCATCTGTTGAGCCAGTAATCGTCGAGAATGAAGAGGAATGGGAATACGGACCAGGAATGACACTTCTCAAACCAAATAAAGGCTACATATTGTCTGCAGATAGTCAAACTGGCACATGGTTAGAAGAGAAAGAAGTTGAAGAGAAGGCACAAGCAGTGTTGCGCGCGGCCAGTCCAGAAAGACCCATCATACGTTCAGCTAAGAGTCAAAGAATTGATCTAGGTGATACCCCATCAATGGTCGAAGAGACAATTGTTGCGAATGGTACACTCTCAGGACCTCTTCAAACTGGAGGTACTGGCCCTGTCCAGCCTTCAATCGATGAGTACACCCGACACCTAGGTATCGGCTGGTCAAAGTTAAGCGCCGATGAAGATATTCAGGCTGCAGTTCGTGGCTGGACAAAATACATCGAGAATCATTATCCTGTCAACAATGCGATCATCCGATTGCAAAGTAGAGGACTTGCCAGCTATCTCGTTGAAGCTCAAGAAGGCTACTTTTTGTTTGGAGAGGATCTCAAACAAGGAAGACTTGTGAGCATCAGCTTGGAAAAGACTTTTGAGAACCTTCGAGGACCAGTTCCAACTTTTGAGGGTGATATGGTTTTGGAAGCTAGCGAAACACCAAAGGCTAACAGTCCAATTATTGATGCCATGACAAACAACCGTCACGTCGAAGACATGATGACGGATAGGATTCCTACGACTGAACTCCCTAATAATGCTGTGGAGGTTGAGATGGATATGAGTTAAATGCGATTTACGGCCTTGGGCTCCAGGATACAAGATGAAATGGGTATTCCAAGGTTACAGGACACGGAGTTTTGCTAGTTTCACTGCATTCGGTTTGCACATGGGATTTCGGAATTAGGTTTATCGATAAGGCTACCTGGCTAGGTCTAGCATACATTTGTAACATAGAATACGAGGGAGGTAGGTCATGGGTTTGCTGGCTTTGCATACTTGCAAACCATTTTGCTCTCATTGGCACGACTTGAGCAGTGAGTGCCCAAAGTCAAGGCAAGTTGTCGCATACAATTTCAAGTTGAACCTAAGAGTATAATGCCCACTGAACATCATTCTTCCGTCCTTTGAAATTGATGTGAACTGATGCAAGTATTATGAATGTAATGTGATGGTGAACCGGGAAATTTGGAGCCTAATGTTACTCGTCTCACGTGATGATGTGACGGAGAAGCGCTCAGACGGCAAATTCTTCACATGCTCGAAAAAAAAAATTCTAAATGAGGTCAGGCATTTGGTCCAAGTAAGTGAGGCAACTGGCTGCGAGGTGGTGTCGCCATGTCCTGTCAAGATTGTGGGGCTTGAAGATACAAGTAGGTAGATGTTCACACGGCCATTCCATTCGCTTAACTACTTATCCTCAGGCCGCCAGAAATTTAACAAGCTTAAGCTCTTCCTGCTTTACAGACGCTGCACAATAACATTCTCATTTCTCAATTCTCAAACTTTGATCTCCAAGTCCAAGTCCAAGTCCAACTCCAACTCCAACTCCAACTCCAAACTCCAAACTCCACACCAACACCCATTCTACCTCTCCTTCTTGGGCCCCGAAAACTGAAGGCATTCCCAAAGATGGCTTGTAATGAAATGTAAGTCATAATCACATTGAACTTGTGGTCAAAGGTATTTAATCTAGCTATTCCTCTATGTTATCTTCGTGGGTCATCTTCTCCATTTCCCTATCTCACTCTGCTTCAATTCCTCAAACTTTGGTCTTTCCTTTTACACGCTTCTCATCCTACAAACTTCATTCTGGAATTGTTTAGTTCTTGCTCTTATGTATTGTTGAATTTACATCACCACGGCCCAAGAATCATCACTCTTCAATCATCAGTAACCGAACAAATCGAGAACATCAGGTATAACCTCATTATATTTCAAGTGCTGCAAGTCGTAACGGTCTTGTGTATTCTGCTATGTGAAATACCCGCCTTATTATTCTCTAGCCTCCTTTGCCATCACAATCTGCTAACGTCTCATCGCAGAGCCATTGAGCCACTGCAAATCGCGATATGCCTTGCTCTCTTCCTCGACGACATGCTCAACGTCGAGCCCTCCGTCATGATAACCACAGACCACCCACCCCAATGTCGCAAAGCGAGAAAAGACAATCGCGAACATAGGAACCGCGGGTAAAAGGAAGAATAAAATGAATCATCGGCGAAAATCGTCTCTTGCTATTGTGAATGGGTCTGGTTCTGTCTCTGGTTCTGATTCTGGTCTTGATCAAGATTCGGGCTATAATTCTCAGTCCAGTCTGGAATTCGGCATCGATGCTGAAGCTGGTTGTTATCTTGCTGGCTATACCACTAGGCTAAAAGCTTTTGTCAAACATTTGCACAAAAACATCGAGTCCCAATTGTTCCCTTCTTTGATCAAGGGCCGGCCACCAATTGTTGCAATGAAGCTTAAACCTTAAGCAGGTCAAACGATCAAGTGGAAAAAATAAGCAATAAGTGATCCTTGGCTCTGTATCTTCAATGTATTAATTTAAAATAGGAATATATTTGCATTCTATACGGCTAAAAATTTAATATATTGCAAAATTACTGTTAGCTTTAGCGCTTACTGATAATGCATCTAAAAGCAAAAATTCAATTCTCTCAAGGATATCTATACTTTGATTGTACCACCCGACACGGAATCGTATTCGTTTACAATGGAACGATACATGGGCTAAGCGGTCTGTCTTCCAGAATGTGCAGAGTAGATGGTACTGCTAATGGCATCCGCATTTCTAATATCACGTGTTTGGAATATTCAAAACATTGACATCATCTTATCCGCTTCGGCCGGACCTGTGGTTATAGGAAGATATTAGAATTCTATGATCTACAGCAAGCTTCAGGGGAAAAGTTGAATGGTAAGTTTTATGCGAGGTCCTTTCGACCTTTCTCAGTCATTCTACTCGACTAGAGTGTCTTTATATCTTAGTTCCTGTTCCCTATATTTCAAGTTTCTGGCTATGTTTTCCTTCGGTCCTTTATTGAAATCTTCTGTTGAATCCTAGCTAACTATCAACAGACAGTTGGTTACACCTAAAGAACAGCGGCGAATCATTGGCCATCAAGGAAATGTTATGAATGATATTACATGCCATGGTTTATTGATGCAGATTGTCAAGCGATTTATCTACTCGAGTAAGGTTGACACAATGTGAAGATCTAGTTCAAGCTGTCAGACCGATTATCTCGTCATAAGCGAGCCCCTCCGGCCTTAACCGACTTGCATCAATATGGACTATCTCTTCAACATTGATACTTAAGGGCGATGTTTGATGTTTGGCTTTTTTTGTTTTCTCATTACCAGCAAGGTACTTATATCATCGAGTACTCGAGAAGCTGTGAAACAATCTGATTTCGTCCTTGAGCTGAGCAAGGAACTTCATTTCCCCATTGTAAAGCATAGTATAATATCGAAGACAACAACTTTAGAGAACGACAGCGTTTGCCTATCTTGGGAAGGCCGGGCTTGTACATCTGCCTAGGGCCGATCTCTAATGTCCTTCCAACTGCGACAAACTAAGGAGCCCAGCCCCAGCAACACCAATAGCCTCAAATCCCTCTTCAAGTCGGCATAGCCAATAGACCTCCAAGGAAATCCCGCAGTCAAGTGAAGTTTCCAACCCGATTTAGGGGTTGTGCAATCGCATAAAGTATATGAAGATAGATGCCTCCTCAAACTTCAATCAAACTTCATTTCTTTCCTTTTCGATCTTTGTACTTGTTCAAGATGTCATCAACAAACGCCAATATAGACACCGAGCAAAGGGGTTCTCGTTACTCAAAAACACCAAGATTGTATCATATCGTCAACAGTTCAAGAAAGGGACCATCTGAATCAAACAGGATCAGGTCATTTGAAACGCATGGGATCTCAGCTCGATACATCGCACTCAGGCACTTGTAAGGAGAATCTTCACCGATAATAACAACTACCAAGTCGTTTCGGGCTCACTTGCAATATATTTCAATATCGAAAATGGGCAAAAACTCATTACAGTACACAACAATCAAAGTGTTGTGACAGTTTTTGCATCAGGATGAGACTGATGGTGGAAACACGGAGTCAAGTTAATTCAAACAACTAAGAATTCGAACTGCATGTATGTGGTACTTTAAGTGTGTAGCAGTAATGAGCTCTATTTTCGTGGATGAATATATAGCTCGGTCCAAAGGTAAATGAATTCAATATGACTAACTTGGAGAATTTTCGAGAACTAACACAAGGACAGAATCTATCTAATCACCCTTTGACATCATAGGCAGTGTCATCTTGCCTCGACCATCGTCGAATGCAAGAAAAAACTCGTATATTAAAGGATGAATTCCTCTTCCGCGCGCAATCTGTAACCATTCTTTCAATTCCATCTCTTCCAAGGGCCCTCCAAAAGTTGTTTCCAGATATTTTTTAAGCTCAGAATGAGGGATTGTTACATCGTTGCAGTGATTAATGAATATAGCGGGTCTATTTTCTTCTCTTTGTGACGTGGATGGATATCTGTAATGAACGGCAGATTCCATGGCCGATCTGACCAATTCATCTACCACGCTCTCCACAAAAACAAAGTCCCACTGTCCCTCGATAGCCTCTTCTTTAATACGTGGCAGTGCGTGCAGTAGGAACGAGTATTTTATCATCATACCAACGGCATCAAGCTCAGATGCGTCTTCTCCCATCACATGCGCCAGTCGGTGAATGTACACAGGTATACCGGATTCAGCAGCGATCTTTGCCAATAGAGCTTCGCTAGCCCATTTGGAAGCAGCATAGCCGTCCACTGAGTTCAATAAGTCGGCGTCCGCGGGTGATGCAGGAACCTCCAAAAGAGGTTTTTGTTGGATGACCTTGGCTACAGATGCAGTCGATACATAATGCACAGGCAGTCGACGTAGAATGGCCATGCTACAAAGCGTGCGTGTTGAGAGGACATTTGCACGACGAAGAGACTGGTACGTTTTTAACAGAGACACGTCTGCGCCGTTGTGTATGATGATATGGGCATGCTCAGCTAGAAATGTGAATTGGGCGGCTGAAAGACCGAGGTTAATGTCGGACAGGTCCCCAATATACTCAACTATCTTATCGCTATTAACGGCTACATGGCGTGGTTTTCCTGATGCGTCAGGACGTATTGCAACACAGTGAACCTGGCCCACTTTTGGACTCTGCACAAGACAAGACAGCAGGTGCTTTCCAATGAATCCGGTAGCACCTGTCAATACGATGACAAGTTTTTCGTTGCCACTCAGACCGCCTTTGATGGAGAGCGAAGGAATGGCTCTTGGTTGAGGAAGTTTGTCGACGATAGTTGCAATCTCAAGATCCCAATTTATTACCTTCGCAATATTTTTCGGTCCTAAGAATGACGGTACCGTGGGTGAAGAAGCAGTTTCGCTGACAGCGGCTTTGGCATCTGCAACCAGATTTGCCATACTACTCAGGGAGCTGGTGTGAAATAGATCGGGCATAGATATCTTTACGCTCAATTGCATCTCGAGGAGGTACTTGAGTTTAATCATCAAAATCGAATTACCGCCAACTTGGAAAAAGTCCGAATTGTGATCTATCCTCAAGTGACTGCGCTCAAAATTGTGCAACATTCGAGATGAGAGTACTTCTTCCCAGACATCTTTTATCGAAATTTCCCAACGGTTCAAGGCGCGTGTGGGGTTCTTCGTAGTGTTGAGATTCGAGGGATCAGGGACGGAAATCTTATCTACAGCTGCTCGATCAGTCTTCCCATTGGAGGTGATTGGTATAAGCTTCGTTGGTATTATAAGGGTTGGTTTCATGACTTGCGGCAAGGGAAGGCTGGATTGAAGCCACTCTATAAACTCGGACTTGTTCTGATCGAAGCTGATGTCAAAGACGACGAACGCCACGAGAAGACCAGATGATTGCCTCGGTCTCCAAGAAACAGCAGCGCTTACGATTATAGCGTTTGAGGTGTTTATAATGACATTGGCAATTTCGTCAAGCTCGACGCGGAATCCGTGAATTTTGACTTGACTGTCACCATCCAGTCGACCAAATACTTCGAGCGTGCCATCCGGTAGGATCCTACCTTTGTCACCTGAGCGGTAAGCTCTGATCGTCGATGGTGGTGATGATGATGATGATGATGATGGTGACAAAATGAGCTCTTTATGAGTAAACTTGCGACTGGTTTCTTCTGGTCTCTCGAGATACCCTAAGCCAACCCCCTGTCCCGAGATGCAAATTTCACCGGGAAAGCCGACAGGAAGAACACTCATATTGGTGTCAGTAATTTCAATGTCGTAGTTTGGTGACGGTTTAAGGTAATCTTGACTATCCTGCAAACCATTGAATTCACGGTATGGTACGAAGCCTCTCGCGCATGCTAGCGTAATTTCTGCTGGCCCATATACGTTTACCAGTTGCAGGCCACTGCAGTTCAGTTTATAAAACGCCCTGCGCAACGCTTGACTGAGCTTCTCCCCCCCTGACATTGCATAACGCCACGAGTCGGCATTCTTAAGGATGTGGTGTCCATAATTTAACAACAATATGTACTCAGATGGCACAAAGTGTGTGAGGGTAACGCCATGGCTTACAATGAGGTCCGCAATTTGCGTTGGATCGCCTCGGGCAGATTTATTTACCACAACTATGGTGCCTCCATTGCAGAGCGCCAAGAATATTTGATCGAGCATCAGATCAAAGCCCAGTGGACTTTGCTGTAATGTTATCTCTCGTTGAAGGCCAAGAGTTGATGTTGTTCCGTTGATTTGATTCAGGAGGCCCCCATTGGTGAGCACAACACCCTTTGGCACACCAGTGGATCCACTCGTGTATAGAATCATCGCCGCCTGGTCTTTATGGTTGATTTTACCACTGGCAATGTCCTCAGGTACAGATATGTTGTTCTCTTCTGTATTGTGGAAATGATCAGTATCATCAATGCTCATTAGAGTTATAAAGTCCAACTCTGTAGAGATTTGATGTGCCAGCTCCTTCGTTTCATCATGGCACACTAAAACTTGTGGTCGACTCTCATCAACTACAGCATGAAGCCGCTGATAATGGTTACGCGTGTCTAAAGGAATCCATACGTAACCCAATCGCATAATTGCGAGGATGCAGCAGATAGCGTCAGCAACAGGATCAAGAAGCATGGCTACACGTGAGCCAAATTTAAGCCGAGGCGTAATGGCTTGTAGGCGGCGCATAATCTGAATTGTTCTAGCACTCATTTGTGCGTATGTGAGGTTTTGAGCTTGCTTATCTATAATCGCGAGATCATCAGAAAACTTGGCGGCCATTTTATCGATCCGATCTAGTAGTGTGCCTTGCCATAGGGCTTCTATCTTACTACCTCGCCCCAGCGCTATAGCCTCTGCGGTATCTGACTCATTGGAGATTGGGCACTGGCTAATCTCAAAACTTGGGTCTCGAGCAACAGCTTCTAGCGTACGTGTATACCATTTCAATATAAGTGCACCATCAGCTGCAGTATAGAGACTTTGCTGCGTGATAAGAGATATATAGGTCCAATCTGGCATAGCGGTGACATTAAGCAGCAAGTCGTAGGGATTTCCAGCCGGAACACCACCCTCCCATTCAATTTCTCCATCGTTACCAAAACCTGTTTTACTGACGGATGCTTTGCGGTAATTGATGGCAACCTGGAACAAGCTTTGTTGGTCAATGGTATCATTTGGTGTGTGTGGATGGGAAAAGACCGTCGCGACGGCATCGCGTGATCTCTTGGCTATCATTTCAAATTGCTCGGAAGCTGCAAGTGAGATATAAACCGGCAACATGTTAAGAAAGTATCCAATGGTTTCCATATCCTCGGCATCAGTTCTGTTTGCGTTCACAACACCGATAGCAACATCACTCACACCAAGACAACGCGCAAGAAAGGTCGCGAAGCTCGCGAAGTAAAAATGGAATGGTGTGACGCCAATCTTCAAGGCCACCTTTTCAATGAGCTTCGTCATTTCATGGGACAATCTAAAATCGGAACTGTTGATTCTGTAATCATACTCCTTGATAGGAGGGCGACTTTTGACCTTGGCGAAGGGAAAGAGAGGCAGCTGTGTGGGCATAGACCTGTAGGCTCTCTTCCAAAATGCCATATCCGCTTGATGCTTTTCATTGGCAATTGCAGGCTCGCTCGGTTTTCTTTTGCCCATATCAATAGGCTGTTGCACGCTGATAGCTTTCGGTATGCGATTCGGACCCGCTGAGTACGCCTGTGCAAGCTGGGCAATGAAAATACTCCATGAAACCCCATCGAGTGCAATGTGGTGATGATTGAACAATATGGAATGTAAAGATGAAGAATGGGAGACGACGATTACTTTCATGACAACGCCGTTCTCTATGTCAAATTTGATCTCCTTCACCCGTTCAATTTCGGTCTGGAATTGCGCATCTCCGTGTTGGGCTTCTTCATGTATTAGCGTGAAGTTGGGCTCGGGTAGAACGGCTTGTACCGGCCGGCCAGTGGAGATTTCTATGAAGTAGGCACTTCTTAAAGCTTCATGTCGTTTTGAGACTAGTCTGAGAGCCCATGAAAGTTTTTGGACATCAAGACGACCATGAAATCGGCCAAAGTAGGCGACATTGTAGGCATTGTTCTGGAGATATTCGTGTAAGAAGTACAACTGAGCTTGGGATTCAGACATGTCACCCATTCTCTCGTACTCGGCTTGTGATGGTTGGTCTTCATTTTTATCGGATTGAGTCTTTCCAGAGAATGTATGTGAGGGTGCTTCAAATTCTTCGGTTGATATCTTTCCAAAGAGACTCCCTTGATTGGATTCCCCAAAGCTGTCTCTATCACTCATAGTGAGTTCCGGCTGTGGGTCTTGAGAGGATCTGGTACGATGTTCAGTACTTCCATGAGTTGGTTCATCCTGGACGTTTTCATCATCTTCAACCCATGCTTTTAAAGAGGTTGGCAGCTTATCTATCACGCTGTGGCATATATCGCTTAGAGATGAACCGCCTAAGAGCTTCAACACCGGCAGGTCGACTTCGAGTATCTTAAAAATCCACGACCGAATCTCGACAGCGAGAAGCGAGTCAAGGCCCAAGCTGATCAATCCAACATGTTCACCGACACTCTCAACGGGACAACTGAGGGCTAGGCTAACCCTGCCAGCAATTGCGGTTTTTAGGACAGCATAGGCTTCCTTGCCATTGCGAGATTGTTTCAGACGATCTTGAATGCTCTGAGTCGGTTGCTCATTGTCGTAATGTTGATTGCCGATACTTGTGTGCCTCTCTTCACCAATCACGCGGCAATGGCTGAATCTAGATATAGCGCGCCAAGGAGTGTCGATCTCGGTACCAAGCCCGGCAATAATGTCGGGATCTAAGTTGTTTTCTGGACGGCCAGACAGAATTGCTTGAGCAAATATTGCGTGAAAGTCAGGCTCCGGAATAGCCCAGCAGTCCTCTTGGCGAAACCGAGCCTCGAGAAGCGGCCCTGTTTGTCCATGGATAAAGCCAAACCCGAGCAGCATTCCAAAGTGCATGACCGACGCCGCTAAGCCCCTTTTCCGCCTTTGTCCTGCCACGGCTGACATGAACAAATTGGCGGCAACATAACTAGACTGCCCCGGCTTCCCGACAACGGTAGCAATGGACGAAAAGAGAATAAAGAAGTCCAGTGGTGTCGAGAAGAACAGGTTGTCAAGGTTTTGGGTTCCCACCACCTTAGGTCTGAATACTGCCTCTAGGTCTTCAAATGACGTGGCGTCGAAAGGATGGTCGCGTACCACCAAGGCACCATTGGCCACTCCTGCGATTGGTGGCATAGATGATACTATGTCATGGTGGACCTTTGTCAGGCTCTCCATATCTGCAACATCCATCGAGAATACTCGAACAACCGCGCCCTGCTTTTCGAAAACTTTGCGTACCTCCGGGGGAACTGCTGGATTTCGACTGGCAATAGCTAGATATCTTGCTCCGCAATTTATCATCCACTCGCAGAGTGATAATCCTACTTCTCCAGCCAGCCCAATAAGAAGATACGTCTTTTGATCCTTGAATAGACGGCTGTGAGTGGCTGGCGCTACTTGAACATGAACGGAGTCAACACCAGTCCAGGAAATAATACTTGTTGCGCTTGCGGCTCCTTGTTGCTCGTGCAGTAGACCAACTTTGATGATATTATTCTCCGCCAGTCGTCCAACATCGCATAGCAATTGAGGTCGAGAACAATAATCTGCGAGAAGTTTGACAAGACTGGACTTGCGAAACAGCAGTGAGATATGCTGATCCAGACTTAACTGTTGAAAATTCCGATGAAAAATAAATTTACCACCCGAAATAGATGCTATCAATTCCGCGAGCTCGTCTGAACCACTCCCCATGTCTACGAATCGCTTGAGGTTGCAAGGCATTAGGCGGATGAGTTCACGTTCTGTGACTCTGGGGTGGATATAGGTTGCTCTTCCAGCAGGAACCAGCTTGGATGCACTGTTACTCGTAGTTAAGAACACAGAGGCATCCTTACGATTGGCTATAGTGTCAATGATCTCGGTAGCGCAGTCATCGACATTATGAAACCAGATGGTTCCCTTGGTGCTTGAAAATAAACTTTCGTAAGTGATAACGGTCAAAATAGCCAGGAGCATCTCATCGGGGTTTGAACTGCCTTTGCAGCTGAAAGTATAGTCGGGGTTTTTGATTACCGATATGTTTTTGGCTGAAATGGCCAGGACCATCTCTTCCGTGTTTATGGATTTGCCCATTGAAAGGTAAAACGGCCGCTCATCATCCGAGCAAAAGATGCTAAACAATGAGGATGACAAGACTTGGATCGGGGACGGAGTGAGCGGAGGGTCTTCTGGATTACTCTCGATTTCATTGATGGTAACACCTTCCTCTCCTGTTGATATTACCAAAGGATTTGTTATATGAGATGCGGTTCTAGTGAGATTTCGTCTCGAAGCGTTGAAGCGATCATTCGAGATATCATCGCGGACAACCCTGGGGATCAAAATAGCCCCATCCTCCACCGCCACTTCTGTCTCATTGCCCCAGAGTATGTTATTGTAGCTCGGCATGTCTAAGCAGATCATCTGCAGCAACATTTCAGAAAACATGATGGCATCTAGTTTATTCTTTTGAAGATGCACTGTATCAATGTCTACGAGCTTGAGCCGGAGATGAGGCATCTCCCGCAAGACCGAGCGACCAATCCCAACCGCAATGTTGGCATATGGATCATCGGCGCGACACCCTCGAGTTGCCCATATGATGTATTTAGCTTCTCGAAATAGTGACTGCATAGCCGAGACATGTTGCTGGTTCATTGTCGCAAAAGTCGCCTCCTCCAGTCCAGAAAGACACACCACAGCACTCCCTAGGTTTGCACCGTTCCCTTGGACATCTTCTAAGTTGTCAATCATCTCTATATGCTCTGCAAACGGCTCGAGAAGAGATTTCATATTCGCGCGTACTTTGGACACTGTCAGAGAACGTCCACCAATGATAAGCAGCTTCTTGATGAGTACCACGCCACCGGCTCGGTTCAGGGGATCTCTCAGTACCCTGATTCGGTCATCTACTGCCTGACTTATCATGACAGAACAAGTGTGCATAGAATCAGCCTCAAAATCTCTGAGAGTGTGATCTACCCCCGAGAAATTATTGTCCAATAAGAGTAGATTCCACTGCGCCTCTGTAATTGGTGGGCCTTTGCTCTGACCATCTTCACAACTGAGCCAACGTAAAGATGACGTGGAGAGTAAGAAAGGAGTGCGGAGTCTTGTTTGGTTTACAGGTTCAAGGAGAATTAAATAGCCTCCAGGTCGCAATAGCTGTCGGCAATGCTTCAAGGCCTCAGAAGCAGACTTTGTTGCTTGAAGAACATGAGCAGCTATAATAATATCATACGAGGTTTCTTGGAAGCCCTGTTCAACCGGTGATTGATCAATATCAAGACTCTTGAACTTCATAAGCTGCCTGTGTTCTGGGAAGCGAGCCTGAGCTGCTTCGAAACATGAGGGCGAGAGATCGGTGAAGGTATACTCCTCAAGCTCGGTTTTCAAGTGTCGCAACGCAACGGATGTGATGCTAGCGGTGCCAGCACCAACCTCAAGGATACGCATGCGTGGATTTTGATGAGCCAAATGGTCTAGAAATGCTCCAATATGGTGATTTGTCTCCGCAACCCCAAGGCCTTCGCTGTATAGAGTTGCAAGCATGTTGTCTTCATCCAATACCTGCGATATAGACTCTGATTGCCGAAGGATGGATGGAAGCCTGGAGCCTAGGCGATGTATAAGTTTCAGATCGATTTGACCATCGTAATCCTTCTCCCCTAGCCTCTTTACAGATTCGAGGGTATCAGAATCCCATTGCGCGTTCCGACAAATGTTTGGAGCCGATCGTTTCTCCGGGCGTACATACTTGAGAATAAAATCCATGAGCTCTTTCGAATGCCCCTTCAACAATGCCGCTTGCTCTTGCCCGATTTCTTTGTAAAGCTGATTCAGGTAAAAGTACGATGTTCTCTCACATATTTCATGTAGGTTGCAATCATCCAAAACCTTTGTCTGTGTATTGTCCTGTTTGGTCAACTCAACCTCGGAAAATGCCTCTCTTTTCCAGACGGTCTTCCAATACATACCCTGGTCATTGGCCGGCGAAGGGATATCGAGGGAATCAAAGACTACGCCTTGAACTTGGATTAGAGCTTGGCCATCGTCTTGACGGAATACATCAATATCACCACATATGTTCCGTGCTGATGCCTTCGTCACAAAGCAGTCAGCGACGAGTCGCAATTCGGCGGCAAGATTTGTTTGCTGGCATTTATATATGTCAAAGCGAACTCGTCGAAAGCTCTTCGGGAGGTAAGTAGTCCATAATCGCCCATCTCCTGGGTACGAGAAAGCAGCAAATAGTCCCTGGAGAACGCTATCAAATGTTGCAGGATGAATTGGGTATTCACCGTTCATGTTACCCACCGCAGTGACCGTGGCAAGGTTGAACCGTCTCTTTATCGAGTTCAGCACAAAGGGTTTTGTGTACTGCAGGCCAATTTTTGACATCCATGAGTAGAAACGGTCGGTGTTTACGTCTGTCATGGGTAAACTTGGAATCAATCTCTTCGGCAATATGTCTTCTGTCGGCGCATCAAATTTCACGAACACGCGACCAGTGAAGATTTCTTTATCGAAGTCTGGAAGTCCTGTGTCGGCGTTATTGGAGCGACAGTGGAATTCGGCCAATCCGCCACTTGGGCTTTCCTCGAACACTCTGATAACCAGATTCGTTTCGGTTCCCGAGGAACCCTCTTCTAACGTAATCGCGTTATGTATCACGACATCTCGTAACTCGACCAATTGAAAGGGCTGTTTTCCATGCTCGAATAGATGGAGGGCAGCTTTCACGGCCATTACCAGATAGGCAGCAGCGGGGAGCAAGACTTGGTGTTGGAACTGGTGACCTTGCAGCCACTCTACATCGGCAAGTTTGAGGATATTGCGCCAACGAACCTCCCGAATATCCCAGTTTGAGCTTGGATAGCCTAGCAATTCATGAAATGGAGTGCTGCGCGTACGCCAAACTTTGGACTTTTTAGATTCTTTGAGCATGGGCTTGTCATGGTCCCATGGGTATGGTGGAATCCCTTTATGGACTCGTGGTATTTTCCAATTAGGTCCATTGCAGGACTTTTGGAAGGCTTTAAAATCAACAGATAGAGTTGCAGAATCAATGTTCTTCCAAACGAAACCGAGCGCATTGGAGAACGTATTGAATGAATTTTTTCCTCTCTCAAGCACGCCATGATATGGAAGCCCGTTATCTGATGCAACTCTGATACACTCAGTGGTAGGTCCTTTCAAGGCTGGGTGTGGTCCTATCTCAAGGACAAGGTTGAAATGCTCTTTGCTAATTGCTGAAATAACAGCAGAAGAAAACAAAACAGGCTTGGTCATGTTATCGGCCCAGTACGCATGTTCGAACGGGACATTAGAGCTCATGCTCCGATCATCACTTAGGTTGTATACACTGGAATACCAGTTGCAAGAGCCTTTGAATGTGTTCCTCTTCGGAAGAATGTTGGCTTTCTGGAGTGACTCGATGTATGGCTTTCGAACACACTCCATGTGATGGGAATGGTAGGCAGTGTCGACCTTGAGTATCCTAGCAAATATGGCTTTCTCATCAAGCATCTCTTTTGCTTCATCAATCGCATTGCTATCTCCTGCGAGAGTGACACTAGAAGGGGAGTTGATTGCAGCGACATTGATTCTACCCAAGAAGTGACTTCGAAGGCAAAAGTCCGCTGCATCTTCAGGAGCCATTCCCACGGCAATCATCTTTCCAGAGTTTGACCGTGAAACTTTCGATTGGTGAGTATGATAGCCTCTGTAATATGCAATTACAATTGCATCAGCAGCTGTTAAAACATCCGCCGAATATGCAGCAGCAATCTCCCCGGACGAGTGACCGACGACAGCACTGAAAGTTATACCAGAAACTTTCAACAAATCAACCAAAGCTATCTGAATAGCTGTGCATAAGGGTTGCGAGATCTCTGCTGACAAAAATCGTTCTGGATTGGTTTGGTTCATTAACTCTTTCGTTAGAGACCAAGTTGGGCCATTTGCAATTCCTTCGAGTGCTAGCTCAAGAGACTCGATGGTGCGTCTGAAACACGCCGAATGCAAAAACAGTTCGGTGCCCATGGACACCCATTGAGCCCCCTGCCCTGTGAAAACGCCCAAGATTCGGGTTTCTAAGGCCTTCACTACCTTGGTAGCTATAGGGTATTGCTGTTTTCCCTTGATTGCAGATTCCAGACTTGTGATAAGTTCCTCTTTGTCAACTGCCGCAAAAGAAGCTCTGTAAATCAAATGTGTTCGTCGTAGTTGAAGCGTCCATGCTAATCGGGGGAGTTCAATGTCAGTCTGGCTCTTTAGCGACCCACAAAGTGAAACGATTGTAGCTTCGAGGGCCGTATGGGAGTTTGCCGATACAACAAACGGCCCCCAGCAGGACGATGTAGAGCTAGATTTGGTACTGCTAGACTCATTATCCCAACTTTCTACAATAGCATGGGCATTTGTACCTGGAAAGAAGTCAGTTGTCGGTCAGGGTTTCTTGAAACAAGCACTTCGCACCTCCAAATCCAAAACTATTGACACTGGCCCGTCTTGGCACCCCAATCGGCAATTTGGGCCACTGCTGAAGGCTTGTTGACACTTCCAAACCACCATAATAGGGTTCTATTGCTGGGTTGAGCTCGTTAAAGTGGAGATTTGGTGGGATCATTCCATTTTGAACAGCTAGTGAGACTTTGAGGAGGCTCGCGAGTCCAGCCGCACCCTCTAAATGTCCAACAACAGTTTTAATAGAACCAACCCGGATTTTCTTGTTTTTTAGCCTTCCAGTCGTTGCCAAGCTATTGAGCGCTTCCTGATGCGACGTTGGAAAGAAAGTTGCATTAATGGCCTCTGCTTCCTTTGGATCCCCTGCGGGTGTTCCTATATTGAGTTAGTGGTTCTTGCGATGATAGCCGGGCGAAGAGAAAATTTAAAGAAGTTACCTGTTCCATGTGCCTCAAAATACTGGCAGCGATCTTCCTCGATTTCGCAGTTAAGGCCACATTTTGCATATGTTGACTTTATCAGTTCGGCTTGAGAAGCCGCGTTTGGGACGGTCAGACCTGTTGAATGACCATCTTGATTGATGCCAGTATTCCTTACTATGCTCTCTATATCGTCATAGTCGTCAATGGCTCGCTCTAGAGTCTTGATAACAACTGCAGCATATCCTTCACCACGAGCATATCCATCAGCATGGATATCCCACATGCGGGATCGACCATTTGGAGAAAGCATTCGAAGCTTTGATCGAGTCAGCTTTTGGTATGTATCGCACGGAGCAAAATATCGCTTACACTGGACAAGAAGCTGAAAACCTCAGGACTGAGTATTGAATTTACTCCAATGACTACCGCCATACTGCACTCTCCGCTTCTGAGTGATTGAACTGCCAGATGCAGAGCGACAAGACTGGAAGAACAAGCTGTATCTATATTTATAGAAGGTCCTTTCCAGTCAAAGACATACGAAACCCGGTTTGCCAAGATGGAACGAGCAATACCTGTACCAGCATACTGCGGGTGACAGTCCAGATCCCGCAGTACTATATCGCGATAGTCGTCTGACATTTGACCTACAAATACACCGGTTGATGATCCTTTGAGCTGTGACAAGGAGTATCCAGCACACTCTAGAGCTTCATAAACGATTTCTAAGGTTATGCGCTGTTGAGGATCCATCGACTCGGCTTCTCTGGCACTGATCTTGAAAAAATCGTTGTCAAAGGTCCACGGATCATCCTCCAGGAGGTAGGCTTTCGTCACGTTTGATGTCTAGCATGCCTCTTATCAGTCTCAAATATCATTGTAGAATACAAAAATATAATACTGACTCCTGCATGTTCTGCTTTTGGATGATAAAACCCCGCAGCATTGAAACGGTTATGCTGAATTTCGGCTACAAGGTCAATGGGAGATTTGAGAAGGTTCCATAACTTGCTCGGAGAATGAGAGCCACCAGGCAATCGGCAGCTGTTGCCAACAATGGCAATTGCCTCTAATGAATCACTTGCTTCATCCTCCATATTTCGTATGCTTCTTTGAATCTTTTGGTCTGTGATAGATGGTGCTATGGTAAATGCAATTGAGAGATGAGATGCAAAATGTTAGAGGGCTGATGGTAAAGCAACAGGGTAAAGCAGTAGGTAGCACCCGGCAGGTGCTTCCTTATGCGGATGATCAAGGGACTGCAGACTCAATTCATGCTCATCATCAGTCGTGTGCGGGCAATTTCATTGGATGTGGTATACGTGAATGTAGAACTTGGGAACAGTCATCTTCAACTGAAATATTAACGGACCGTTGGGTTTGGGGGCAAAAGGTAAGCGAGCACCATGCATTCTGGTATCTATAGGACTGGTGGAGAAAATCATCGGGACTGAATATCCTATCATCAAGCCCAAAAGTAGTTGGCTATGTATCTTACCTAGGATAGAGAAGCCGGCATTTGGGTTGCCGAAAAAGGGGAATAAATTTTGTGTTTTGGTAGACTTTCCCGAGGCGAGATGGCAGAACCCGATGCTCACCATATCACAGCCATCTTCACTAGTTACGTGGGGTGTTCTGGGGGATAGAATCGGGAGATGCTATCGCCCAATAGTAATAGTGATGGAAGGATCTCTCACGACCATGGTAACAGGTCAACCGATACTAAGGATCCGAAGAAACAACAGAGGGCCAAAATGAAAAGGTAGTAAGAAAAATGAAGCATGCAGTCATGACAGAAAACGTGGGAACTGCTCTGACCCTGAAATTTCTTCATATGAAGTGAAGAAAGAGTCGGATGTCGTGAGAATCTAATTTTGGTTGAAGAAAATGCAGAGTTGCGGCGAAAATATGACTGCGACTTGTGTCGAGGCTCAGATGCGGCGCAGCCCAATAATGGCGGAGGTGTGACATTTCTGCAGGAGTTTGCAATCAGCGCGGAGGAACATCGATTTCGGGCATTGAGTGTAAAATCCGAGGGTATGCGTCCGTCCCATTCTGAAGGATATCACCAACATCAAGGTCTACGCGTAGGTGTTTAACGGATGTAATCGGCGCATGGTACATTCACTGACTCAAGATGGACTCCAACCAACTCGTTGCTTTCTGAAGCGAGAATGGCATCTCCCACTTTTACCCCGCAGAACAAAGAGGCACCGAACTCAGACATTTTCTTGGCACCTCCAAGATAAATACCATAGGGATATCTCTTGTTTGCTGAACTTCTTGGCCAGGAAATACAACTCTCCTCCTTTGCCTTCCATCAACCATCGTCAACCACCATCAACCGCCATCAACCACCATCAACCGCCATCAACCACCATCAACCACCATCAACATGTCTGCCGCCCCAGCACAGAATAAAGGCCAGCCTTTGAAATACACTGTCACCCACTATCGCAAACCAGAGCATACCCATGAGGAATTCATCAAGTGGATTGTCGAGGAGCATATTCCGCTTGCTGTACCACTCTTCAAGAAGTACGGCGTTACCAAGTATTCGCTCGTGAGTATTTACTTTTCTCGTCGTTGAAATGTTGCAATGCTAAGAGGTCCAGTTCGTCACGCCAGCCGCTCCCAACGATCAAATGAAGCAGGTGCTTGGACAGTTCCGACCCACCTGGGAGTACGCCGATTTTGATTGTTTCATCGAATACTTGCTTCCTGATTTGGAGTCTGTCACGAAGCTCATGGCTGATCCGGATTGGCCTGCCGCCATCAAGAATCAAGATGATTGGGTCGACATGTCAAGAGCCTTGGTCTCGGTTGGATACGAGACTCCATATTTGCTGGATGGTAAGATCGTGAATCTGCCAAAATAATTGGTACGCCGGCACTTTGAGATTACGGAAGGTGTGAGAGGTGAAGGGGATGAACGGGGGTTGGCTGGGTATAGCAAGAACCAGGAGCTAGCATGTCAGAATGGAATATCTTCATGCCGAGACAAAATCAATCGTCTGCCCTGCCTGTACTAGTAAATATGCCCGCTCCAGGATCTTCTGGCTCTTCTTCAATCCTGCTTCACTGTACATATACGAGTACTCCCCCCCCTCTCCCCCCCCATGAATGAAGATTGATTGGTGGGCTAGACCCACAAGTCGTTGAGACTCATCCCCCTGAATGGTTACATCCCTTGATATTGCTCCATTTTATCCAATCCAAGATCTGTGTGAACCTCTGGAAGAACTCTGCCACACAGGAATAGAACACCATTAAATTTTATTCCAACGTCCATGCATTATCATGAGAGCCCCAAGCACTTAACCCCATTCGCGGGGGAGAAAATTAAGGGGGTAAAGACGAATTGGCACGCTGCGACGGCTTCTAGAAGGTAAACGCGTCAAGAGTATTTAGTGCTCTAACCCGATGACGTGTTTTCAGAGGCCGCCGTTATACTGCAGGGTGTTGAATAAGATGGCTTGTCATCAATCGATTTTTCGTGAGACTTTGCTGACCACGTCCAGTATTCGGTCTGGATGCAGAGGGAACCGGGACATGTCTGCTTGAGGAAAAGCTTGCATGCGGGTTGCAACGCTGGAGATGCCTGCAGACCGAGTAATCAATACGGATTATGGGCTTCTGGACCTGTCAGATTTCACCAGTGGTGTTCACACCATGTCATCTTGGGCAGATAACGGTGCAACTGCCCGGAAGGCTGTTAAAATGGAATGGATTAGTAGGTCTCTTGCAAGTACTCGTATGTAGTGAAGGTAGACACTTTGATCTACTTCTTGTAATCTAGGGAAGATGAGAGTCTATATACCAGTCCTACCGGAGTCTCCGATTCGGGTCTGGAAGGGATCATCTAGGAGGCTCCTAGAAGTCAAACCCCCATCACGTGCCAGAGGGTCACTAGAAAGCTCCTACTAGTAGTCCGACATTATTGCTAAGCTTTGACTCCTGCCAAGGCCACCAGGACCTTTGCTCTCCGGTCACGTGTTTGCAAAAAAGTTGATCGTATTGATTTCTTCGAAAGACTTTGCTCCGTACCATAAGCTAGCTATTGGGTTGATCGAAGGAGGGAGGAAAAGAAAGTGACTACGCTTGCTTCATCGAACTACAGTACATTATTACCCCAACTTCATTCCTTGCACTCTCTCCTGAATGGCGAAGTCCATCAAACTCGAAGTTAGACAAATATGACAACTGAAAGTTCCAATATGGAATTGACAAATACTTTCACCCCATTCTAAAATGAATGACGGTTGTCTATTTTCCAATCTCGCCTTGGCTCTTATTCTTCTCCTCCTCACCACTTCCTCCGTTGCTCTTTTTACTTGTTTCTCCAGCCAAACCGAACTCGGTTTCCAATTCAGTACGCATGGGCATCTCTTTGGCAAGGAAAGTGAGGAGAAAGCCCAATAATGCAAAGGCGAGACCCACTTGCCAGCATAGTTTGAGGCTGTCAACATAGATGCCTCTTATAGTAGCCTTAAGGCTTGGGTTGTCATCCAAGCCTAACGCTGAGTATAAATAACCCCCCGCTCCTAAGGTGTAAGCTCCTCCTTTTTCCAGCAATGAGCGCGTAGTCTCATCATCGTGTAGGCGAGCTAACAACAATGAATCAAACCGAGAGTTGAAAATAGAGAGAGGTATGGCAGCTCCCCAGATTGTTCCGAATCCCCGCATGAAAGCCCATGTGGCTGTTGCAGTAGCGACTTCTGATTCAGCCAGAGGAGTCAAAATTGTTTGCAGAGTCACTGGCATAATGATACCAATAGCAAGTGCTGCAATGATTTGGAATCCTACCCAGTGGCCCATACTAGAGTTCTGGTCAAGCATCGTGAATAACCCAAACGCAATGGGGAAAACGGCAAATCCAACCATAAGAAGCGGGCGATAACGTCCTATCTTGGTCATGATTCCGCCACTCATTATCGTGAAGGGCATGCATACAGCAGCTGTGGGTAATATGTTGACTCCTGATCTGAACGCGGAGCCTCTGAGGACGGCTTGGAAATAAATAGGCAAGATAAATAGAATCCAAAATATCAGCATATTGTGGATAAAGGCGCACCAGAACCCCACGAGCGATGTTCGGTTTGCAAAAAGCCTGAGGGGCGTTGATGGTTCTGAAGTTTTCGACTCAAATAAGAGGAACATAAAGATCCCCGCTAAGCCCAGAGTTAATGGTACTATCGTTCTCCAGGATGACCAGGGCTCTTGGCCACCGCCCCAAGTTAGCGCAATGAGAATCGAAGTCACGGCTGCGATGAGTATGGCGTTTCCTGTGACGTCGATTCTTTTGAGTGAAGGTAGAGATACTCTTGATCCCTTTGGCAAGGCTCCGAGAGATGCGATGACCATGGCGAGTGTCAACCCAGAGAGTGGGAGATTCAAGTAGAATATCCATCTCCAAGTTACTCTTGTTGAAAATACACCACCGATCAAGGGCCCGATTGTGGTAGAAATGGCATATATGCCAAAGATGAAGCCCATAAACTTGCCGCGCTCTCGTAACGGCACCAAGTCACAAACTACCATCTCCACCATAGTATTGATCCCAGCACAGCCAATACCTTGAACAGCACGGCCCGTTATGAGTGCACCGAGATTAGGAGCTGGACCTGCAATCGCCGAACCAACAGCAAAAATCAATATGGAGATGAGTGTCGTTGCACGGCGACCGAAGATGTCTGCCGCCTGACCAAATATCGGCGTAAAAGCGGTCGTGGTGAGTAGGTAGGCGTTGGCAATCCATGCAAAGCCCTGACTAGTTCCAAAGTCCTTGATTATTGACGGCATGGCTGTTGATACGGCGGTGGCGTCTAAACCAGCTAGAAGACTCAACACCGCCATTGATGTCATGATGGCCTTTAAAGTGTTAATTTTGAATACATGCAAAACTTCATCCAGGAAGTTTCAGTAAGTAGTTACTTACCCAGAAATGCCATCCCCGATGCTGCGTTTCAGATGGGGGCTCTTCAGCCATCGCCATGTTGGTGGGAGATTCGATGTTTGGTTCGAGATCAGAAGTGCTTTGGATGCCCACTGTCATTTTCGCATGTTAACGAGCACTTCGTGTTCTAGAGAAGAATGTGATAGAGAGAGAAGATAAAATCATGTAATAGAGAACTTGATAAACACAGGCCTATGCGAAAGAACGACTTACCAAGAGTGAATATTTGAGAATACGAAAAAGATCGAACAACATCATGCTGCAAACACATGTCCTGACTCCTGAGTAATCTCAACGCTCTTGCGGCGAAGCAATGGCTCAATGATTACTTGCAGCACTTGAATGCAACACACCATGCGGCGCAGTGCGGGTTTTCTGATTGTATGCAGCACTACTGCCTTCCAGCTATGAATTGGTTACTGTACTCGAGTACAAGCACTCCCAGGAATATCAATTCAGGAGCATCTCCGTTCTGCATATGGGATCTGACCCATCAGTGAAACGGTCATATTAGGCCTTTAGAAATTCATCGTTCATAAGACAGCACGATGGCACCCTTCAATTCACGTGATCATTTGTCATGTATTTATGCACCACCAGCCAATTATTATTGACTTCTCTATTTCTCACTCTCTTGGACATTTCGACTCAATGTGGCCACACATGTGCTCGAGTAGAGAATACGTAAGTCTTACTTTCTTACTCTTTGAAGAAAACATAATCGATTGGCAATCACCAGGATTACAACATGTCGCAACGGCCCTCAATGTAGCATCGAGGTAATTATAGCCCATATCCGCAAGGATGGATTCGACGCAAAGCAATGCAACGCACTGCTAGTGGATATCTACCGACTTACATGCTTCTTGATGAAAGCATGAAAGCATGACTGCATGGCCCCTTGGTCATCTTCGTCTTCGGACGACCGGTGATCGAAGACGACCGAGTATACGTCAAAGGTAGGAAAGAAGGATTGTATCAATGGTTTGCATAATGTCCACGCTCCAACGGTTTCCTCCTCACAAGAGCTTTGGTATTCTCCCCCGATCAACCACCTGGCCACCTCGCAAATTCAGCACAATAAAATATAGTTTAATATACTCGGGCTATCATGCTCTACATGCTGTCGTCGCTGGTTTTCCCACGGCAGGCCATCGATATAGATGGGCCTACTATTCCTGCACCAGCTGGCTCGGTATCTATCTTGGATAATCCGCCAAACGGCAATCATATTGCCATTCCGATCATCACAGTTTGTGTTGTAGTTTCCGCCATCTTCTACTTGGTCCGATTCTATGCGAAGTATCTGGTAAAGGAATTTCATATCTCTGATTGTAAGTGATTGGTGCTATCTTAATCGTCCGGAGTACAAACTGACTCATAACTAGACTTGACAGTGGTGGCCTTTGTATGTTGATCGATTCAAGAACTCTTCAACTGTGGCTCGCACTAACTAGACCTTGAGCCTCTTTATTGGGTTTATATCTATTACAGTTATAGACTGAGCTGGACGCCTGGATACCTTGTTCACGGATGGGATATTCGTCTGAAAGATATCGCGGCCTTCTCATATGTATGTTGTTGTTCCCCCTTCCCTGGTTACAACGCTAACCACCTCATTCTATACAACAGGTATGCTGGCTCGCTACTCTTCTCTACTTGTGGATCATTGCTTTGGTCAAATGCGCCATCTTGCTGGAATGGACTACCATCTTTGTGCCCAACCGAAAACGTAGCGTATTTGCCTGGGCATGTTTTGCTACATGCGGCGCCATATGTTGCCTCTCGATCATCATATTTGTCATGGACCTTGCCAATTGCACCCCGTTCCGCCGTAACTGGGATCCCCTAATCCCCGGTGGATTCTGCCGTTTCAGTGTCCCAGGAGCCAGCATCGCGTCGGCCGCAAGCAACCTCGTGCTCGATTTTGTCCCGATTCTCCTGGCCCAAAATGCCATCTGGAAGCTGCACATGTCGTGGGAGAAGAAAATCGGCATTAGTTTTATATTCTTGATTGGCATCACGTAAGCACACCGTGCAAGCTCACCTCTAAATGCACGCTGCTAACGGTATCTCTGTGAAATAGAGGTTGTGCTGCAGGCATAGTGCGACTCTACTTCGCGACCCGTTTTTACTCCTCGAACGATACCACCTACTTCTTCTCCATCATGGCACTCTGCTCTTTGTGCGAGGCAACCTGCGCCAACTTGATCTTGTGTGTACCTTACGCCCCAAGAGCTCTATCCGGAATCCAGCAGACCAAATTGATTACAGGGTTGAGGTCCTACATGACTTTGAAGAGCAATTCTAATTACATCGATAATTCAGAGGCTTTTGGAGAGGTTAAGGAAATACCCTTGCTGCCATTAGAAAAGCACAGAGGTCAGTAATGGGAGCTATGGGAAGTAGGAATTATCCCGAAGGTTCAAGGGATTTCTATCGAGCTTTCAGCCTTCAGTTTCGTGCAATGCTCACCACATAAGCGTTTCAAGAATCTATTTCAGAATTGGCGGCGGGATTGAAGACCAATTTTGTGGAAATACACATCAAGTTCCTCTACAGAACCAGGTTTTCGCTATTTACTTGTTTATTTATCATTCACTCCATTTACGTCCTTTTCAGTCAATAACTGTTTGCCGCTGATTTCCGGTTGGCCTTTCACTACTTTAAGCTTTCTCTTATCGTTGACTTTCGGAGTCCGTCTGATCATCTTTTCGGCTCTATCTCTTCTAGTTCTGGGGGCCCTTGGATCGTCGGACGAAACGTCAGAGCTGCATGAGGATTTTCGAGAGCCAGCCGTGGCACGCGATTTCCCAGTGCCAAATTGCATGTTCTCTGAAGATACTCTCCAGCCGGGCCGCAGGCGAGATGTGATCGGCGCCTCAACAAAACGACTCAACCCGGTAGAAGTACAGAGTAGGCTTGGGGTGGTCCACAAGGGGATCCGGATCATGATGATTATCATTCTCTGCTCCAAACGTCAGTTACAAATCCCATTATTACTTCGATTTCGTAGTCTGTAGTGTACATAAGGTTAAAACCGATGCATAAATTAAAAATTTGAATTGTGAAAACGATGAAGGATTTTTGGGACCAGCCTCAAAGTTCAAACCCAAACCCCCATCCCACTCCAGACGCGTCCAAGAAAAGGTGGCTGGGGGGAAATCATGAAATCATGGCTCGCGACTCACGAGTCGCGAGTTGGCTGGGGGGGAGGTTCGGTTTACAGAGTAGTGGCAGGATGAAGCAGGCCAAATGATATCAAGCATCCTTTTTGGAGAAAAACAAGGATCCTGGTGGTCGTCTCGTTATGTTTGGGTAGGAATGGTTATGGTTGATTGGATGGGCATGCTTCGTTCCTGGAGCTGGGAATTTGGTTTGCATCTAGAGTAGGGGATATGTACGTACTCTACAGAGAGGATGAGTACTCGAGTCCTTCCTTACTAGTAGTCGTGATGGAATGGAGGATGTACGAGTAATGGAATATGTATGGAGAGGTGATGGATGGGATATTTACGTACGAATACTTCGATCTACTCTAGTAACAAGACTCGTGATGCCTTTGATATTGAACTCTTGCTCTTTTCTTTCTTTCCTGCGTCGTTTCCTACAAGTACGGTGCAGTACGAGTACTTATTGACATTATCATATCGATTGATAGGTTGCATGTATGTTGCCCCTTCCTTTCGCTTTTCAAGAGATAAAGAAGAGAATCGGAAGATATTCCTGCACGCGCTTTGTGATTGGTGATTTGATTCTCATAGAGAGAGAGAAAGAGTGGGAGAAAAAGTAAAGACATAGAGGAGAAGAAGAAGAAGAAGAAGAAGAAGAAGAAGAAGAAGAAGAAGAAGAAGAAAGACAAGATATCGTGATCTGGAAGAAGACTCGTGAGGTTCGAGCTGGTTTCAAGACAATTTTGTGAAAAGTTCGGAGACGAGTCGATATTCTTTGTCAAGGGATTTTCTTCTTCTCGCTTTTTGGAAAATAACTCGATTTGTTTGTTTGTTTATTTTTCTATACAGCACTTGAACGAAGAATTGCGCGCTGTGCGCAGCAGATTTTGGATGAGTTGATGAGCTTCTTAATCGGATCATTTCATCAGCCTTTGTGCCGACTTGGTGTGAGGTGAAGTGAACATTGGAATATTGGTATGTGGTTTGCTCAATCCGGAACTCGATGTTTTTGTTTATGCGACGAGACCAAGCTGGATTCATTGGAAGGGTTTGATACGACCAGCTCACCAAGACTAACTCATATTTCGCATGCAGAGGAGGGAGGTATACAATGGTTTCGCAGGCAGAGCCGACCAATTCGCTGGCTGTTCGAGGTCCTTCGTCCGTTGTTTCGAGAGCGAGTACATCGAGGCATTATCGCCGCCACGGACGAAGTCATACAGGGACTTCAACATACGTACCGCAGAATGACTTTCCTGTCTTCACGCATACGGGAGATGTGGAAATTATAATAAAGGCTGGCGCCAAAACGAATCGATATTTACTGCACCGTCTTATCTTATCAAATTGTTCGGGCTTCTTTGCGACAAGCATAAGTCAAGAATGGTCGAGGGCCACGGAGGTGGGAGGATCTGCTGGAGGGGAATTATCGAGGATAGGTGAAGAATCCGGGAGTGATGTCGGGAGGAACGAAGGAGGTCCAAGAAGGAGATGGAGATATGAATTGAGTAGCGGACCCAATAACGATGACATCCCAATGCTGGTCCAAAAGCCAGAATCTTCGCATTCCCTCTTCAGCGCAAATGATACTCGGCCACCACCACCTGTACGAAACAAACCTCCTTCATCTAACCCGTCCTTCTTTCGCTCCGTCGCAAATCTATCCATCTCCTCACATTCTACTCCAGCACCTCCTCAGGTAACTCAAGAAGACCAAGATCTGCTTAATCACTATGATAACCTATTTCGAATATTCTACAATCATTCCCCACTCCTCGATTCCATCGATATCGCTACCGCATACATACAATGCAAATCGCTTCTCACACTCGCCGATCGATACGATGCTCTCGCGGTGGTGGGACCGCGCATTGATCACCATCTCCTACAATTCCAAGGTCGCCTCTGGAAACAAATCGCCAAATACCCCTCCTCATACCTCAAACTAGGCTATCTCTCACAATCGAAAACGATATTTGGAGAAGCCCTCATACACGTTGTCGGCGCTTGGCCAGCTGGGGAAAGACATATCAGGAATCAATTGCCCGATCAAGTCCTTGAGATCATAGAGGACAAAGTAGAGGATCTAAGGGATATGGTTGGGAGCGTCGAGGGGCAATTATTTCGGTTAACGTTGTTGACTGCGAGGGGTGAGAGGGTTAACCCAGGAAATGCATATGCGGATTGGTTGGTCGTATCTTTGTTCAGACAGTGGTTAGCAGAAAATACATCGCCTCCTCCCACACCTCACCCAATTTCTCGACCTTCTAGACATACTGGTGGTACGAATCATACACACCATTCGCGTGTCTCGTCTGTAACGATCACTCAACATCAACAACCTCCCCCATCAACCATGTCCCAAAACCAACAAATCGGCAGGACCTTCAAGTTATTGGGTAATGCATCCAATGGTGCATATCTAGGGCATGAAGACTGCAAGCGTTTTTTGAAGTTAACGCCAGAGCATTATAGTAGGGAGGGGATTAAGAGATTTGAGAGAAGGATGGATGAGATGAAAGAGATGGCTAGAAGGGTGGTGGCGCCGTTGATGAGGTGTGGGTTGGAGGGGGAAGGTATGGCGGTGGGATATTTGACGTGTACGAGAGTAGAGGAGAGGGACTTTGTTTGGTTGTAAGGGGAAGCAGGCAGAGTTGAGTGACGATGAGTATAGGGGATTATGAGGGGGCTGGAATGATGGGAAAGGGAAGCAGACACGATACACGAACACGACGCGGTACGCACTTCACGATTAATGAGTTGAGAAAGAAAAAGAGAAAGAGAAAGTTGAGACGAGACGAGACGAGACGAGATTGAACGAGTTGAATTTCCTTTTTCCTTTCTTTCCTTTTCCTTTTTCTTTTGTTTTTTCTTTTGTAAAGCCTTACGAGTGATGGATATGGATGGTATGAATCTCAATCGTCAAGCAGGATACCCAAGCAACTTTCTTCTTCTTCCTACTTATTTATTCTATTTTATTTTACTTTGCAAGCACTTTATGTTTATGTTTATGATGACGACGATGATTGGACTGGAGGGCGAGGGGAGAGAAGCGGAGTTTTTGGCATATCTTGGCAATCTGCTGTTGATATGATATGATAGCTCCTAAGCTAAACATCAAGTTGAAGAAAGTTGGGAGGGTTAACTTAGTTGTGGTCAATCATTCTTTTTCCCCACTTGCCAACGATTAAATTTCTACCCTGCGACGTATATATGTGTGGTTGTCCTTGGGCATGGCATGAGGCGTGGTGATTGTAGATGTCATTACTCGAGTACGAGTACATGCTACAGGACTCAGCATGTAGCACCCGAGAATCTACTAGAGTTCTGTACTCGTACGAGTAGAAAATAAAATACAATACTCGTGTTCATCGAATACAACCAACGACACCAATCACATCAACCGACTAAGGAGTCTAGTTAACAGTAGCCGAACCGAGGCGAGGCGAGGCGAGGCGATATCTTCCATGTGAAAACTTGAAACTCAAGTATCATCAATATCACCAGTACCACCAGGACTTACCTACCTCATATATCTTTCTATATTCTTTCTCTTGTTTCATATTGTTTGTATTATCCAAAATGAGCTTTGGCTGGTTCATTATTAGTCCGATATTTTGGTATGATAGTAGTACCCCGCCGAAAAAGCATTGGCGCACTTTGGCACAAATAACGCAACGTTCGTTCGATAGTGCAATTTAACGTTTGTAATAAATTGGATGGTATATATGTATATATGTATATATATATATATATATGTATGTTGCTGCTGCTATTGCTGGGAAAGCGAAAAGAAAAGGAGAAGTTAGCTCTTATTCATCTATTCATTCATTCTGGAGTGGAGTGTATCGATCGATTGATCGATTAATGAATTGGCTTACTAGAGTACGAGTATTGTATTCCATGTTATTCTATCTTTCGATCTTTCACCTGTCTACCTACCTATCTACTTCATCCTATCCCATCCCATCCCCTCCTATCCTATTCGCCTTTATTCCGTGTTATTTATCGCGTACATGGAGAACTATATGTTACAAGTTAGAAGTGAATCACCGCCGTCCAGTCTCATCCAGTCTACAAAAGATGGACAGACGATGTACATTGAAAAAAGCTGCTGCAAAGAATATATGGATGGGGAGGGAGAGAAATAGGTTGATATGTTTATTAGTAGGGCTGCGAGCGAGACTTGAGTTTATATACTACTGTAAGTAAGTAAGTAAGTAAGTCTGGAATGTAAAGAGGAGGAGAGGAAGGAAAAGAAAAATTTGGTTGCGTGGTTGCGTGGATGCTTGGTCTGTTGTGTTTTATTTTAGTATACTCCCGAGTATGCTATGCTATGCTATGCTATGCTATCCAATCCATTCCAATCCAATGCCATACCGAAGACACCCCAATGTATTCGAAAATGACCAGCCTGAAACCCATGCATACAAACCTCCGACTTCTTTTCGTAACGCTCAAGTGAAGAAAAACCCACAAAAAATAGAGACCAAAAATCGAAACGCTCACTCTTCGCATGTTATAATCCTGCTGCTCCACGAGGGAAAAACGATTGATGAAAAGAAATCCAAAAAAATTCACTCCCCAGTCAAATCAAGCACCTCCACCTCCTCCATTCTCCAAGCCCTACTCCTCCCCTCAATCAACTCATCTCTGCTCGCCTCTCTCCATGACCCTGGTAATGACTCCCGCAACATGATATATCTCCTTGTGTTCTTTTCCCGTTTCTTCTCGTCAAATATCTCTTCCACGATCTCCGCTTCGACCGTTTGTTCTCGGATCGATTTGAAAGCCGATCTAGGCTTTTGAGACCTAGACATTTTGGAGGGGGAAGACGATGGTGAGCGGGTGATGTTATAGATGGTTGTGTGGACGTTGATGGTGGTGTGGTATGTGGGTGTGCATGTATCGTGATCGTGGCCGTGATCGCGATATGGTGGGCTGCTCTTGATCATTGCTGGTGAGCTGGACGGAAGTACGAGTTTGGGATACCCGGGAGAGTCGTGGTATTTTCTACCTGAAGGCTCGGGAACGTAAGAATGTGTGGGAGTTCCTGGGGACGATGAGGTAAGATCGATGACTCTTCCCGGCGAGTGGTTTCGGGAAAGGGCCGTCTTGTATGAAGATCTGGAGACAGAAGAGTCTCCCGAGGAAGAAGAGTTTTTACCCGAGGAATGAGGTGAGAAATCTATTTTACGATTTACGGGTTGGGGAGTGAAAGGTGCGCGAGTACGGTTGTTTGTATCAAGGGCTGCTAGGGGTGAAGAGAGGCCTGATTTTGTATTGGTTCGATCGATGTAGACAGGAGTTTTGTTACGTGGGAGGGATGGTTCATCATCTTCATCATCGCTCAGGGGAACGATTGGTTCTCGGTGATTTCGCCTGGAAATTGGCGTAGAGATAAATTGAGGTTCGGGGCTTGGACTCAGGGAGTCGTAGGTTTGTAGTGTTTTTCTTGGGGTAGTGGGCCTTCGGGGCTTCGTGATCCGAGGCAAAGATTGAGAAGAGGATGATTGAGATATGGCCCATGGATTGAGCCTGTGCTTTTCCTTTTCTTTTGTAGAAGCTGGTTTGCGGCCACGTGCGAGTCGCTTTCTTGCAGTTGCTGGTTCTGGTGATTTAGGGCTGCCAAAATGTGGAGCCAAGAAATGAGGTTGTAGATTCTCCTCGGGCTCAAAACTTCGGGTAGGTTGAGTTGATGCTTTGGTTGTGGGCCTAGTGCTTCTTTCTGAAGTTTCGACAGAGCGATCCGACCCACTGACAGACTTAGCACTTGCTCTAGACTTAGTAGACTTGCCTTCTGCTCTCTTGGCCGCTGCCTTTTGTTTGGCTGCCTTTTTAGGATCTCGAAGCGCTTCTTCGTAATCCTCTACAGTAAGTGGCACGCCAACTTTGACGATCGTCTCAAATACCCATAATTTATCTGCCTTTGTAGGATCATATGGAGAAGGTCCGCGTTTTCGTGGAGTGTCAGTGGGAGCTGCATCGTCCGAAGCGTATGCCTGTATCTGGTCATCTTCAAGAAGAGGAGCCAGACCATCTCTCCCATAATCTTCAACCTCGTTGTCCTCCTCATCCAAATCGATGTCGACTATCTCTAGAGGCTGATAGATGACTCTCAATTCTGGAACTTCATCGGTGGTGACATGTCTCCTTTGAGCGCAGATAGCCTTGACCAGTTTCATCTCATTAATCTTGGTAAGCATGGGGTCATTGTAACCAGAATCTCGACGATCCCCACGTTGACGGAGTTTTGTTATTAATAACACTGGTGCTAAACCTCGTACGAATTTCTTGGCTCCTTCTTTTCCCTTCCATTCAAATGCATCGGCCACAAAATGTCGAAGCTTCGGGATATTAATATCACCTTCCCATACAATCTGGTTTCGGAGCCTCTCAACCTTGGCTGAAGAAGAAACAACTGGATGTGTATAATAACCCAAAATTTTACGACCGGGAAAATCCTCAGGGATCTGTAGCGCCCTTCGTTTGGTCTTGAAGAACTTGCTTTCGTTTGTGAAGAGCTCGTGCGCCAGATCCGCCCTCCATTCATCATATGCCGTGACATCCTCTCTACGAATTTGACACAATCTTTTTCCAAAGCCAGCTCGAGCAGCTTCACAGGCAACTTTCACGCCACATCCAGGGATTCCTTCGGTCTTGTAGTCACCGCCACTCATCAAGGCCACCAAAATCATGCCTTCACGGTCCAATCCCGATTTACCTGCTTTGGTTGCTTTGGCATTGTAAACATTGACGTGAGTTGGTGTGCCAGCGCCACTCTTATTCTCTGATGACCAACTTCGAAATGTCAACCCGCTTCCAAACATAAGTGTGTCGACATCCTCGCTCAGAACAGCATCTACGATACCTTCACGCTGTAGAAGAGCGCACTCTGCTTCAGCTTCTCCGGGGGCAGTATGATAAGCAAATCCAAATAGCTTAAGTAGCTCTTTAGTCATCAAATCCGGAATAGAAGCCCCACCTCGGCCTGTTTGCTTGTTGCGTTTGACGGGTGGCTTATGAGGTCCATCGAAGACAAACAATGGTTGCACGGAGATGGAAAGAAGTCTGAGGAGTCGATAGTACAGGGTCCGTAATGCCGGATTAGTACCACCTGTACCAGAATGAGCTGAGATGTTCCATGATCATGTGCTGATCAGCTTACCTTGACCAGCTTGGATCTGAAAATTCCAAATTGATATATCGATTGCAATCCTCAAGGGAATTCCAGTTTTCTCAAACTTCTCAATCGATATCTTTGAAAGAGCCACTCTTTCCCCGGGCCCAATCTCCCCGTAAATCCTGTAAATCTCATCAACACACGGAGCTTGAAGTGTAGAATAGGTTCCATCGCTCACCCTTTGATCCCCATGATTTGCAAGTAAATACAGCAACAGATTGATATGTAACAAACGCAGGCTTTCAATTCTAAGTCCAGAAAGCATACATAATAATAGCACTGCTATCATAGAGCAATATTGTACACGGTAGAAAGCAAAGAGATATGGTCGAATGGCGATGCCCGTTAACAATGTACGAGTAAAAGGATTTGGAGGAAACAGAAGCTTCACGGATATCCTTGTTGACATTTTCCGTTACCACAGCAATGAACCTCGACGCCCTGACAACCATCCATGGCCACCACCACCATGAATAATCATTGATAGAGACGACCCCCCGGTAAGTTTGAATGTCGGAGTAAAATGCCATCGTAGCAATATGTCGCATTCAACAGGTCCCGCTCATCGTAGTGTATCGAATATCCGCCCATCCATCAATCCTTTGGGTGGTAGCAGTGGCACTCCAACAACTCCGCATACTCCTCTTCGACAAATCTCGAATTCATTTGGCTCGCCATCCTCTTTGCGCGCAGAGGAAGAGTGTGTGGTGATTGAAATTGGTTGTCGTTATGTGAAAGTTGGCTTCGCAGGCGATGCAGGACCTAAAGCGGTGATAGATTTTGGACCAGAAGAACAGAGAAGAGCGGGGGATTATAGAAGATGGCAGCCCGGATACTATAAAGCTTGGAGGGAGAGGATACATGGGAAGAAGTGGGGTGAGGCACACGAGTTATGGAACTTGGATTTGAGAGATGTAGATTTGGGTTTGGTGGGAGACAAGATTGAGAGGGCTATTAGAGATGCTTATACAAAGTTTGTAGAGGCGCTCCTAGTATTGGTGTTGGATAGATACTTACTTACTATGGTATACAGATATCTACTTATTGATTCGAGGCCGAGAAAAGTGACTTTAGCTCTCCCTTCTACGCTGCCGTCGCCCCTACTTTCTACGATATTAGATACGATCTTCACGAATTTTCAATCTCCGAGTATATCTTTGCATTCTGCACCAGCACTCACGGCCGTGGCTGCAGGTCTTCGAGCCGCTATGATTGTTGATATTGGTTGGACTGAAACTATCGTGACTGGGATCTATGAGTTTCGGGAAGTGTTGAGCCGCAGATCAATAAGGGCGACCAAGTTACTAGGACAAGAAATGCGCAGGCTGTTGGCCGACTCTTTTGACCCGAAAATATTGCAGCAGGAATCTTCAGACGGTCAGGCAAATGCGGCACTGGAAGAATTCATAAGCTTTGAAGAGTGCGAGGAAATAGTCAATCGATTGGCTTGGTGCAAACCATCTACAAATTCCACATTGGAGGCCATGCCCGAAAGCGATCGTACGCCTTTGCAAGAGGAAGACGAATTACAAGCCAATATGCGGTCCCTAAACATCTCTGCAGACTCAAGCTCCGACCCTATAGCCACAATACCCCTGAAATCTACACTGCCACCACGCACACTTCACCTCCACTTTTCCAAACTCGCTCAACCTTGTGAGGAGGCCCTCCTGGCAACCCACCTCCCCACCTCGGAACTCGATGATGAAGAACTTCCCATTCATGTTCTTATTTACCAAGCTTTGCTCCGCCTTCCCGTCGACTTACGCTCCGTTTGTATGTCAAGGATCGTCTTTGTTGGTGGTGGCTCAAATGTTATTGGATTGAAGGCAAGGATTTTAGATGAAGTAAATGCGCTCATCGATGAACGAGGTTGGGATCTGGTCCAAGGGAAAGCAGTTTCTCAGTATAGAAACAACTCCAAACTCACTCGACCCCGACAATCTCCATCTTCACCCACTGAAATTCCATCACCCCCATCATCCTCTCCTTCATCCCCAATCTCACCTGCGACACCCCGCCCCCCTGCTAAAATTCCCGCAGGTCATCGATCTCCTGAACCTGACTCGATAGCATCTACTCTCAATGCCAGATCCGGAAGAAATGAAACAGAGGAAGAACGGGGCACCATCAGGGCAGTAGAAAGTTTAGGAGTATGGTCTGGTGCAAGTTTATTATCGCAGCTGAAGATTCCAGCTGTGAGTTCAGTGGAAAGAGAGGTCTGGATGCAATATGGTATGTCTGGAGCGAATAGAAACGCTGAGGTCAGTGTCGCTGGGGGAGCCGGAGGGAGGAGTAGTATGGGACCCGGGGCATTCAAAAGTGGAATCGGGGAGAAGGGTTCTTGGACGTTGGGATTATGGGGATCATAGATTACATCAGAGACGTTGAATGCTAGTAATGATTATGAATCGTCGCCATAGCTGAACACCTAGGATGGGAACGTACCATAAGTAATAAACTGTACGTGCACGTCTCAAAAACAACTCCAACACCCAACCATAACCCCAAAGTCCCTTCTCTCGCTTATTCTACACGCACACCTCCATATATACTCAAAAGTCCGCACCCCTCCCATCAAACATCTCATCGTGTCGCCCTGGCGCAGTTGGTCGACCACTGCGCTGTAACCACTTCGGTGGGTGGGGTGTTTGATAAGAAAAAGCGAACAGAATTGACCCCATCTCGGAGGGTTCTGCTAGTAATAAAATCTCATATTCGAAGAGATTTTCCCAAGTGCCTAGACGCACGGTCGACATGGTTTTTTGGTCTTCTTTTTTCTTTTTGAGGTGAGGGCAAGAGGGAGAGAGTGGATGGAGTGGAGTGGATGGAAGAGGCGTTCATGAAGATGGTGAATGGAAATGGTGGAAAGTGAATGGGTGGATGAATGGATGGATGGTAATGGGTGAAGGATAGATCCGGAAGGTTACTTGCTGTACCTTCTTCTGCTAGCTGATGATACTCACAAGTGAGTATCATCAGCCTTTTATCTCTTCTCGCCTCCCTCTTCTCTTCTCTTCTCTTCTCTTCTCGTCTCATCTCATCTCATCTCATCTCATACATCCAATATTTCGTCCATCCATCCTTCTAGAGTACATCCCCCCAAGTTCCAGCCAACCACATGTCTTCCTTTCTTTCCCTTCGCAACACCTAGCAAGATTTGCATAGATTAGATAGATAGGTGCTTACCTATCTAACATCCCAACATCCTCCTCTGAACCAGAATCCCATCTCATCTCATCTAATTACATTCACGCTTTACTCTACTCAAATACATAATATATCTATATATCTACATACATACATACATACAACCAAACCAAACAATCTGGTGATCCAATATATATCTCTCCCCCTCCCCTATCCACCTCCCCCAAACGAGATCCACACCCACACCCACACCCCCTCCCCAAGTTCTTAGAAATCATCACACGAACAAAGATCCCACGAAATAGAGTACATGAATATATATAGAAAATAGCTGCGCAAGACACACCTGTGCGCACCCACGTATGTATATATAATGACGAAATCCTCATCAATATCTGTCATTTGCTCTACTCTACTCCATCCACCCACCCATCCACCCATCCACCCGCAAACCCCCAAGTGCTAACCTACTCTACTCTACATAAGCATTATAAATATACCCAAATAAATATTCAACACGACAAAAATTGGAAACGGTATTTGATCAGCTCCAAGGTCCTCTGTGGCTGCTCTCTGTGACAACATAACGCAGGTTAGATGTAGAGGAAAGATTCTGCTGAACCGCGCATGTCCAGGATTGGATTGAGGTCTCTCGTACCATGAAGGTGATTCGTGACAGCGAGAAATAAATGCATGAGTCGATATACGAGTACAAAATTACAATCAGGATGTAAGAAAAGAAGTGGTGGGGGGGAAAAAAGCCAAGACGAGACCAAATAGTAAATTTCGTCCATAATATGCAAATCAAATAGCAGCTCCGAGTGATGAAACGTACACCATAGGATGCAAATAAGAACTATGTACAAAAACCGAATGTATCCATTCCATTATTGTTCGAAGCAACAGGTCGCGTTGTACATATAGCTACTGTAAGCCGTAACCCCTCCATGCAATATGTGAAAATGACTTGGGTATCTTATGAATGTGAAATACACATCCCAAAACTCCCCTAGTCTCTCAAAACGCCTCCCAAACCAGTAATGGGCAAAACGTATCATGCCTTCCATTCCTATGCAAATACATATTAACAGTTACCGCCCAGTATTCATATCCTCATTATCGTTAATTTTATACAAATTTCAGTAGAACCCAGCCTATTGCGAGTCGGAAGAAGCAAGGACGTAATAAGAAAATCCAGTGGGTGGAAGCAAAATATGATCTCCATCGATACCCAGAGAACTGTCGATTTCCAAGAGGGGCGACAGAAAAAGCGAGGCGGGGCGATCAATTCCCGTATCTCCATCCAATTCCGCCAACATAGATTCATTGTCGGATCTGACATCTTCTTCTTCATTCTCACTTTCAGAGTCCATCACTTCATCTTCGTCTTCAGAACTGGATTCCGACTCGGTGATGGCGTCACTGATAACGGAGGCAGGGGATATCGAACGTCGAACTGATTCTGTAACTGGTTGAGCGGGAGAATATATGTCGTTCCTGAGGAATATTGCAGTATTGGCTGCTTCTTGAGTATCGGTAGTACATCTTTCCGATAAAAAGTCCCAATCCCTCTGATCCAAAACACGGTTTATCTGTCGACGTTGTTCAGGATCTGCGAGAGCATCTCCAAGATGCCAGATAGGCCCACCATATCTTTCAATCCAGAATCTGCAGTCCCGAACCGAAAGTACACGAAGATTTGGTCCCATTTTTCGGGAAATTCTTTCCGCAAGTTCCTTGTTTTCACATTCGGACTCTGCAAAATGTTTCATACCCAATAAGTGATCTCGGTCTATCATTCTGAGCCGGGGGCTAGATAAATCATGAGGATCTCGAAGGAGACAGTAATTCCACAATAATCGAGGGTTCAAGACCAGAACTTTGATGTTATGCCATGCACGGTATGATTTGAAACCAACTTCGATATTAGTAAGATCAAATCGATCAAGCCTAGCACGGCGAAGATCTTCACCCCAATAGCCTCCACCATCCACGGATAGGAAATCTGCGGGACGAGTCCATTCTTGTCCTCTGGGAACATTACCATAATGGTCAGCAGTATGTTCTGAATCCAGCCGAATCTCCTTGATTGACATCCATTCTTTAAGCGCTTTATTTAAAGGATTTTCGTATTTCAGTAGTCGGTTATCTTCAGCTGCATTAAGAAGTTGAAACACTTCAAGAGTGGGTTTGTGGGATTCGATAAAGGCGATCATGGTTTTGCTCATGGTACGAGGGTGGTCAAAATCGTGCCTCTCAGACAGAACCCATGGCAGATGAAGATGGGTTAGCCGAGGGAAGAGGGGGTTTTCCTTGGTAGAACTGCTAAGGATAGAGGCAAGCAAAGTCTCATCTAGAAAGTCGAAATAGAACCTTGTCAAATTTTTTCTGCATCTGCGAAGTGATTGTTGAACAATCTTCGGAGAAGCAATAATACTGTAATAAAAATCAGCATATTTGAAACATCGGTTAGGAGTCTGAACTGACCGGTGGGCATCATCCTCGAGAACAAGTTCACGCATAGAGGCAGGGAAACCATAATTTGGATCCTGGACAATCGGTGAAGTGTCATCGATCTCATTGGGTACAAGATTCTCCCAGAATCTTCTCAGCGTATGCACTCCTTGATTATCATACGATTTGTTATCACGAGTCACAGCAATATGGAGGACTTCAAGGTTGCTTTTCCTGACTTCAGCCCCTAGAGCTGCTGATTCCAAAGGTGATAGCAGGCCAATCTCGAATATTCGCAGCCTCGATAAACCTTCGAAGTTTAGTACCTTATTTTCTACTAGCTCTTGCTTCTCTCTATGGCCGAGCCGATCCATGGAATCTGCTGAATAATACCTCTCTAGAAGAGCTTGGGAGTCAACCGTTGTCGTTCGCCATATCCTCAATTCTCGAAGGGACGGTAATAAGAGTAGTAGATTCCAGGTTCTTCTATTGACCTCCCCATCAATCCGTAGGGTGTAGAGGTTCTGCATCACAGGAAATAGTTCTTCATAAATTTCCAAGATCCTCCAATCTTCCCTAGAACCTCCTTGGGGAAGATCTCGCGAGTCAATGTCCCATACAGTCCTAAAGGCAAAGTGCTTGACCATCGAAAGCCGCGAAACAATTGAAGGCACTCGGTGATCTCTCCGATCTATCTTCATCCACGCAGGTCGTAAATGTATATTATTTCGTCTTTCGAGGCTTTCATAGCGAAGGATTTGGAGTGGATCTTGTCCATCTGAGGGGTAGGCTGGATCATAAAACTGCGAGGTATTGATAGTAATATTTGACCAAAGTATTCGTTCCGCGATATCATTGTATGCCCAACTAACTAGAGCCCAATTCTTTAGTGATTGTAAATCGTCGGACTGAGATATGATGTTGTGAAGGATTTCGGTGGGAAGATATGGGATCGTTATCGGATTCGCAGGTCGTGGTATGACGCGATTAGCAATACCTAAGTGAGGTATGATGTTAACGATGGATGCCTTTAGATTGTGCGAAACGGGGGAGGACTGGCAGAGCATACTTGGCCAGGGTATGATGTTGTTACCCGTTATGATGTTTTGATTATCATCATAAATGATAGCACCATCAGGCGGTAGGCAGGTAGTGAGAGTCGGTGATTGCCAACTGCCCCCATCTCTTTTACCTTTCGAAAGCGTAACTGTCTGACAGGTAGATTTCCCCGTGGTGAAGTGGTGATATTTTAACTTCTCCATCATGATGTATATACGTGTAGATTGTTGTATATGTGAGATTAAGATGTGATATCAAATATCCATGCAGATAATTGAGTACTCTAGGAGTGAAGAGGCATCGAGGAGAGGTAACGACGAGGTGGGAGGAGGTGATAGGTGAAGGGGTGAGGGGTGAGAGGTGAGGGGTGAAGAGGTGTAGAGGTGATGAGGTGGTGAGGTGGTGAGGTGAAGAGGTGGTGAAGAGGTGAGAAGGTGAAATGGGTACGAGTAGATAATAAGCGTGGATTTATGAGTATGTACCTACTTAGGTAGGTTAATGTAGATATTGCCTGATCGATTACCGCTATTTAAGTTTTAAATCTCCAACTCGATGATAAGATTAGCCGAGCTTTGAGGTACAGTATTGAAATGTCTTTGTTTTTACCTGTTTTAAAGGGACTTGCATCAAGCATACGGATGAATATGGATGGATGGATTTGATTTGAGTATGGACGAGTCTGGATGAAGTATGGAACCGTAATGCTGTGCCATTGCCATATACCGGTTGGCGTTCATGATATTGGTTAAGAAACTTCACTTGCTTACTCGGGTACGACGGTACGGAGTACAGGTAGGTATTCACCCATTTCTTGAACACTGAGGTAAAACCCATGAATAACAACAGCATACTCGTATCGCTTGGTGGCTATATGACCGTGTATAGACCATGCTATACTTATACGAGTACTATTCAATACTCACTCCCTAAATTGAAGTATAATTGTTGATTCCTTATGCCTTTATTCACGACCGACCCAATCCTCAGCTAGTAGCAACTAAAGTACTGTCCTGTACTGTGCCTACTCAAACGTTTCACAACCCCTTTAAATCGCCAATTCTCACTATCGACATTGGGGCAATCATCTCATCGATTGGATATAAAAACCCCGAATCCTGTTCGGGCGAAGTACTTCCTGTACAGTGTACACGATAAACAAGTGGGTTCCTATTGCCAGCGACCGTACACGTAGACCTGGAGCATCGTTTCAACGCAAACGTTCTTCCAGTTCTTATACATGGTGCAGCCACGGAATGGTCCCGACCTCTTTTATTCGAGAGATATTTGAGACTTGTGAAGACAACGACCGTCTTTCCATGGAAGGAAATTTGACAAGCCTCAAGACAAGATAATTCCTATGAATTTTGCTATTGAGCTATCAATATCATGCCAAAACTATCGACCATCACCTTAGTTTGATATGGAGTAAGAGGATACTTGACAAACACCGCCTCAATGCATCCTCATCCATCTTGGTCACTGGCATGAACTTAATAATGGGGAGATTGTCATGGTCTCCACTTGTGGAGAGAAGGCAGGAAGGATTAGATCTAGATTTAAGCAACTTCACTTAGCTATCAAGGGCTCTATAACCTTATATAGCTACCTACCGACTCGATGTGCCTTCAACCTAACTCCTCTCTGCCTGTTCATAGACTTCCTCGCCAATTCTCCATCCACTACTACAGTACTGTCTATGCAGGTACGAACCTTAACTAGGATAACTATCGATGAGGACACGGCGAAAGCTATTAGCCAACTATTTCCGCCCGGAGGCTCATTCATCATTCTTGGCTTTGGCTCGGGTCTCCAGGATCAAACATCATGAGAATGATGAAACACCTACTCTACTCACACTTACATTCATCTAGGTTCTCCATTCCAAGATTCTCCTCATCTCTAAAGGGGTCCTTGAGGTCGCGAGGCAGACGAATAGAGAGATATTCTGCCGATTTCCCAGTTGATTTTCAGATGCTTTAACACGCCCGGCGATCCGTTGCGCCCAACGAGTACAGCAGCATATCTTAAAAGTCTGAGAATGTCTCGCCCTTGACCTTCAAACTTATCGTGGTTGGGTTATACAAGATCGTAGCGATCGGGTACAAATGATATCATGCCCTCTCGTTCCTCATGCCATGCGGTTGGTTGCATTGTACCCTCAACCCGATCCGCGCACTGTGAGAACATTCAATCTGTCGTGCCTTCATCGAGATGGGTTTTCTCCTTTCCTTTTGTTTTCTTCTTCGAGAATCTGTCCTTTTCTTTCTCTTGGGAATTCACTGAAGCTTTTCATGGGATATGCATGGATGGTATGGTCCTAAATACCAAAAGCGAGCCATCTCAACATGAATATAGGATCAACTTTCAACTTTCAACTCCAAAGAAGCTCACTTGTAGCTTCTAGCCTGAATGGTTCGTTCACCTGATGGAAAGGGGTCCTAGATTAAGAATGTCCATCTTTGCAAGAATATCCGAGAATATTAATAATTATGCTACTCGAATACCCCTTCAAAAGGTAATCGAGTAGGTGACATTCATCAGTCTCTTTGGGTAAAAATAGATATTCATCATATTTGGCCCCAGCCTTGCAGGAGAGAAGGGCAGAGATCGATCTTGAAGTACTTGTACTTCGTATGTACTCGAGTATGAATAGTGATGATGATAATAATGTCAGATCCTGCATGATTTTACTCGGGTACCCAAGTTTCCAAAAAGAACGCCTCCTTTCACAGTAATCTCCATCACAAAGTCTCAGTTCTAACTACGAGCGGAGTAGTTCTATCCTTTCCACGAGGCACGACATCTATCATCTACCAACTCCAAATACAGGTTGAGAGATGATTTCTGTCTAATACTGACCCACGTGACACGTCCCTTGGTTGATTGGCATGGGTGATATCTGCTCATATGCTTATCGATTGTTCAGCTCAGCTCGTCCTGCCAGATTTGGCTTCATTTCTTCCATATGACCTCGCATCTTATTTGGGAGGGGCTTCCGTGTGCGACTTTTGTCACGTGTTACGGGTTGTTTACTAGCACAAACCCCATTTGCTGTGCTTCTACTCTAATCTAGTACCGCGCGTTGGTTGTTTTAGTGTAACAACTTTTGAGGGCCGGAGTGCGAGTACAGTCTAAGCAAGAAGAGAGGGGAGTCGTGGGAAGGTTAATGAATATCAATCATTGGCCAAGGTTATGAGTGAAGGGGTGGGTTGGAAAGATGATGAGTCCTTTCTACGAGTATTGAATCGATATGAAGATTGACTGATGATGTAGAGTACTTGTCTCGATCTTCCAACATCAAACCTCTCTATTTTGGTTGGAAATGGAATAATTCTTCATTCTTCATTCTTCATTCTTCATTTCTCATTTCTCATTCCACTTCAACAACATCAAGCGCCTTTCCCATCCCTTTCCTCTCTCTCTCTCTCTATCTACGAATCGTATGACGTAATTACAGTAAGCTTAATTTTCATTCTAGACCCAATTTTAGTCCTGAGTCCACGGCCTTAGCTTGGTTAATGGCTTGTATTTTGGTCAACCAGTGGCTCGAGGGTAGAGATTATTGTTGTTCGACAACCAGAGCTCGGTTCTTGGCTCACCTGGGCAAAAGGAAAAGGGAAAGGACGATAACGGCAGAAGGGAAAGAAGAAGAAGAAGAAGAGGAAGAGGAAGAGAAAGAGAAAGAGAAAGAGAAAGGAGATTCAAACTTTCATTCGCAAGCTGTTTTACTTCAGCACCTATCACATTTTATTTTAAAGCGGTCCCCTAAATTGTTTCTCTATTCTTTTCACTCTACCTTCCCGGTCTCCGTCTATCTTGTTGAAGCGTTAACCTTCATCAAAGGGGCCAAGAGAGAGGCCCAAAAATATTTTGGGATATTTTTACTCACAAGTTCCAAGGTTCTGGTGGTTCTTTCGTTTATGAAAGATACCTTCGTCCTTACCTAACTTAAAAATGCAGTCTCGGCGCCAATCTGCGAATGAAGATCCGAACTTCTTAACAACAACAACAACAACCGGAATAGAATTGCCAACCATATCAATACCCGAAACAAATGATAATAATTCAAGAGAGAACAGCAGAAGAGGGAGTATTGGTCCATCAACGGCACGTACATCGGCGAGTTCACTGGCACGACAAAACGCATCGAATACTCAAGCAGTAACAGGCCAGAGTCGACAACCTCAACGACCACCACCAGCGATATGGCGACCAAGTATTCGGATTAGACGATTGCCATCATCAGGAAATATCCCCGCTGGTAACTCGCAGGCTAATCAACCTTTTGATACTACATCTCGTAGAGATTGGCAAGTTAATAATAATTCGACGCCTCACATTGACAACCATCTCCCTCCCATCGAAAGTACCACCGATACATCAAACCGACGTCGAAGCAGTTCTGAACCACAACGTCCAGTATGGTTAACTTCTCAATCAGCTACGACTGCTGGTCCACCGCGAGTGAGGGCGGGATCATTTATTCCGGATACCATTGAAGAGGCATCTCCTACAAAACAAGAAGGTCCAACTTTTGCCCCGATTCATCCGGCTGGAAATAATACGGCCAATGAAACCCCAATTCCCTTACAACATTCTCATACCCACAATGAAGCATTACCGAATGTCCAAGGCGAATACGACACTGATCTTGTGGACTTCCTTGATCTTGTTGGTTTGTATTCCACGCGTTCCACTTATGAGTATCTCTGACCATTGCCCAGATCCCGAAATTTCTACCTTGACGAGTCTCACAAATATTCAAAACTCACTGTTCATTCCATCGCTCGGGAACCTATTCAATCGTAATCCAACATACAATCTTACTCGGAATGACCTCGCCCGTCGCCCAACAAGGGACCTTTCTCGTCGTCCAACGGAAGTTCCGGTAGTAGAAGAACCTCAGCCACAAAACGAATCAAAAGAAGCACTAGCTCGCCCGCAAAGGCCTCGAATTGAAAGTAGAGATACTGGAGCTTTCACTCTCACTGAATCTAAATCACATCCAGATGATGCAGTCCCCCATTATGCAGTAGTACCTGAAGGGATTAATTTGGAAGGTTGGTCATCGGCGGATAAAGAAGAACTTAATGACCATGTACGGCATTTGTTACATTCAAGACGAGAAGGGTTTAAGCGAGCAATGAAGGGATTCGGACAATATGTTAGAAAACGCATGTTTCCCCACTTCCAAATTACAAGGCATTAGACTAACATATACAGCTCTTGGGTTTTTTGTTACCCTATATGCTACTCTTATTACTTTGTTTGGGCTAGCATGGGTTCTTTTCTTGATTGGTTGGGTTAACCTTGGAAGTAAGCGTCTCTACGTTATCAACGTAGTAGACAATGTCCTTGTTGCTCTCTTCGCCATCATGGGTGATGGACTCGCTCCATTTCGAGCAATCGACACTTATCATATGATATATATAGCTCATTATCACCACTTAACATGGCGACTTCGGAAGGAAAAGGCCTTGCCAAAGTTAGAAGATCATAACGATTTACCCGCCATATTACCTGAGGATATTGAAGATCAAATTGTCGAAGATGAAGTATCAGTTCTCAACCCAAGTCAACAAAAAAAGCTTCAGCATCATCAAAAGAAATTCAATCGATCTCATACATTCTATAAACCTCACGAAACTACGACGCATCATGCATTCCCTCTACGATTACTCGTTGCTATCGTCGTTCTTCTGGATTGTCATTCACTTCTTCAAATAGCCCTTGGTACATGCACCTGGGCAATAAATTATAAAACTCGACCATTTGCATTAACTACGGTCATTCTGTGCTGTAGTATTACAGTGAATATCACAGCTGGTGTACTTATCAGTGTTGGGGATCATAGGACTAGAAAGAAGGATGTTTTGGAGAAGATGTTTAAGCAGGATCTGACAAAGGAAGCTATACATAGGATGGAAAAGAGGAGAGAAAAGGAGAAGGAAAGAGAAGGTGAATTGGATGCGGAGGATCCAGATTTCAAAAGGGAGAATGGGGAAACTATTGTAGGAGGAAGAAACGGTGTGGATAATGAGACTCAGGATGGAAACAGGCAAAGTGGAACTACAACTACAACAGAAGCCAGTAGTTCGAAAGAGCTATGAGGCATATAATGGATTCATGAAAAGATATGAGGCAATGTGTATAATGGATTCAGGCTGAATGTTTGGGATGAAAATTGGGGTGTAAGATTGGGAATCACTCGAGTATATGGGTATGATTACATTCATTGACTTGATGGATAGATGGAATTTTTATATAATACAGTAGATACCACTTGCTTTTATATTGCCTTTACCATTCTCTCAATTACTTCTATGAGCTATGGATGAAATAAACCTATCTCTGGCTGCACAGTAGCCTCTTTTCTCTCCATCTCCATCTCCGATTCGCTCGAGCTCTTCTCTTTGATTTCATTGGTATACATGTAGTCCATCTAGTCCTCCGTGAAGGGAACATAAAGTTATGGTTAAGTTATAAACCTTCATCCTCTCCAACTTACAAGACCGGATACTCGAGTACATATCGCTATCCTTCCTACCTGCACTACCCGTACTCCACCCTCCAAAAGTCCACCCCACCTCACCCCACCCCACATACCCCTTCCTAAACTAGTTAGCCCGCTCCAACGATGAACTCACCTCGCGCAAAAGAACCAACGAAACATCAAAGCTCAGATCCCCACCCCTCCCCCACTCTTTTGCAAATTGGAATATATATCCCTTTATCGCGCGCCACTCTCAACAATAATAGGCCGGATGGTGTAGTTGGTTATCACGTATCCTTAACAAATCTTCCATCATTTGCAGCGGATAAGGTCCTGGGATCGTGCCCCAGTCTGGTCATGTGATTTGATTTATTCATCTCGTTCATTTTTTTGTTTTTCGGGGGTGTGAGGAGGGTTAGGGGAGTGGTAGTAGGGTAGCGTGGTGATGGTGATGGTGGTGGTGGGGTGAGGTGTCATTTTGTCATTTTGAATTAGGGAAACATCTTTGTGTTTGATCTGCTGCAGCCCGCACTCTGTGCTGGAGAGTCGAGACGTTAAAGTCTAACCTTCGAATTCTGCCTTTATTTGCCTGTCTCTTTCGAGATGAGATGAGATGGTTGGTTGTATTGTTTGGGCCTTTCAGTCATTGGTCATTAGATATATGCCACTGGGTATCAGTTGTTGATCTACAAGGACGGAGTCGCTAAGTCATGAATGGATGATCTGGGCACCTACCTACTACCGAGTGGTTTCTAGAAGAGGTACTGTGCTCGAGTGCTCGTAGCTCTGATTCCTTGGGTCTGTTGGGTATGGAATCGAGGTTGAAAATTTTGGGGTCCCGAATCTCGGAAGCTGGCCGAATCTTACCCAACGCAATACCCGATCAGAAAACTACGAGTAGATGTACAATATATCGATAATCTTCAGCTTGGGGGGAAATGAGTATGTACATGTTTTGTTTTGTCTGGGTATATGGGTTAGTACCTCATGTAGATATACGAGTATACTCGTATATTCATTGCGATGTTTTGAAAAAGAGCTGTGTTTCTCTATCTTGCGTTTGCTCCTCTTGTTGATGGGGGATGTATGAGGCATCAGTTATCTAGTTGATATCCTGTCCATCGCCATTTTGACCCAAGTGGAATTCAAGTTCTAGTTTGAGAGCTCTTCCTAAAGGGAGCTATGTCGTGTAGTTCATATCTAGCTTCTCTGGACCCTTTACTAGAGTAGTACTTGGGTCCTTGATGCTTTTCTCCTCTTCTTCCTCTTTTTTTCCATTTCTGTCTAATATTCAATTTCTAATATCCAATTCTCAATATCGTTATCTTTTGAATCTCATATGTGGTCAATATTTAATCATAATCATAACTGCTACCATAATTATAATCAACCATTTTGACGTCCGTCGACTACGTTTTACTTCCTTATCTTCCTCATCTAGACACAAATCAATTGCTTTCTGGTGAACAGCTTCGCCTTCACAAAGTTGACTGAGTTTACGATACTATGTAATTAAGGTTAATCATTCTCAAAAGTTATTGGCCTAATTTACACTGTTGGAAAACTCTCATTTACATTGTCGGCACATAGCGCAACAACAAATTTACATTCAACTCTCCCACATCACATTCATCACCGAACCTTTTCCGATATCGATAAATATGCGCGGAAACACTAGAAGAACATGCATGGCAGTGTTCAGGAATGTGATGTTTCGCTCCAAATTTTCACTGTCCATGATTGGCTCCCTTCCACTGGACGTTTTAGAATGCATAATGGACTACCTTCCTCAATCCTCTGCTGCGGCTTTCACCCTTACCTGTAAGGGGTTTGAATTCTTATTTGGAGATAGATACATAGGGGAACGAAGGTCCTTCTCACTAATGGAAGAATATGATGCATTCTTGGAATTGATAGCTTTGGATTTGCGAAGTATTGTTGCATGTTCCTACTGCTATCGACTTCATAGTATAAGGCCTTGTGTCAACATAGAGACGGTTATAGTAGCTTATCTGAAGAACCACCGATGTTTGTCAACAATAACTGTACTCGTATTCTCATCGGTGTATCTCTGGAAGAGACATTATTGTTTGGTCCGACTCATGCTAAGGTGGCCATAAAAAGATATCACGAAGACCCCAAGTGTACTAAAGTAACAGACTTTATGTCCACGCCCAAGCCAATTATCAGGGAACTTGATGAACCATTTATACAAATGACTTGCGAGAAATTTCGAGTGGTAAACGGATCTTTAATGCAACGTAGCCAACGCGTGTGGATGTCACTCAAGGACTTGTCTGATATGGTCTTCAGTGATCTTGATCCCAATGAGTCTGGAATCGGCCCCTCCAATTTTAACATATGCTCACATATAACACTCCCAGGAAATATTGCCGTCGATGGTCTCATTGAGAAAGAAAGGTGTGGTGAATGCCATACAGAGTTTTGTTATGGTTTCAAACAATTTGACGGCCGTGGATTTGCCCTCTTCGTTACAATATGGAAGGATTTTGGGAGTAAATTTGTGGGAAGATTACGGCAGTGGTGTCCATCGTTGAGTCCACTTGCCAGGAGTAGTCCTGTAACAGCAACCGGGCTCGATCATCGGGCAATAAGTTCTGCACCATCCGATACAAGAAGTCATCTATCGCAGACCCAACCTCAGTTGTTGGAAATATCTTCCGCTTTCGAGGATGGGAAATATTATCATTACGACTCGGCTTTCACGCCCAAGCACCAATATAAAATGTTCATGTGCCAATGGGAACTTTGGTATCATAGAAGGTATATAATACACAGGCACAAAAGGCCGGAACGGCCTTGGATATCTATATTTTCTTTTTATCGACCTGAGAAGCCTAAGCGGCCTATATCACCAATCGTTGGTCTGCTGAAAAAAAGTCTGAAGTGGAACAAAAGCAGACCACTCGAACAGAATTAGTGACGTGTTTTAGCTACTCCACTCGAGTAGCTCGGAAGAAAGGGGTTGATGCTTCATCACTATCACAACATGATATTTGTAATATACTTCATATTCATGCTGTTATATTGTGATCGGTAAGGTCTGCCAATCATCTGGGGAGTTCTAGAGGAACAACAGTTAGGGTTTCATTGGTACTTATGGGATTCCTGAACTTAGGATCCTTACTAATAATCTGGACCTCCCTTTCTTATTATCGTCATCGCATTTAAGTGTTGAAATATTCAAAATGGCGAATCTTTCCCTTCCCTCCTCTTCTCATCGATGGACTCTGCTATATTCCACAACCACCAGCAAAAGAATTAGCTGGCACACTTCCGCCAGGAAAAGATATCCTGTCATCTTCGGGGGTTATTCAATATTCTGGTTCCAATCTCGAAGCCTCACCGGATGCAAAAATGTTTTTCTTGGCTCATGGTATTTGAACATGCGCAATAAGCATGGCACCTCTGGCACATCGTCTCACTGCATCTGAATCTCATGTCGTCACCTATGATCTCTGGAGACATGGAAACTCTTCTACTCCGCTAGAACCACATACTCCGGCTCTGATGCATGTACAATCTTTGAGCTTCTCTAACATCGAGATGAAGTACGGCTCATATTATGGGTTTTAGCTCGGGAGGAGGTTTTCGCGCCACGTCTATGGCGCTACAACCGCATATTTCAGAGAGTGTGATGATTATAGCTGGAGCGGGACCTGGAACCAAAAAGGGGAGTTGTTGGAGGAATCGCTTGCAGGTTGATGGGGAATGGGAATCTAGATGGGCCTAGTGGACACACTACAATGGATTAGCTTGAAGGAGATGCTCTAGCTAAGGAAGGCTGGAACGACCGTCTGAATTGCGGAGAAAGAGAATCCGAATCTATTAGAGATGGGAAGGAGAAACCCAATTTGGGCATAGCGCAAGTGTGATTAGTATTTTCAGACATGGAAATAGTTTTCGATCAACATGAATCTTATAGGAAATTGATGGAAAGCGATCTTAATTCTAGTGGTTTTGGGGGAGCATGATAGTTCACCTCCGCTGGAGTTTGTTAAGGGGGGAACAGGAGTGCTCGCTTGAAAGAAGGATATCACGCAAGTGGATGGGGTGGACCATAGTCTGGTTAGATTGCATCCGGATGAAGTTGCGGGGCTTATTGGGCGTTTTGGTGTGCAGATATTGGGGAATGGTCGTTATTTAGGGTGATTAGATGGGTAATACGAGTATTAAGAGGATTTAGTGTTCAAAATATCGGGAAAGCTCTCAAATAAAAGTTAAAAGATGAACAATTCAAGCCATGCATGCATTTGAGACATGTGGAGCTCAATTGAAATGCATATACTACGATGAGAAATGGATTCCACAAGGACGGTGAACGATATCTTGACTCTTCTTATGATCACAGTAGCATGTCACGACGCTTCTAAAACTCATCAACTTGCTTTGGTATTATATCATTATTCATTCAAGCTAGTACTACCCGAGTGGCATGGGGTAATTTTCATCAATAGATCCCATACCAAAACGCCTCGTTGAACGATTAGTTCATACCCAGAAAATCAAACATCTAGCTCAACGTCTCTGGTGAACGGTATCATCCATACATATAAATCGTAAAATCGACTTTCAAAAGCCCTCATTGGTACTTCCAGATTGTTTTAGACTGAAAGGAGTCTAACTCCTTGTTGAGATCCTAGCTCAGAGTTCCACACTCCCCCCCCAAATAATATCTTGCTCATATTCTCGTCCTTCTCTAAACCTAGACGGTTTCTCGACCATTATAATTGTTTGCGGAAGAAGTTTTATCTCCCATTGCAACTCCAGTGGTGACTGTATCCTCAACATGCTTTGGCTTTCCTTGAATGATAGCACTTGGATGGCGAATATTGAAGAGAACCATAGTCAGAAACATGAGGGTAGCATCGAATACATAGATGAAAACCTCATGCGACAACAAATATCCCTCACTTCCTTGAATATACTCAATGATACGGAAAATGGATCGAATCATGATGAAGGTACTGGCGACATATAGAATAACCAAGTATTGTTGCCAAGGTACGCCAGCAGCAGCAGCGCCACCACCTCCTCGAACAATGCGATAGTGGAAGATACCGGCCGTGACGATGAAGAACCCGAAGAAAATAACTTGAACGACCAGACCACCTGTGATGATATTTTCACCGGTGTCGACTTTGGAAAGGTCCTTGGCGCTTGCGAGCATTCCACCACCAGTTGATTGCATAAGGAAGGAAATGACATCTCCGAAGACAAATATTTTGGTCAACCAACGAGCTCGGATGATGGAGTATAACTCCCCGTCTGTGAGATGGATGATACGACCAAGGACCATATAGATCGATGCGGCGAAAAAGGCGGGTGCAAGGAGGATGAGAAGGGATTGCATGACATATGGTCCGGTCCCCCATTCGCCATAGTCTTCCTGAGAGGAGAGAACACGACCTAGGTAACCAATGGCTTCGACTGTGGGGATTGGGTTAGCATGTGGAGGTGAACGGATGTGGAGAAGAGAAGCTTGGGATACTTACATAAACCTGCGATGACGAAGGGGATGAAATACCATGTTCGTTTGGTGATCAGTTGGTAAACGTGGAGGGAGGCTGAGATGCCGAAGAGAACCACGAAGACGACGGCTGCGGCTAGTGATGGTTCATAGTGATATAGCATGTATTTTTCTCCATTGACCGACATGGTGACTGATGGACTAGTGCTTTGAGTTTATCTGGTGATTGGGAACCAAGTTCGAGATTCTTGCAAGATAGATACAAGACTTTGAATTGCTTATTTTTCAGGGGGGGAGAGTAAGATGAAGAGGAAGGGGGCTGAAGATGGGAGTATGATGAAGCAGAGAGGTGCAGTTTATGTAAGATGCGAAGAGGTCTATATAGTGTTCTTGAAAAAGTTTGTTAACCCAGTGCTCCACACTTGGTATACATATGATATTCCCCCAAGCGTGAACATTGGGGGAAAAGGGAACAGCTTGATACTGATCGTTGCCGATTCGGCATGGGAAACACTCCATTGGATTCACACATGAGCATTCGGCGCTTTCGTACTCGGATGCGAGATGGCGGAGCTTTCAGGAGTCGCCTTGATGGTGCGTGCATCTTGACAGATGCTCGCTACCTTGCCCAATGTCGATTGATATGACGCATGAATATCTCGTGATAGGGTCAAGGGTTTCGTGATAGGGCTTGTTGATTATCTTTCTGAGATATACTTCATTGTTGCGTTCCCTCGTCTATTTGCTTGTGTTCCTTCCTGAAAGCTAGATTGCACAACCACCAACCCCAAAAAGCTTGAGCAGGCCGACGGTAATCATATTGACCACCGTGACCACCGAGATCCAACTGCCCGTGATCCTGATTTCTATATAAAGTCAGGTGCTTTGTATAAGAACGCCTTTTCAAGATTGCGGGTACTAAATTTTACGAAGATAAACGAAAAGTATATATAGTACTGTATGCATGGCTAGTGTAATATACGACTCCGTAATAGATTAACAGTTATATTGACTACTATACGTGAACTCTGAAGGAACATCCACTCTAATATGGTTTAATATGGTAATTCGCCTATTACATGATCCAACTAGAGGGCTGGGTTTGAGTTGAATATACTTTGGTGGTCGAGGCTAGCTCCATTTGGCTTAGTGTCAACTCTCTCGTTGAGTCAGCACTGATCTAGCGGGGAAGGGGTATGTCGTTTGTCTGATTGGCTCGTCTAATCAGATCCCCTTGGGACTAAGACTAGGAAGGCGCTATAAGAGTTCTCGCATTCTCGTATTTCACTCTGTACACCAATTTCATAGAATCATAACTGCACCGCACCGTTCACAAGTAAAACCAAAGCAATACGCACGCACGCACTTCGTATACATCCATCCATACGACGACTCCTTATAATAACGTCCGAAGCTCCTTCCCGCTCTAGCCTCTCGATTATTACACCGCACCGCACCGCACCGCACTGCACAGTCCTGTCCTGTCCTGTATCAGTAGAGGCACCACCCACCCACTTGCAACTTTCTTTCACCTCTTCTCGCATTTCGTTCCACATTCTCGTGAACTCTGCCGTTGACCCGGCATCTGGCCAGCATTTGAATGGATCCGAATCAACAAGATAAGATAACATTAATCTCTGGATCTTTATCGGCCATGCATGGGGGATCACGTAAGCCGCATCGAAAAGTTCGGACCGGTTGTCGCGTTTGCAAAAGTAGAAAAATCAAGGTAAGATCTTACTTGATATTTTCTGACAACTGTATCATTTCCAGACACGTGGCTAATCTTTGCCGTTAGTGCGATGAAAATAAGCCATCATGTGAGGCTCCTGGCTGTTTTTGAAACCTCTCTTGAGGTCTTGAGCCTTTTTAATCTCCCGAATGGGACTGAACATTTGAGTCTGGTACTGAGATGGATCTAACAATGGCATAGGTAATAATTGTACCAGGCATTCCGTACAATGCGACATCATGACCACCAGCAGTGCAGTCACCCCTGCTGCATCAGGCCCATCTCCGAGTCCTGGCCTGGATGCTACATCAATGAAATCATTCAGCCCTATGAGTGTTGCCGGGTCAGCACGTTCCCCTCACCAAAGACCTTTACCCTCGATCTCCATGCTCAATGGGCACACACAGATCTTTAGCCTTCTTGATATGGAACTACTCCACCATTACACAACATCCACATGTATGACTTTATCAGCCAGCCCTGATCTCGCAACATTATGGCGAGTCAATGTTCCACAGCTTGCCTATTCTCATGAGTTCCTGATGCGGGGTCTTCTAGCCATTGCGGCGCTTCACATTGCTTACTATAAGCCTGAAAAAAGAGACTTTTATGTCGAGAAAGCTATAGCTCTTCACCAACAAGCATTGTCTACTGCGGTCACTCTTTTGGCCAACGTTAACGACGAAAATTGTACTGCTCTCTATCTATTTACCGCTATTACATTAGTATACACGATAGGAAGCCCCCGAAAGCCTTTGGATTTCTTGATAGTCAGCGAGAACGATGTTTCGGATTGGTTATCCATTTTGAGAGGAGTGAGAGCAATAACAGATCACGGGTCTGAAATTATTTATAAAGGAAACCTGGGTCCAATGTTCAGTGCAGGAGCAAGACGTGAACAATCAAGAAAGGATCACGTTAATGGCCCTCCAAACCAAGACCTTGTCGGTCTGGCTAACTTCCTCTCAAAAGCTACTGCTGATCCACAAGACTTGGCCGCATACCTTGACAGCATATCTGAGCTTCAAAGATCCTTCATCGTTCTTGCAGATAGGGATCGTGATAGCTTTGAACCAACTGATATGTTCATTTGGCCATATCAATTACCTGATCATTATCTAAAGCTTCTTCGACAACGGGCTCCGGGTGCTCTGACCATTTATGCCTATTTCGCCGTTTTATTAAAATATCTGGATTCACATTGGTGGATGAAAGGTTCGGCCGAGTATCTTCTTTCTCAAATTTATGGTTTATTGGATGAAGAACATCGTTTATGGATTAGACGACCTATTGAACAGATTGGATGGGTTCCTTGATTATTAGAATTGATGGTTTAGAGGTCTTTCGCGATGCAATAAATTAGCTATCTCTGGCGTGGAAATGGAATTGACCATTTAGATTATCTCGTTATCTATTATTATTATTATACTCTGGTAAGTACTGAATAATCAAGATCTTGCTGAGCTTTAATTTTGTTTTTATAATATTTTATAATATTACAAAGGTTGATTGGATCCGCTCTTATAAAAAGTACAAGTTTCTTAGTTATCAAATCACATTTCTATATCTATATCAGCTATTTCCTCCAAAACGCCAAACTTGAACTTGATCCCCTACTATCTTTGAGCTTGGTCCTTACTGTCTTGACAGAACTATGTTTATTTAAAAAGAGCCACCAGAGTGCGGAGGTAGCCAGCCAGCCAGCCTACTGCATCGCTCAAGAGTCAAGACCTCTCTCACGGTCTTACCCCATGGAGGAAATTGATTTTAGCTGCCGGCGATTTCGGCGATTTTAAAAGGTTCCGACGTCATAAACTCCGGTCCTTAGTACTTACTCGTGCTATAGGGTCAACAATAATACCGGTATGATCCCCATTTTTGGATCTGAAAGTATCGGCGGTGTTGCAATCTGGATGAAGTTGAGATGTTGGGATTTTATTGTGTGTATGGATGGATGGATAGAATAAATGGGATGGATAAGATAGATGCGCTTAGTGAGTTTATCTTCCATGAAACTGTGGATGCGCGGTGGACGGTGGACGATGGGTGAAGGGTGAAGGTTGAAACTTGAAACTTGAAACTTGAGGGAAGCTAATGCTAGGTTAGAACTTGGGTGTTGGTTGTCTTTCTTAGCCGAGTACGCAATATCCGAGCTGTAGTGTGTGTGTATGTACTCTATACTCGCAGTCTCGTAGAACCTCTACTCGAGTATATACGGACCGATCATGATACCTTGTTGTAACTTATATGAGATGAAAATCTCAATCTTATCAACTTCTTCTACGTTCTAGGTTGATGTGTTTTTTTGGAATTTATAGGATCGTGATCGGAGTGAGAATCGATCAGAAGTGATTTACGCTCCAATGACAATATATATTTTGCCAATAGAGTATACCCGAGTGGAGTTTCGAGGTTTCAAACTAAAGTTTTGAGGTTAAAGCTAGAATTTCATGGTTGAAGCTAGGATAATAAAATATCAGGAGGGCGGAAGTATTAAAGTTTTGGAGTGAATCATATAAAGCTTTGCTGATAATGCCTCGATGTCTACTAGTAGCCTTGATGAGATTCTCGTTGGTGCGGAATTGAATTGTTTAAACTTTTCAGCTCTTTAAAACGTGGTTCTATATAAACCGTAAACTTAAAAGAATTCCCCCTTGTCGCTTAGAAGATCACTAGTTGGTCGAACTACTCGAGTAGCGAGCATAGGTTAAAGAGTATTATGAAGATAGGGTTTAAGGATTTCTATGAAATAAATAATGATTATGATGGAATATATTGAGAGCAAAATAATTGTTATAAAGTTTTCTACAGTATCGGTCTGTGGAGTTGGTGATAGGTGTATTCTGGTGCGGGGTACAGTATCTGTACATATTGACAAATAGAGCCGATGCTTATTTCTCCATAACCGCGTTCTTTTTCCCAATTGACAATATGGTAGGCGATTCTATTCTTCCACTTAGCACTTTTTCCAATCAATGCGGCATTTTTCTTGGCTTGTTCTTCAATGGCGTCTTTTGTGGCATTCATCGTGTCATATTTAACTCCATTAACATCCGCACAGATTGGGTTCTCTAATATGGGTTGGTTGTGTGCTTACCATCCGCATCGATTTTGTACTCTTTTTGAGTATCTGCAAATATTGGTTGAGAAATAGCCGTGAAACTTGGACGAATTTGCAACTTGAAAACTCTGATTAACTGGATGACCCTATCTTCAGCACTGATATGGTCGGAGGCAATTCTCCAACTAGATACTGCTGCAGCTATTTTTCATCAAAAGATGTGCCTCTTTGAAGCCCAACATAAGCCGCCTCTGCGATTGGAGGAGGATCTGGTTTACTTGAAGTTTGCTTTGCTTTGTTTGGTGCGGTTGGTCTCCGTTAAGAATTTCCGAACACTGAACGTCCAGGATTAGGCCAATGTTTACAAATTTGATCCATAGTCTTCGTTCCTCGGTTGTTTATAATATGCCAATCCCTTTATTGAAGGAATTCGTGAGCATTTTTGAACTTCACAAAACCATCCTCCTGATCTGCTGATAGTTCCTCCAGACTATTTGGCTCCACAGCGATTATATTGTGCACTCTACACACGAATGTTGATGTAACTTTAACATCTAGCGTTTTTTCAAGTATTAGCCACAGTTTTAGGTCCAAAGACAATGCCCGCCAAAGATTCCCTGTGTTTGGGTTCCGATCCTGCTCGACAAGTATAGGGTAGATCCTTTCTCGCAAAATGTGGCAAAAGCCTGGCTTTTGATGTAAGATGTTCGAATTCAGCCACTTGATTATTATCGTCTTGTTTGGCCAGATCCGTCAACTTGTTTCCCTTTTCTTTAACAAGTCGCTTGATGAATGAGTCTTGTCTCTCCCTCTCCCGTCTTTCTTCTTTAGACTCTGGGTTGGAATCGATAAGTGCAGCCTTTTAAGTAGGCCGGGACTTTTCGGGTTTGGTGCAGCTTCTGTCATACCATCTACTCCTTCTGTCCCGGTTGTGGATTCTTTAGGAGTGACAGTTTTAACAGAGGTCAATGGTTTGAAAGCATTAGATGTTTGGGCTAGAGTCGATCTCACTGAAGACCTTTTCTTAGATGCGTCCACGAGTGGGAGTGGGCTTCGCACAACTTCCTTTTTCTCCGAATATGGAAATTCTCTATCGACTATATCTGAAAGTCAGCATTTTACGTTACTATTCAAGAATGATATTTGATACATACAAAAAAGTTCCCAGGCAGTACGTCCAAGTTGCTCAAGCTTTTCATTCAGCTTGTCATCAAACTTATTGTCAGCGTCAAACACAGCTTCGAGTTTTTGATATAGATTCGTTAATCTTCTGACATCTCTCTTTTCATTTACTCCTTTCCTTCCCATACGACGCTAATTAGATTTGTAGATTGCCATTGTAATAAGATGTTTGAATATATCATATCTGAGAGTTTAATAATAAAAACATTGAAAAACATTGAATAAGGGTGAACTTTGAAAAAGTCTTGCGTCTCGAATTCGGACATGTGGTAATAATATAGCCTTGTATCGCAATATTATGTGTAATCTGAACATTACTTTATATTTTCAAATACTCTCTTCTTGTGCTTCTGTTCGGAAGTGAACAATATCTTGCTTGATTTATAATTGAATAAATACTAACATAAACTCGCACTTGATGCGTGTTTGACAAAAATTTAGCTGCCCAGGTCTGCCAAATTTGTGGCATCTCCCAACGCCATCCATCACAAATTCCATCAAGCAGTAAGCAAGAATGGGCTTTGATTTGAGGGGATCTTCATATTTTTGGATACTATCCTATTGTGAGGAGCCAATAAGGCGAGCCTTTTCAAGATCAAGTTCAGAAATGAAAGAGAGACTTGGACTTCTCTCCGAGCCATTACCTCCCGATAATGGACAGCTTATGGTAGCTAGAGAAGAAGTTTCATAGCTTTAATATGATGTCGATGCTAATCCAATTACATTGCTGAAATTGGTGGCTTAAGCCATAATACACCACAATGATACCGAACTTTCGGAAATGAGAGCTGGAATACAAAATCCTACCCATAAAACATCAAACCTTCCACTATCAGAGTCTTATTCTACTGCTGAATCTTTGTCCAAATTAATGACTGCTATGAGTATTTTCTATCCTCTGATTTTGCTGGCATAGTTCTATAGTCTTTGTAAACTTTTTGAAAGCTTGAAATTCAAGAGATCTAAGAAACGGATCAAAAAACGCGGTAAACTATTCGCAGCCTTCAGCGAGTCGTTGTCAAAAACATAGCTGAACTTGGAGAAACCAATGGAGCTGACTGGCCTTGGTCCGAGGAATTCTTGTCCGCCAATATTACCCCTTGAATACTCGAGAGGCTCAACCAAAATAGTATTACCACGAATTCCGATGAGCGGCTTTCAAGCTGGATTCGTTAAATACCATTGGGGTTGAGAGGATGAACATCGAGGCGGGAGAACCGATGCACTCACATGGTTCCGTTTGGTTCTATATTTGCGGCCGACGTTAAGGCCATGTTCGTGACCACATTCGAGATTTTGGGAATGGATTCATGACTGGGCTAGCTGCATCACTAGATCCAAACAGCTAGGTGCCTTGACCTCATAACGCTGTTCAAGATCCGAATCTAGGACCGGCAACCAAATCGGCTCTCGAGCTTAAGAGTCTTGCAACAGTCCTCAATCTCTAAATATAGCTCTGACAATCGAATGGCCTCTGCATATGACTTCGGTGCACACTCCGACCACGACCCCCATCAAAACACGTGATACTCGAAACGCTGGTCCGTCCAAGCTAGTGAAAATATGGGGACAACCCATGCATCATCCTCATCCTTTGGTCGCTCCGTCTCAAACTCTGTTGCTCTGACACCATCAACTTCTCAAGGTCGTGTTTCGGATAAGATTTGGCAGCCGTGAACTCTCACAGCACCGGAGGCCATGGATTCGAGACCTCCTCCACGACGCAGGCGATGAGCAGAAAACGTCCATTAGAACATCTATCGTTCGCAGGACGCCAGGAATGACTAACCCCGCCCCTTTCCCAACTCTGGGTCTGAATGAAATTTCCAATTTGATAGTGAGGTAAGATTATTGAATTTATCATCCTGAATAAGAAAATGTCAATATTCATCAGGTGTTTATCAATCCATCCATCGTGGCGATCAGCTAGGGATATAAGTTATCGTGTTGGCTGATTATTCGTCAAAGCGTAGGGTTCTTTGATTGGAAAGCTAGGATTCCGTACATGGATCTTCAACAGAGACGCGGTAAGACCTTTCATTGGTTGCTATCGCGGCTGGCTGTTACAAATCCAAAAGTAATTTTCAAAGCGGTATTGTTCATCTACTTTTGGTTGGATACGGCAAGAGTATATAGAGTCTCTGATCCCGGGCACTTCTACTGGAAACCACAACACCTTCTTTACATCTATTGCTCCATATCCTGCCAGGCTTGGATAACGAGCACCTTTAACTAAACTCCTTGATATCGAGCCCTCGCTTCCCAGCCGTCAAAACTACCAGGAGCTACTCCAATCAAAGAAAATGCCGGGTATTCACAAGCACATAGCCATCCTTGGTGGATCTTATGCTGGAGTCAGTACAGCACACCGAATTTTGAAGCAATCAGCCAAAGCCGGCGTCGCCGTCAAGATCACCTTAGTTTCACCCAATACCCATTTCTACTGGAACATTGCATCCACAAGAGCCATCGTACCAGGAGAAATGCCGGATGAGAAGGTTTTCACCTCCATAGCTGCAGGATTCAAGCAATACACAGCTGAAACGTTCGAGTTTGTTATTGGTACCGCTGAAGATTTGGACATCAAGAACCACAAAATCGTTGTTTCGGGAGATCGTGGGAGATCAGCCTTGAGTTATGATTTTCTTGTTCTAGCCACAGGTTCGAGGACTAAGGAAGACTCCCCTTTCAAAGGGAAAGCCTCGTATCAGGAATCACTTGACTCGTTACACGAATGGCAATCCAAGGTTAAGAATGCATCGACTATCCATATAGCCGGCGCTGGTGCAACAGGTATGCTATTTGACCACTCTATAACTATTGATAGAGCCCGTTACTGACATATATGATCAGGTGTGGAAACAGCTGGTGAGCTCGGATTCGCATACGGATCCTCAAAGAAGATTACTCTGGTAGGTACCTCACTCGAGGTTCTCTCCCAATTCAAGCCCAAATTACTTACTTCAATACTCAGATTGCAAGTGGCCCCACTGTCCTTGCAGGTACTCCCGCAAGTGTCTCAAAAACTGCCACCAAGCAACTACAAAATCTCAAAGTCAACATCAGAGTCTCCACAAAGGTTTCTGGTTCAGCAAGGACACCTGAAGGAAAGTACGAAATCACCTTATCCAATGGAGAGAAAATCATCACCGATCTATATATTCCCACCATGGGTCTTGTCCCAAATTCTTCCTACATCCCAGAGAAATATCTCAACCCAGCCGGCTTTGCAACCGTGGACCAATTTTTGAGATTGAAGGGTACTACGAATGTTTGGGTTGTTGGTGATTTGTCAGCTGTTGAGCGACCACAGTATGTGAATGCCGAGAAGCAAAGTGTGCATGTTTCGAAAAACATTGGACTGGCATTGAAGAACCTTGAGCAAATAAGCTATAAGGTTGGAGAAAAGGGTTAGTCACTCCTTATTTTGATCTTCGCTCCTGGGAACAGGGACAGTTACTGACGTTATTGCAGATATGTTGGCGGTTCCGATTGGCAAGAAAGGCGGCACAGGCCATATGGGAGGAATGAAATTTCCTAGTTTTGTGGTGAATCTAGTCAAGGGCAAGACTTTGTTTACGCAGAAGCTGCTGCCGTTGGTTAACGGTTCTGCGTTCTAGATATTCGTTGCACTGAGCATTGGTGGTCGTTTGTCTCTTCGTTCAAGGGAGTAGGTTTTTTTGGCGCTGCGGGGAAGATACCATTATTTCGTTCTTCTGCTTAATACTATTTGATTGCTCTTGTTTGTTCCGTAGAATATATATAATCAATCATCTACCTCTGACATATATAAAATAATTCCTTTCAATCTTCTGTACACCTTCGCAAGACTGAAGAAGAATTAATATATTGGAATCATGTATACGAAAGTTTCTGGTCCTTGGAAGCTCACTGTCAAGGTACGACTACCTAGCATCATTTCTCCTTCCTTACAACAACAAATTATCCAATTCCACTTCCAATCGTGAAATACGCACAAGATGGCGGCTCATTAAATGCCAATGGATTTGAGAGTAGAGTATACAAACAAGGTGGACGATCACTGATTTCAATTGAGACTACTCCGTTCATTTCACAAACATGAGGTAAAAGTCTCTCCTGATAATGAAGTCAACAGGCTATCACCAAAGCCAGAGTACTAAGCAATGCAGCAACATACTCAGGGGATTAAAACATATGGAATGGTCTCATCCATCACGGCCTTAAGTCAAGAACCATCATGAGCTTTCTCAGATGTCTCCATTTACCTCCCAGCGCAAGTTCAAACGAAAGAATATTCGAGCAAAGATCCTGGAAGCCCATGTGCTGGCATCTCGAGGAAGACTGGCTCATGAAAGAAGAGATAATCAGGAAGCTGACGAATATCGATTGCTTCGGTTACACCAGATACCCTCAAGGGATTTGATCTTACATTCGAGGTACTCTACCACAGACAGAGAAGACATTTCAATGGAGAAGACGTAAAGGATCTTCTCAACGTGAATGAGAACTCACAGGACATCAGCCCATCATATATCATAAAGCCAAACGAAAGACCCGATTCCAGATGGGGTCAATTCACACCACCACCAAATAAGAATGAGCTCCAAAATTTGGAATGACCTAGAAACTGACGGAGAGCAGAGAATCCAACCACTCGTAGCGAATGGAGTTTAGTCAGGAAGACACAAAGGTACCGCCCACCACCCGTATTTCCCCAACTGTGCCCGGTTGTATGGCACCTGGGCCAGTATGAGCTTTAGCAAAGTCCATGGTGACGAATACCGATCTTCATCAGTTTCATCAGGTTCATTACTCGTATAGATGAGCATGCTCCAAGACATATAAATGATGGAGAGGCACCTTGGTAGCTTCAAGGAAAGAGGAGTTACACATACATATAGCCTGGCTGCTCCGGACAGGTTAGCCGGCGAGAGATACTCGAGTATAACCGAGAAAGATATGAAGGTTGTCGATGATGACGATGATGATATTCGGATATACCACATAAACGGTAAAACGACCGATCTCGTGCGAGATATTCATTCCAGGCAGAAGCATCTCTAAACCGAGTAAAAGCGAAGCTGGGAATAGAGTGCGTACACAGCACCGATAATGTAGCGAAACAACGTCTGCCGCAAACATTGGTTACTACCGAGAATGCCGCCCTCCATGACATTCCCCTCATGAACTAGTTGTATGTAGAGTGGACCTTGATGGTATCTCTGAAAGGCCGCTTGAGAGCACATATTCATCCAAGCACCTACCGAGTAGTAGTTGCCCGAGAGATTCTAGGAGGTATCATGGGATGATTACTCATAATAAAGATTAAGAGTCAATCATTCGTTTATTATTTTTCAATAATAGTAATTAATAATTAATAATTAATAATAAAGTCCGGGGCCGTTGAGCCAGACCTCCCGAAGGGTATTGGGGATGGGCAGACACTACGGATTTTTATATATACAAAACAAAACTCCCCTAAACCAAGATTACATTAATTGGGTATACACCCGTATACAATTCGCTCCCATCAGATCAGAGCCTGGCCCTTATCATGCCCTTCCCCATCATTGCCACTCTGTAGCCCTCCCCTCGCCTTTTGGGGGGGGCATATCTGTATAAATTACGCCTTTACGCTTGTATTCGTAAACGGTCTTGTATTTGCTCCATGCGAGCACTAGACCCCAAACAGGGGGGATCTCTCATTCAAGCCGGTTCTAACAATTGGTCTGTGTTTGTAGTAAGGCAGCCAGTTTAGAGTTCAAAATATATCTCAAAAATTACCAGCTCAAAGGAGTAGTATCCGATGGTCCGAAAGTTGCAAGACACTCTCCCAGCTTATATTGTTTAAATGGGCGTCCTTAAGACTCCAAACATTTTCCAGAAGAGGTAAGATGGTGCTCCGATGATGCATGCAGGGATCCTTCAACGGTGGTGAAGAGAATGTATTTCTAAAAAAGTTACGGTCTTCTCCATTGGCCACACACCCTAAGATATACAAAGGGCATACGATGGCGCGGAATATATCTCCACGTGGCAAGTTCAGAAGTATCATCATCGATTCAGCGATGATATCGTGCAAGTCTGGATGTTCTTCAACCCTTTTGAACCCACCAACAACAAGTTCCAAATAGATGTAAGCAGCCCGAGTAAAGACTCGTGTGATTATATCTTTAGGGCTGACCTGCGATCCTACATGCGGAGTCGGATCTGAATTTGTAATACGGAGCCCTGTCAAAAATTGTTCATTCAGCCCACGTCGGATGGTTTGTCTGATCTGTTCAGCCTGGCGCTCAAACGAGTGAGCGTCAAAGACACCACCCTGAATTCCGTCCTGCTTAGACTCATGTAGCCTAGAAATATGGCCTAGTTCAGTCATAACCCAGTTCTGGCAACCCATAATCTTCTCCAGCTTGATCTGAGCTTTGCCACCAAATACCATAGGATGAAGATCAAGGAGATGTGGTGACTTTCCTGTATTAACACAAGATACTATGTCTAACCATATGACTACTCCAAATAGAAACAGAAAGATTATAGAGTCTTCACTATCTCTTGATTCGTAAGCCACTGGCAAAGTGTCGAGTGTCGAATCATTGTTGATTAATAAGCCAAGCTCGGCGGCGTGTTTGCGATATCCTTGAGCGAATACATCCGTAGCAGCACGGAGATGGATCTGCCAGGAACTTTTACGAACCCCAAAAAGCTGTTTGAAGATTCAGTAAGGCTTTTGGGGAACCATATAGCAAGCAAAAGAGGAAACTTACCTCGAAAAAGACGAGTTGAACTGAACAAGCCATAATTCCAAGACCATTTTCTGGGCACATTGAACTATGGTGGATTGAATTCTGCGCGGATCTGATTGCATTCTGAAATTCAATTAAGCATATAGCAAGATGTTCCTCTTGTTCAGCGATGCTGGGCTTCGTACACCCACCGCGACTCATTCCACGAAGTATAACGCCACGATGGTAGGCACTAAGACCAATTGACGCATGATATAGCGGTTTAGTTTTCAACAGAAGCGAAAGCAGCCATCCTCGTCCTCCTTCCGCTACTTCAGGGTCATACATGGGATATTGCAGTGGAAACACATTATCCAAGAAGTGCATTAGTAAAGCGGCCTCATTCCCTGTAATTGAAGGTGTGATTAGAAAGCTATTCCCACTATCTGGCGTTGTGCTCTATTTTTCTATTAGTTATTGTTTCATATATGCTCGCTTTTTGGTCATCTTACCATGGAAGTGCCAGCCAGTACACTTTGCGCCGACTGAGCAGGGGAAGAATTTGAAGAGGGCTTCTGATGATCTGAATCTTCAGTAATTGGAAAACTACTTTTGGAGGGCAAATCTGTAGGCTTTGGCGCTAGAGTGATGGTGAGGGCTTCTGGATGATCATCATTATCTTGACTCAGATATAAGCCACCTAGCCGACCCTTTCGACGTGATGTGTGTTTGACAATCTGCTTGATGCTGTTCGCCATTTCCCTCTCTCTTGGTCCATTATCCATCCACTCCGGCTTTGATCCATATCCATAACATGTGATTGCCAAGGATTCACATGTTGAACACGGCGAGGGTTTTCGTTCGTCACACTTCTTCTTGCGCAAGCGGCAGGTCCAACAGCCTGCTTTACTTCGCAGTAAAGCTTTCATTGAGGAAAGCCGCCAGAAACATCAAACTCCCTCAGACTAAAGAGTTTTACTCCCACCTGCAATGCTTCGGTGATGATACTTTCGAGGTTTTGATAAGGTGACGTTATTTCAAGATGCTTAGAAATCCACATAAGGTTATCAGTCAGGGTATGAGCTAGCGGCCGCCCCCGCAACGCCACAAAACGCCCTAATGCAGCCACATCCAGAGCCACACTTCAAAATCTAACGGTTATGCATAGTAGACAACATGAAATGTGAAATGTGAAATGTGAAATATGAAAGCTACTGGCAATAATCCCATGTTTTGATATCAGAAAGCATCATAGTATCAGAAGCCCAAGTTAGTAGTGCTTTACCGGGAAAGATTGGAACTTGAGGGAGCTCATCTCGTCAAGAAACAAATAGATATTTACACACAAAAGGTGCCATCTCAAGACAATGTGTATGAGACACCAGGAGTGCTCATGGCATGGAGCAGTTCAACAGTTCCGAAGATCGGGGAATACCATTGCTTACCCCGTATCGAGACTCTCCCCACACACTGGATGGATGGGAAAGTTTGAGTCAAAGTATGCAATTCAACAATTGCATATGAGAGCGACGTGCAACAATATCCGTCCTTGTCAAGACTCATTGGCTAACTTTGGTGTTAATCCACTTGCGGATCTGATTAGCTCCTTATATCTCGCTAGGGACGGAGAAAAGCTTATGGATGTGCGCATGAAGAGGGTGTCTTTATCATTATCCAGCTATAAGTCCCGCTGGAGTCACACCTTCCATATTGATCCCCGGTAAGGCGTGAATGGAAGGTGTGCAGCATATCATGCTGCTGCTAGTTGGCACTGCTGGATTGTATACGAGTACTCTCTGCCCTTGGTGCCCCAGGTATCATATGAGACAGACAGCCCGACGATGGGTCAAAGCGGGGATCGAACGTAAACGAAACGGTCGACCAACTAGCAGAACATGATAACAGTACCTACGAGTAAGACCAGCAGTTCGACTGCTCAGGATACCATTATTATGACGTGCCGCGTGTCGATATGCAAGTGTTAACATGAAAGTGTGACAGTAGTCTTCCACCGGCCCCATATTAGTCATCCCCCATCCAATAACCTTGCTACTTCTGGGGTATCATTTTGAGTTTACCCTTAGATGAGAGAGGGCCAATGCTCAAAGTAAGGTATGATTTTCAACCGCCCCACTCTTTGTGGACTAGTAGTAGTTAGTGCAATCATAAGAAAGAGGCCCAAGATCAACTACTGTGAATGTGTGTACTTTGTATGTGCTAGGCAAAGCGACGAAAAAGGAAATGTCAGTAACGATTAAATCATCCAGTAGAGTCGAATGGAGCTTAGCTTGTTCGGTGGCGGGCTGAGAGGTAATAATAGGCCCCACCCATGGCCAAAAGAAGCAGGTACTTTCTCCCTCCCACTTCCAGACAATGTTCGGGTCAGGGTGGTAAATTCTCATGTAATTAGCTGAGCGGGATCTTGTCTCGATGAGAGCCGAATGGTGGCATGTCTCTCGACTGTGCATGTGACATGGCACTTCGCACTCCTAAAAGATGCATCGTTTGTTTGCGCACAGCGATTACTCTGGGTGGCGAGATCTTGAATCATTGTTATTACTGATGTGATTATGATTATGCTGACCATGCAGTATATGGTCCAGACATATGAATCTTATATCTCCCCCCTCTTTTCAAGATTAGAAATTAATACACCAACAACTTAAATATACTCCCCATCTCCTTCTTCCCATCTTCAATTATGAATTACTTCCCAACACTGATATATAGAGCATCCCCAATTTTGTCTGATATCCAAGGGGACTTATAAAAGATCTGAGAGGACGTTAGACTTCTGTTATAGCTGGTTGAATCGTGACATACCAATATCTCCCAATCATTCGCACTTGGACTTTTTTCCTGCTAAAGGACTTGGCTTCGACCGAAACATCCTGCGAACATAGCCCTCGAGGAAATAGCGACCGCCTTCATTGCCAACAATCGTTTCGGCAGGGCATTGAGGACGCTCGTTGCCAACAGTAAGCCTGGAGAACCTTGGGCCTGTATTACTGCGTGAACCTGGGACTGTAATCTCAGGTAATTGTGGCTTACTGCCCTTGGCTTGTTCTGTGATGCATGGTGATAAATCTTGGCCTGCATCATTACATGGACCAGGACCTGTAGCCCCAGGTGCTTGTGAGTGAATGCTCTCGGAGGACTCTGAGTGACATTGTGAGGTCTGCAGGCCTGCGAAACTACTGGGCCCTGGACATGCACAGACGTATCCTGGAACTCCCACTATCTTGCATCCGCGCTGGTGATGACCTTGGAAAGGGGTAGATTCGTCGGCTGATTCGGAGTCAGTGGGAGATGATTTGCCAGGTTGATGGGTATCAATCTGAAGACTGCCTTCAGAAGTTGAGGACCCACTGGGAGTGCTGGTTGATTTGAGTGACGCGCCATAGCCAGAATCCAAAGAGACAAGATTTAGATCTGGAGAATTATCGGTTCTCTTTCCAAGTGACAGGGCTGACATCTGGGTATGAAATTGATGATTCTCGAGACGGAGGAACCTGGCCAAGACATTATTGTCACCAAAGGTCATCCACGCAAGTGGACCCCCATCACCCTCTGCAAGCTTTGACGAATGAACCCACCGGTAGAGTCTTTCCCGTATCAGTGGAACATGGAACCTCATTTGGAAGTCTCTTCTTTCCCAAGAATCCCAAGTCCGGCCACTGCACCTAGTAAAACAAGCAAGGGGTTCGACTCGGTTAGGCAATTGTTTTGAATCCGTGCTTAAGATGTACATCAATCGAGCATCATGGAGACTGGCTGACCGGTCAACCATGATATTTCTGCGACAGTCATCAACTGCCTGTGTGATCCAGACCCATCGTCCATGGATCAAGTGATTTTTAACCAAGTCTATGCTAGTTACTCCTAAACTTTGTCCCTCTGTTGGCAAGGTTGTAAAATTCGACAGGTCATTGAGTAAATAATCGTTATGATCGATGAGAAGTACACAATGCCCTAACATATCCTGTGTCAAAGTTTTAGAGAACACAATTGTATTTCCCACCCAAGTGATATCATCGCAATTGATGATGCGCTCTGGGAATTGAAACATGGGTATTAGTCTTAAGCGTCCATAGCCGTCAACCCTTCGCGGATAGAGATCTTCCTTCACGTGGACGTATCTGATTCTCCAACCATTGTATGATGGCTGCTGCGAAATGAGCTTTTGGCGTTGTCGAATCTGTTTCCAACGTTTCAGATAAGGTTCTATAGACTGGGCGAGATTCAGATCTTTTGAAACGGGCTCCAAATCCTTTGGAATATCTTGTTCTATAACAACCGGTTCTAGAGCTGGCCTATAGAATTTTGCTGTCTCTTTGTTTCGATTGTTCCTAATCTCTTCGAATCTTCGATCCTGCTGTCCTCCTTTCTTACCAAGTAAAATTTTCTGGGAAACTTCCTTCGAAGTCTTAGGGCCGAGGCGAATCTGTCCTTCATGTATCTGAAATTCTGAAACAACAACTAGCATCTCTGGAAGTATTCCTTGGCTTTCAAGTGGAACTTCATGCGAGATCACTGCTAGTCTTTGCAACTTCCATATTGGTATTGTGAAGTTATTAGGAATATAGGAGGAAAGAGGACTGTTTTTTGAGGTTCCAACGTCATCCTCTTTTGTCCCCAATTCCTTATAATTGGCCATTATTGCAGACAAAATCAAGAAACAACGGATGATTATCTGCGAGAGTGGGGATCTCAGATGTAAGAAGCTGAGAGAGATGAGTCGAGAGGAGAGAGTGTATATTGGAGGAATGGGGATGTTAGAACGTATTTTATGTTTGAGCTTTATGTCATGGAAAAGAAGGTTTGATATACCAGACTAAAGAAGATGACACAACTTATGTAAAGGAAAAACATAAATATTAATGTGGGAATAATTGGGACTTCCCAGCTAGTGGTAGTTGGTGGTTGTGCGACTAGCAAGTATAAAACTTTGGAAGCTAATTGCGGCCTCTAATTTCTTTAGAAACCAAAGCATGAAATTGTTGGTCAAGTCGCCCTCTTTATGTAAAGTTTTACACCAGCTGCCTCGCTTTAGCGTTCCAAATTTTAGACTTTTTGACCGCACCATTATCACCTGAGAATAGATGGCGGGCAAACGAGAAAAGAACAGGTTGTTCCCAAAGATTGGCCTCTTAAGACCATCGCCCCTCTGCTAAAGGTATCGCGGCTGGTACACGAATCTCACTGTTGAGCAAAGTCATGAGAGGGACCTCAGCCAAGCAATATCAAGGCTCTTTCATTAAGCACCGACTTCATAGAGAGTTTCCGTCCCCAAAAAACTACCATGTTACCATAATAAGGAACCGGGCCCCAAATACGTCATCCATCTATGAGATTCCCTTCCATACCATTGCGATTTCTTGCTTTCTCCATGATTTCCTCCTTTGACTTTTGTGTTATGAGCTTCTGCTCTTCAAGGCGATTTATACCCTTTTTAATGGATTCGATGTGAACGGATAAGGGTATATCAATTCTGTCGCGTAACAATTCTGGAGCAGCTACCCTTTCTCGTAAATCCTCCAAGCCAGAACTGATCTCTTGGAGCTTGAGCAAAGTCCCAGAGACATGAGCCAAAGCATTCTTGCGTCTATTCCCAATCTCTTTCAACAAATTCAACTGACTATCGAGTCTGTTTATTTTGCCTCGATGGCCACCGAGCCATGCCCATAATTCTGACAGCGTCTCATCCTTACTAGCTTGTACTTGAACACCGTCCCGTACTGTGATTCCATGGATAATTTCCAAGCGATCTTCTAGATTATTAAGAACCGTCAAAAGATCTTGTGCTTCGAGGACCAAGCGGGAAATTTCATCTTCCACAGCTCGAGTATGCCCCACATACTGATCAAGTACAAGCCTTTCCGAAAACTTGGCAGGCTGAAATGGCGCAATCAGGTTGTCGTTCACAAAGCCTCCGATAATGCCACGAGAGTTTTCGCGTTCTTGAATACCGTCAAGAACCCGTGAGGTCCAACGCGTGATAGAAATAACACTATCTACCGCTCTACCCACATGACTATTGAACTTTGTGAGGTCGAATGATGCAATCTTCGCTGTATCGATAAATCCATCAAATTCCATAACAAGTTCGTTCCTGTAAGTCAAAATTATTAATATGTAGCTTCCACGACAGGACTGTGTTCGCATTCTTCTGGCTGCACGACCCGTAAAGGAGGAGTTTGCCTATTTGAAACGAATCGAGGGAAAGCTCACCTTGATTTTAGTTGACTATATCGAACAAGTTGACGGAGGTCTCTCAGGAAACTTTCCCCACGTTTCATATCCAGTGGTAGTGACACTCCCCCAGCACTCTCCTTCAGAATGTCTTCGAACTGAGATTGGACTATCATTACTTGTTCAAACTCAACTGGCACATTTGCACCATTGCTGTCATGGATGGAGCAGAATGGCAAGTTTAATAATGATGAACCTGGGAGTCGACAAATAGAAGATAATGATGTGTAGATGGAAGTCGTAATTAGGCTTCGTGCAACGAGACCAAATACGGAAAGTATGCATATTGCAAGCAAGTAAGATAGGGGTGTCTGTAAAAGCCTAAGAGAACGTCCTAGAATCTCTAGTATCCATGTAAAGGCCGTCATTACATGATCGACGAAGACAGTAATGATATCTTGGACGTCAGAATTTGGGTGATGAGGTGTATGAGAATTCGTGTTTGAAGAGGCCAAAGGGGATCTATTATAGGCCGGTTGCATTCTTGGTAGCAGGCTTGAAGTTTCATGATTTACATCATGCCGCAAGACTCTTCTCTTGGATTCCTGAAATCGTAGAGGACTTCTGCTGGTGCTCTCCCCTTGAGACCATGAAGTCTCTAGAGTTTCTACGTCCAGAGAAGGCATCACAAATTCAGGATCGGGAGATCTGTTGTTACCTCTGATAGTTCTTCGAGGGGTGGATGCTCTCGCTCGATGATCGTAATCTACTTCAGTGGGTGGCAAATATTCTTCATGGTCCTCATGGCCTTCTACCACCCAGGATTCACCAAGCTGTAGGTTTGGCCTTCCTCCACGCATGGTGAGAGAGGGCGTTTGGTGTTTCGGGGATTCTTTGACTTGTTTCCAGTTGCTTTGGTAAGTAATAAGTGTCAAAGTAATGTAAACACTTCGAAATCGTCCTTTCCTCTATCTCGGGACAAAGCAAGGAATATGAATCACAGCAGCAAATATAATATGTTGAGACGAGAAGGATATATAACCTTAGAGTGTGGTAGAAATGATTAGAAAGAGGTGGATGTGGAAGCCATTTATAGATGATGGAAGAGTTGAGAATAGCTTCATACTTGATAATATTCCAGAGGTAGGTAGGTAGATAAATAGAAAGATGACGTTGTCTTATGATTTGTTGTTGTCGCCTTTCTGACCTATCGTAGAGTAGAGCGGCACAAATACATGACCCCTGGGTGTCTCACCTTTTTGCCGCTTTGTTATACTCACAATTACTGAAATAACGTCCAGCAGTTCCATCAAGTCTCGTGCACGGTCTTACTCGTACAATAGGTGAGGTGAGGTGAGGTGAGGTAAGGGAGGGGTACGGTTGCTATATCGCGTTAACTCGTGATTATCTCCACCCTCCACCCTCCACCACCATGTCCATGTCGAAAAAATAATAAGCCTCGAAGCTTCATGAAGACGAGGCTGAAGGCTGATGATGTACTGACGAAGATTGATATTGATTGGTTGATTCATTCATTCGTTCATTCATTCATTCACAATTATCGCGATGCTCTCCTCTAGAGCCTTCAGAGTCTTCCAAAATGGATTCAATCTCAAATCACCATCACAGCACTTTCGATATCGAACCCTAATAAAGTCCAGCCATGGTACAATCACTCTCAATCGTTCTTGTGCGACCTGCGAAAGTCCATCGATAGCCTCGAATGCCGTGAAAGCTACTACAATCCCTCCAACCCCAGCAGCTGATCATCGACAGCTCGGCATTGAACAAGAACTATTTACTACTTCTCCTTATAGTCCTGGCTCGCCTCTATTCCTTCCCAAAGGCACACGCATGTTCAAAGCCCTGACCGAATTCCTCAGTGCACAATATTCACATTTCGGATTCGAAGAAGTCATAACACCGACAATATACAAAAAGTCATTATGGGAAAAGTCGGGACATTGGGAGAATTACGCCGAAGACATGTATTCGGTGACTGGTCGTGGTGCGTCTGGAGAAACAGCTGGGGCTCAAAAGGGAGAGAATGAAGAATATGGTTTGAAGCCAATGAATTGTCCAGGCCATTGCTTGATATTTGCATCGAAGCAGCGGAGTTATCGTGAGATGCCTATTAGATATACTGATTTCAGTCCATTGCACAGGAACGAGATATCGGGTGCGTTGAGTGGATTGACAAGGGTACGGAGATTCCACCAGGATGATGGGCACATCTTTTGTCGACCTTCGCAAATCGAGAAAGAGATCTCTAGCACGTTGGAATTTGTGCAGATGGTATATACGACATTGGGGCTTGGACCGTATAGATTGGCATTATCTACTCGACCGCGCGACCACTATATTGGAACAAAGGAAGAATGGGATAATGCCGAGACGGCATTGAGGCAGTCATTGGAGAGAAGTGGCCAACGATGGACGATGAATGAAGGGGATGGCGCTTTCTATGGACCAAAGATTGATATAATTTTGAAAGATTTGGATGGTAAAGAACATCAAACTGCAACAATTCAGCTCGATTTTCAATTACCAAAGCGCTTCAAATTAGAGTACCAAGCCCCTGCTCCAGAGATCGAGGCAATGGGAGAAACAACAAGTGATCCCATACTGCTGGCCAAGCAAGGACCAGTGGCACCAGTTCTGATTCATCGAGCTATCCTTGGTTCTGTCGAAAGAATGATGGCGCTCTTGATAGAACATTATAATGGACAATGGCCATTCTGGCTAAATCCTTCCAAAGTCATCATTCTCACGGTGAATGATTCGGAGGAAGTTGTAGAGTACGCGGAGATGGTCAAAAAACAACTGGCACTGGATGAACATCAAAACTCATGGCCAAGATCGCGTCACGCAATCGAAGTTCCAATCGACCTAGATGTCAGTCCACGATCAGTCAAGAAGAAGATCTCCGAAGCAAAACGCAAACGTTACGGTGCAATAATCGTTCTAGGCAAGAAAAATGTCGATGGCAATACTGTCACAGTTGACCTTTCAGGTATTCTGCGGAGTAAGCGCTCGATCCCAGAGGAGAAGATTCGGGAGATTTTGAGTAGAGATGTCACCTTGGAGGATGGCAAGTGGGAAGAACAACTGAAGACATTGAACATGGACCCTCGAAATTTGCGAGGTGTACTTTCATCACTGCTTCATCTCTATATATAAAATTTTAGAATATCGAGAGACAAATGTGATCACTTCTGTGTAAAACCAATGACATCTTTATCAAAGTCGGATTGCACGTGAAACCTGGTTGAGCATTCCTAGGTCCGAGCTTTCACACCGGTACTCGATATTTATTGAACTCGTAGCGTAAACATCAAGAAATCTACAGAAAGCAATCATCATCTAAGGCTTCCATGATAAAAATGCTTCACAATTCTTGATCAATAACTTACCATCAGCAGCACTAACTCGAGTTGAACCCACAAGATGTCTACTCCAGCAGCCAAACGTCGTCGAATTGAAGCTGCAAGCACCCTTCAAAAACCATTCCGCTCACCTTTCAAGACACCATTCAAATCACCTCTTATCAAAGGTCCTCCAAGTACTCGAGCTTCTACTGCTGCCGCTGCTGCCTCTACTCCTTTACCATCCAAAACTTTGAGTTCTTACCCTGTCGTGAGCATACCCTCTCCAAATACCGCGACCCGTCTCAAGAGATCTTTTACCTCGCCCGTTTCAGCGGCTGTTCTTAATGCCGATCCGGATATTGCGCCATTAATCAAGGAGCAGAGGAGGTTAGAGAAACAACTCAAAGAAGTCAAGGAGGAATTGGACATGGCAGGACAGGCGAAGAAGATTGAGAGAGATAGTAAAGCTAAAGACAAGGATGGGAGTGGAGAAATTGACGGGGAACTGGTAGAGTTGTGTGAGAAGTGGAGGGGGGCAAGTCGTTTGGCGGCAGAAGAGCTGTTTGGGAGGGTTCGAGATAGGGTCAATAGGTATGTCGCTCTGTTTTTGGCGCATAGGGGTGGTGCTGATGTGGTATGGTGGAGCAGGATGGGCGGGCCAAGAGCTTGGAAGGAAATGCAGAAGAGACAGCAAGAATATCAAAACAATTGGGACCAGGATGAAGCCAATACTAACAACAATAATAACGATTCCGATGATGATGATGAGGATGAGGAGGGTAAGGAGGGTAAGGGTGTAGAGAAACGAGACATTTATGCAGAGTATAGCATTGATCCCGAGACGGAAAATGAGAAGGCACAGAGAGCTCCGGGTCTCGGTGATACTGGAGAAAATCCTGGAGAGGAAGATGTAAGTCTGTTCCTGTCTTTCTTGTTCCACTACTAATGCAGTATAGGAATTTACAATGGCAATGATGCTGAGAACATTAAATGTTGATTTGACGGCGATTGGTTATGATAGGGAGCAACAGAGATGGATTGACTGAACAGTCGATAGCCGTTGAGACATGTTCATATGGGAAGATATTTGTTGCTTAAGAAGGACTTACAATATTATCAATGGCAGGCATGTTTAAGAGAAAAATGCTATTCTCTAGCTAAGAATCACAGGCGGAAAATACGTTAAGATATTCCTGTATTATGAAAGGCTATCAATTCTTCGCTGGTTTCTACTGCATGAGGATACGAATTGCCATCCTCGATGTACCTGTTGTAAAATAAGAGATGTGAGGTGAGACGAGATACTCTCCGAATATATCGCAGCGTTATCATAGCAGCTGTGAAGTCGATGCCGACGAAGATGTCGTGAGACGCCATGGTGTTATGTGTGATATTTTGGTAGGGTTTGATGAAGTTTTCCAGTGATGAAATAAAATGGTATGGGAGGGAATCAGGAAAGTATGTGAAGGTTATGAACCACCTTGTTATACAAGTCACTATTTCCTTTCAAGAAGATGTTGTCCTTTTTCCTATCAAGCGTAATTGTATGTTTCCTAAAATTCACGTGCGTGGGCGTGAATACATTTGAGTGAATCTTGAAATGCCGCAAAACTGATTCTCCCAAGAGTTATGATTGACAGCTGCACGCTTAGAATTCATTTCTCAGTGGTGAATGCCAATTTTTCATTTGAATAGATGGCTCAGCTGAAGTCTGAAAGGGTCTGATACCTTAGATGCCTCGTTGATTGTACTTGAGCATTTACTTTGTTATTATTCAGCTTAGCTACTGTTCATCATCGCCTTCCTCTTCAAACTCTTCATCCTTTTCTTCCTGGCTATTATCCTCATCATCGTCATCTTCCTCTCGAATGAACGGCACAAATCTGAAGTCAACAAAGCTAACACCACCCCCATCAACCTCAACCATGAACTGCAAGCTCAAAACACCTTGCTCATCACCTCTCACACTAACTTTGCTAGCTAATCTCATAGCCTCTCCAGCAGCTTTCACCATGTCGAAGCGATAACCTTGAGACCACCTATCTTTGACAGCGAAAGTTTCCAATAGCTCCCTACCTTTTGAAAAGTCAACACTTGCACTGCCGAGATGGCCACTAGCCGAGAAGCTGATATAAGGTTTCGAAGGAAGGGCAAGAATATCAAGTCGGTTTGGTGATGTAGAATTCAATTCTTGAATAGCATCGAAAAGCCAACGAGCTTGCATGATAATCTTGACTTGCATTGCATCTCTTTGAAATGGTATTTCCTCCGAATCATCAGGCTCATAAGTATTGAGGTTACAAGTTGTAACGACGCCTGCTTCTTCGAGAATGATACTAAAGGGAGATCCTATGCCGGCATAAGAGAAACGACATACACCTGCCATTCCTAGAGCTTGGTTGCTGAATGCTTTTGGCCGATTGGGACGAATATTGCTATTATAGCCATCGTTTTCGGGTTTAGAAAATCGAGAAGTGGGAGCGTCTGCTGCGCCAAATATTTGTAATGTTTCGAGCAGAGCGGAAAGAGATATTTGGAAGACAGGTAAATCATTTGAAGATGCATTCTCTTGATCCTGTTCGGGATCCGGCTCAGGAAGGGTACAGTTGAAAGTGGTAAACAACGCTTTGTCAAGAAATACAATTCCTAAGAAGAAAAGTTACAAGGAGAACTACACCCATTGAACTACGGGAACTAACCTTGCATTACTCTCGATTCTTCAACTGCGAATCTGATACCTTGGGTACTGATTTGAACTTGAACTTTAGGTGCGAATCGTATGGTATTGAGTAACTGAAAAAGCTGCCGAGCAGAACTGGACACAGCTTTGAATATGGGCACTGCCGGCTCGTCGTTTGCAGGTGGTGTTGACATTGCGGGAAAAGATAACAAATAAAGCCTGAATGGTGAATGGTGAATAGTTAAGAGAAACTGGAGTATTGTATCGGTGAAATCACGGATATGAGAGTTGTATTAGTTCCTTTGCTTTTTATATTATCGAGCTAATGTACAAAAAATGCGGCAACGTAGTATGTTCGTCTCGGTGATGGAGGGGTATCTTAAACATAAACTCCGACCGCGCAGATCATATAAACTGAACCGATCCTGCTTAGCATTAGTGCCTGTAGATGAAGATTGAACTTCGAACATAACATACGCAATGGCTGCTGAGGCAGGGAGTCCAAGAAGTGGAAGAGTAAGAGCTGATCGATCTAAAGGGGATTGTTAGTACGAATTTGATGCTAAGATTGAACAGGCATACTGAGTCCAAACAATCCAGAGAGAAGAACCCCAATGCACAATAATGAGAATCCAAGAAAGAATTGGCTCTCTTTTCCCACAGTAGGGATGAAGGGATTGCCAACGGCACTTTCCCAAACTCCGTGTAATGAGGACTCCATAAGATTGAATATGTAGTTGATGCTTGACTACTTGAGAAAGGACAGCCTCTACTTGAGTGATTGCTTGCAGGTTGAAATAAACTTGAATGTCTGCTGTCGTTGTCGTTGTTATGTAGATAGGTTGTGGAAGATATCTTCAATGTTATGTTGAGTTCAGAGAAGCTCAAGCTCAAGCTTGCGACGCAGCAATCTGGCTTCACACCAGGAATCCCAGGATGGCTTAGTGTCGGAGAAAAGCTCTACCGATGACGCTAATGCACAATTCTAAATGCGAGGATGACATAATATTCGATATGGAATTTCGATATCAGCTTCTCCAGGTTTCCACCTTTGATTTACTCCATCCACAACTATACAGCATTTAACAGCAACACGTACATTCACATACATCTCAAAGAAAACAGCAAAGGCAAACAGGCCAGCAAGCAGTCAGCAACAGATCTTTTGAAATATAATTGTCTCTCCTTAGCTTCAAAGATCGAAGTATGTTATTTCTCATCCTACATAACATTATCCAAGGTAGCTAATATGGCTAGGTACGATTTAGAGATCCATCAAAGGTCAACACTCCCTCAACAGAAACACTTTCTAGCCAACGAAACAAGATCTAGAAGATCGCAAATTCGATTAATCCAAGTTACAACCAATGCGCAGATAGTCAGCTCTGCCGAATTTTCAGGGCCCCGAGACGCAGACAAATACAGAAGAGTCAACTCTGGTGAATAAAATCCTACAAGAATCAAGCCCAGAAGATATGGCACCACCAAATACCCAAAATTTACCAAAGCAAAATCCACCAAAACGAAAGGCTACAGAAGAGCTCCCTAGTACTCCTGTCAATTCAAAGAAGTTGAAGATGAACGATGAGGAATTGGGTGAATTCTTAGACAATCAGAATAAACAATGCCCTATCAAGATCATACCATTCCCTGAAAAAGTAAGTTTCCTCATGAGAAAAATACCATTATTATCATCTAACATTTAAAAAGCCAGCAGTGGTCGAAGAGCGAGAGGGTGAAATCGAATTTCGAGTGGTTAACAATGACGATACGCCTCAAAGCACTGTAATCCTCTCGGGATTGAAAGGTATCTTTCAAAAGCAATTGCCAAAGATGCCAAAGGAATACATTGCCCGTCTGGTCTATGATCGAAACCATTTATCCATAGCGTTAGTGAAGGCTTCACCATTGGAAGTCATTGGAGGGATTACATATCGACCATTTGATGAACGCAAATTTGCAGAAATTGTCTTTTGTGCTATATCATCTGACCAGCAAGTCAAAGGATATGGTGCACATCTTATGTGCCATCTCAAGGATTACGTCAAAGCTTCCTCCAATGTTATGCATTTCCTTACCTATGCTGATAACTACGCCATTGGATACTTCAAAAAACAGGGATTTACCAAAGAAATTACCTTGGAAAAGAGTCTCTGGATGGGTTACATCAAGGATTATGAAGGTGGAACAATTATGCAGTGTACAATGCTTCCAAGGGTTCGTTACCTCGAAACTGGCCGCATGCTGCTGAAGCAAAAAGAGGCTGTCCAAGCAAAAATACTTGCCTTCAGCAAATCAGATGTAGTCCACGCACCGCCCAGACAGTGGAAGAATGGCGTCTGCAAGATAGACCCCATGTCCATCCCCGCTATTCGCGCCTCCGGCTGGACACCCGCCATGGATGAATTAGCGCGTCAACCTCGTCATGGACCAAATTTCTCACAACTTCAACGCCTCCTGAGTGCACTTCAAACTCATCATTTTGCGTGGCCGTTCCTCCAACCTGTCAACAGAGATGAAGTCGCAGATTACTACGATGTGATTCTAAACCCCATGGATTTCCAAACCATGGAAACAAAGCTCGAGCAGGATTCATATGAGAAGCCAGAAGAGTTTGTTGCAGACGCAATGTTGATTTTCAACAACTGTAGAAAATACAACAATGATACTACTCCATATGCAAAGTGCGCGACCAAGGTGGAGAAGACCATGTGGAGTCTTATCAAGGAGATTCCAGAATGGTCGTATTTGTTGGACGATAAGTAAAAGGACGTGGTTGTGCTTTAGGCGTTGGATGGATGAACTGGGAACTGGATTTGGTTAGCATAGCAGAGGAATTGGATGGATGAAACTGGAGGCGCACTTGGTGTTTTATGGTCGTTCAGTGTTAACTCTGAACATGGAAAGATTTCAACATGTGTAGATAGGCAATGTCATACCCAATCAATCACCTTGACATCCTACAGCTTGAACAATCGCTTCACCACGAATTCACAAAATTGAAAGTAAGGAGACTGAAGAAACTTCGAGCAATACTGTACATACAATGGCTCAAAACAAGTAACAAGAGTATGAACACTCGTACGAGTAGAGTATAATCATCCCGAAGCCTCAAGCTCAATATCCCCTTTCCTCATCCTAATGGCACGGCACGGCACAGCATGGCATGGCATGGCATGGCACAGCGTAGCAAGTTATTCAGTACTGGGAGAATCTCCCAACTTGCTCTTGAGCAGAGTACCAAATTATTCATCCCTCTCTTCCTCATGAATCCCCATGGAACCTTTCTCGCCTTCTACCTTCCTTCTACCTTCCTTCCATCTTCCTTCCACTTTCCTTCCACTTTCCTCCCCCGACCGCGACCTCGGTGATAGCTAGCTAGCTAGCCAGTCAGTTAGCCAGTCAGCCAGTCAGCCAAATGTGAATGTGATGAAATAAAATGAAATGAAAAAAAAA